>CM018691.1:91489105-92089105 GCA_009363875.1 Mikania micrantha | reverse complement strand
AGAAGAGGGCTGTGCCCTGGAATTGTAATCCTCTTTTGGGTAATACAATACTAGTTCTCTTGTTTATCATTTCATTTTCATCTGTTAACGATTGTGGTTTGGGTTGAATCTTCATCACCATGTTTATAGCCCGATCGGCTCCATGTTTATAGCCCGATTGGCTCTTACCATGTTTATAGCCCGATCGGCTCCGTTTTTATAGCCCGATCGGCTCTTACCATGTTTATAGTCCGATCGACTCTCATGTTTATAGTCCGGTCGACTCTGTGTTTATAGCCTGATCGGCTCTTACCATGTTTATAGTCCGATCGACTCTCACGTTTATAGTCCAATCAACTCTGTGTTTATAGCCCGATCGGCTGTTCATATCCTGATATGTTCAGGTCATTGTCCATACTTAGTAGTACTGGTACTAGTACATCATGCATACATATCCTATAACATGTATAGGAATTCATCATAACATTCTATCATCACATACATAGCATGCAAGCATCATAGCATATTATCATACATCATGGCATCATGGAATGCTAGCGTCATTTCCACATTCATACATCATGGCATCATATTTTCATATCATGCTAGCATATAATCATCATTCAACATTCATGCATCCTAGTATTCTAGGACCTCGTCATAGCATCTATTAACTATTGTCTTAGTTAACATCATAATGCATGCTCTCATTAACATGTTATGTCATCATGACTCATTTACCATGCACGTATCATACCTTAGCATATTCCCAGGCACATTTCATCATGTGTAATACATAATCATACATACAACATCATGGCATAACATCATTCATTAATCATCATAAAATAATCACATATCATAACAATAAGCATGTATGCCAGTCCAAAACAGTAAGTGTAAATAGGGCGTCTAGAACTCACCTGATAGTAGACTCCTGTTATCCTTAGCCGAACTCCTTAGCTAGGGCCTTAGGGACCTACATTAGTTACATCGTCTCATTACATACCATTCTTAGACTTAGGATATATTCTAAGTCCCCATCACTACTAGCTTCCCCTTTCTAACTTCCCGTTTTCGAAACTTAGCAAAGTATTCGAAACACTTGAAGTTCATTAAGTTCCCATGTACACGAAATTACAGAGTTCACGAAATGGCTGGTACTCGAAACCATCACATGTATTCGAAATAACTTGTGTATTCGAAATACCCCTTCGTATTCGAAATAGTCTTTGTACTCGAAATGCCATGTACTCGAAATGACAATGTACTCGGAATGAACATGTACTCGAAATAACATGTATAATTTCAAGTACCCTCTGTACATGATTTCGTGTACTCATCATTTTCTTCATGAACATATCAAAAATTCATCTAAGACTTTGGGGAGCTAGTTTCTAGGTTCCTTAGGTTGTTACCAACACACTGGAACCTCAAAGTTCCGAACTTTATGCATAAAGGTGTGAGCTTTGTGCATAAGTTCTCTTCCATCTAACAATCCTAACTTTTGTATAAAAATCCTAACTTTTCAGTTTGGATTACTTACTTGAAGATAGATGAGCACTCATGTAGATCCTCGTGTGTTCCCTCTTCCGTTTGGTCGATTAAAAGCTCGATCTTGAAGTTCTTGAGCTCCAACTTCGAGTACTCGGGAGAAAATGTGCTTCAGCCAAAGGTTAGCACGTTTCCCAAGGACTTACTATTTATAGGCAGTGTCCTGTACCCGAAATATGAGGGATGTTCGAATACAGGCTAGACTTCGAGTACACGAACCCGAGGCCTTAACATTTTATTTTTCGCCCATTTCTCACAAGTTAATTATCCGTTACCCATTCGTAAGTCCAAATAACTTGTGTTTTAGAAAATTTGGGATGTTACAAGTCTCCCCTCCTTATAAT
Source organism: Mikania micrantha (assembly GCA_009363875.1). Lineage (NCBI taxonomy): Eukaryota > Viridiplantae > Streptophyta > Magnoliopsida > Asterales > Asteraceae > Mikania > Mikania micrantha. The sequence goes on along the minus strand of CM018691.1, from coordinate 92,087,228 downwards.
AAGTTTCGTCCCGAAACCTACCTCGTTACACATCGAACAAGTGAGGATACAACTTCCTCATCTCGTCTTCCGTTTCCCATGTCGTGTCTGAACCCTTCCGATGCTTCAACTGAACTCTGACTTGACGAACCGTTTTATTCCGTAGCTGCTTTTCCTTTGTATCCACAATCGCGACTGGTTCTTCGATGTAGTTCAGTCGGTCATCTACCTCAATGTCGTCCAAAGGAACATGTGCTTGCTCGTCTGCCAGACACTTCCTAAGGTGTGACACGTGGAAGGTAGGATGAATCCCATTCAGCTCCTCTGGTAGGTCCAGTCGATACGCGACTTTCCCTACCCTTGCCTTTATCTGAAACGGTCCGATGTACCTCGGACTCAACTTGCCTTGTTTCTGAATCGAATGATTCCCTTCCATGGTGATACTTTCAGCAACACTCGATCGCCAACATCAAACTCGATCGGTCTTCGACGCTTGTCAACGTAAGACTTTTGGCGATCTTGCGCAGCTTTCATACGTGCTTTTATCACCCGTAACTATTCTGCCATATCAATTACTACAGCTTTATTTCCCATCTCTTTCTGTCCAACTTCTCCCCAGCATACCGGGGTTCTACATCGTCTTCCGTACAACGCCTCGTATAGGGCATTCCGATGCTAGAGTGGTAACTGTTATTATACGAAAACTCCACCAATGGCAAGTGGTCATCCCAGCTACCTCCAAAATCGACAATGAACGCCCTAAGCATATCCTCCAATGTTTGGATAGTCCTTTCTGACTGTCCATCTGTCTGAGGGTGGTAGGCAGTACTGATGTTCAGTTTCATTCCCATAGCACCATGAAACTGCTTCCAAAATCTGGAAGTAAACCTCGTATCTCGATCTGACACAATGGAGACAGGAACTCCATGTCGGGTCACAATCTCTTTCACGAACAACTCAGACAACCTTTCGGACGTATACGTTTCCCTGATAGGAAGGAAGTGTGCACTCTTTGTCAGTCGGTCCACAATCACCCATATGGTATCATGTCGTTTGGCTGTTCTCGGTAGCTTGGTGATGAAATTCATGGTGATGTGTTCCCATTTCCATTCCGGTACCTCAAGAGGTTGCACATATCCGTAGGGTTTCTGATGGTCAGAAACCCTTCAGCCTTCACTTGCGCACAAGTAAGGCACTTATTCACGTACTGCATCACATTAAACTTCATGCCCGGCCACCAATAATCCTTTCGAAGATCTTGATACATCTTCGTCGCACCGGGGTGCACCGAATAACGTGATTTGTGGGCTTCATCTAAAATTCTCGATCGAATGTCCCCATTTCTAGGCACCCACATACGACCGAATCTTATCTTTATACCGTAATCATTGTCTTCCAAGTTCTTGACCTGCCCGAAGACACGTTCAAAACCCACGTTCTCTTCTTTCAACCCTTCCTGTTGCGCCTGCTTGAGCTCGTTTAGAAAGTCTGGTGTTATCACCAAACTATACGATTTTACCCGTATGGCAGGATGATCCGTCTTGCGACTCAAAGCATCCGCTACCACATTGGCCTTTCCGGGGTGATATAAAATATCACAATCATAATCCTTTAACAGCTCAAGCCATCGTCTCTGTCTCATATTCAACTCCTTTTGCTCGAAGAAGTACTTCAACCTCTTATGGTCGGTATAGATGGTACTCCTTACTCCATACAAATAGTGCCTCCATATTTTCAATGCAAACACCACTGCAGCGAGTTCAAGATCGTGGGTCGGGTAGTTAGCTTCATGAATCTTTAGTTGGCGCGAAGCATAAGCTATCACCCTTCCCCTTTGCATCAGTACGCATCCCAACCCTTGTCGTGACGCATCGGCATACACAACAAGATCATCATTTCCATCCGGCAGTGCTAGAGCAGGAGCTTGGGTAAGTTTCTCCTTTAGCACTGAAAACGCTTGTTCTTGGTTTGGGCCCATTCGTACTTTACATCTTTCTTCGTGAGCTTCGTCAGTGGCGTCGCTATCTTGGAGAAGTCCTGAATAAATCTCCGATAATAGCCAGCTAAACCAAGAAAACTGCGTACTTCAGTCGGTGACTTCGGAGGGCTCCATTTCATAATCGTTTCAACTTTAGCTGGATCTATCATAATGCCTTCTGGGTTCACCACGTGCCCCAGAAACTGTACCTCTCGTAACCAGAAAGCGCATTTGAAGAACTTAGCATAAAGTTTCTCCTTCCTCAGGATTTCCAATACCTCACGTATGTGGCAAGCATGGTCTCCCTCGTTCTTTGAATAAATCAAAATATCATCAATAAACACTATCACCGATCGGTCCAGCATCGGTCGACATACTCTGTTCATCAAATCCATAAATGCTGCGGGAGCATTCGTCAATCCAAACGACATAACGAGAAACTCATAATGTCCATAACGCGTACGGAAAGCAGTCTTTGGAATATCCTGCTCTCGAACTTTCAACTGATGGTAACCGGATCAGAGATCTATCTTTGAGAACCAGCTTGCACCTTGCAATTGATCGAACAAGTCATCAATTCTAGGTAGAGGATACATGTTCTTTACGGTCAACTTATTCAGTTCCCTGTAATCGATACACATACGCATACTTCCATCTTTCTTCTTAACGAACAGCACCGGTGCTCCCCACGGGGAGACACTTGGTCGTATAAAACCTTTATCGATGAGTTCTTGTAGCTGGGTCATCATTTCCTTCATCTCAGTTGGAGCTAGACGGTAAGGTGTTTTGGCAACGGGTTGTGCCCCTGGCACTAAGTCGATTTGGAACTCAATTTCCCGTTCGGGTGGTAATCCAGGCAATTCCTCAGGGAATACATCAGGTAAGTTACGCACCACAGGAACATCATCTATCGTCCTCGTATCATTACGTTCATCAATCACATAGGCCAAGTAGGCACCGCACCCCCGCCTCATCATATTGACAGCCTTGATCATCGAAATGATTTTCGGCGTATACATCGTTCTATCACCATAAACCGTTACGGAACTCCCATCTATCACACGTAAACATATCATCTTTCGTCGACATACAATGTTAGCCTCATATTTGGCTAACCAGTCCATACCCAAAACTACATCGAAGATTCCTAAGGTCATCAGAAACAATCGGACAGGGAAGCTATGACCTCCTATCTCAACATAACAATCATCAATAACCTCAGTCACCCTGGTCATCTTACCAATAGTTGTCTCTACATCAAATACCCGATCTATCTTCTTAACCTTCCGAGACAACCCATCACAGAAAGTAGAAGACACAAAACTCATACTGGCACCAGAATCAAACAATACAGAAGCAGGAATATTGTTGATAGAAAAGGTACATGTGACCACATCGGGGTCCTCGATAGCATCCTCCTTTGTCATCGTAAAGGCTCGTGCTTTAGCCTTCTGCTTCTCCTTTCCTTTCTCCTCTTTCTTACTCGAGCCCGAAACATCGGCCCGTGGTTGCCTGCAATCCTTGGACAGATGTCCAATCCCGTTACAGTTATAGCATCGAATCGTACCGGGACAGTTGGCTGAAAAGTGCCCCACCTTTCCACATCTGAAACATAAGTTCGTGCCCACACGGCACGGCCCAGAATGGTTCTTGCCACACTTGCTGCATAGCCCAGTATCTTCCCGTTTCACCTTCTTTCCTGTGAACTTTCGTTGGTCCGTTCGACCCCTCTTAGTCCCGGAGGACTCCTTCACCCTTGCTTCTTCTCTAACTGGTTCAGCAAACATAACATCGTCCCAAACTATCCCACTGAGTTCAACAGTGGAGTCGAAGGTCTTGGGAGCATTGGCCTTGACATGAATTCTGACCTTTGGAGGCAAGCCTCCATGTACAACTTCACCCTCCTTTCCTCAGTAGCAACTAGATGAGGCACAAGCCTCGCCATCTCATTAAATCGTGAAGTGTACTGCCTGTGGTTTAGACTCCCAGCTTTCAGTACCAGGAACTCTCTTTCAACTTTATCCAGCTCGTTCTTGGGACAGAACTGTTTAGTGACAAGTTCCTTGAGATCGTCCCAAGTCATCTTCTCCACATCAGCTGCAGCCTTGGACTGCTTAATGGTGTTTCACCAGTGAAGTGCCTCCTTGACAAAGGAGTGAGCTGCAAACTTGATAGCTTGATCAATTCGGCACTCACTGATGGAGATAACAGCCTCCATCGCAGAAATCCAGTGGCAGATTGCCACAACATCCTTCTTCCCATCGAAGGTCAGTGGGTTACATCCCTTGAAGGATTTGTAATCACAACCCTTCAGTTTCCCAAACATAGAATCACTGCTCTTTGTCTCGACGATCACAACATCCTCATCTTCCTTAGAGCTTTCCTTGGTTCCCTCAGACTTGTCCTTCAGAGTATCCTTCAGTGCCTTAGCAATCAAGGCTGGTAGCTTCTCATCCATGATCTTGCAGACCTCATCAGAAATAGCCTTCACTACAATAGGCTCAAGAGTGAACTCTTCTTCATTCTCTGGTTGCTCGTTGTGCTCGTGGTCGTCCTCATTGACGGGTCCTTCATCCTCGACACGTGGTTCTTCAGGTTTCTGTGGTTGCTTACGTGTTCTACCCTTTTGTCCAGCCATCTAAAATTTCTACATAATGCAACAATTGATGAGTCAGTATAGGATCAGTTTAGCACGAAATAAGCTTTGTAAATCGTTAATGACGTTGATCAGGTGTTATTAACCATTTACCCAACTCATAGGCTCTAAACGTTTCCCATCCCATCTCCTCAATGTGCATGTCACTAACTACCTTTCTAACCTTAGATCTACCTCTTAACTCATACTTAACATTCAGCTCGTGGCATCCGTTCATCCGTGGTTGGCAATCCGCATCATTTAATCACATCCTCAGTTTAAGTCTTGGCATTTGTGATGCCAATAACTCTCAAACTATGGCTCTGATACCAACTTGTGAGGCCCCGTTTCTGGGGCACCTCGCAAAGGTTGGTTTTCATTATAACACATAGCCCTTAAACTAAAAACTTTCATAATCATGCAGCGGAAATGTAAACATAGTTTGATAAACAGAATTCAATAAAGTGTATGTATCAAAATCTTATCGAATTGCCAAAACCAACGGATCGTCTGGATTGATGCCCGAGCTCCATGCTTTCTCTTATCATAGCTTTAACCTGACATACATGCTAAATCAAGTCAGCCTACGCTGGTGAGTTCTAGTTTTCATAAAACATCATAATCGTTTAGTGAGTTAAACATTTTAACATGAAAGCGTCATATCATACACATAAACCATAACAAATAACCATATCATCATCGTAGCCATATAACCATCGTCATCATCAAAACCACTGTCATCAACAAGAGCAGTGGGCTTATGTCGGCACAAGGCTCCATGTTTATAGTCCGATCGACTCTTACCATGTTTATAGCCCGATCGGCTCCGTGTTTATAGCCCGATCAGCTCTTACCATGTTTATAACCCGATCGGCTCCGTGTTTATAGCCCGATCGGCTCTTACCATGTTTATAGTTCGATCGACTCTCATGTCTATAGTCCGGTCGACTCTGTGTTTATAGCCCGGTCGGCTCTTACCATGTTTATAGTCCGATCGACTCTCATGTTTATAGTCCAATCAACTCTGTGTTTATAGCCCGATCGGCTGTTCATATCCTGATATGTTCAGGTCATTGTCCATACTTAGTAGTACTGGTACTATACATCATGCATACATATCCTATAACATGTATAGGAATTCATCATAACATTCTATCATCACATACATAGCATGCAAGCATCATAGCATATTATCATACATCATGGCATCATGTAATGCTAGCGTCATTTCCTCATTCATACATCATGGCATCATATTTTCATATCATGCTAGCATATAATCATCATTCAACATTCATGCATCCTAGTATTCTAGGACCTCGTCATAGCATCTATTAACTATTGTCTTAGTTAACATCATAATGCATGCTCTCATTAACATGTTATGTCATCATGACTCATTTACCATGCACGTATCATACCTTAGCATATTCCCAGGCACATTTCATCATGTGTAATACATAATCATACATACAACATCATGGCATAACATCATTCATTAATCATCATAACATAATCACATATCATAACAATAAGCATGTATGCCAGCCCAAAACAGTAAGTGTAAATAGGGCGTCTAGAACTCACCTGATAGTAGACTCCTGTTACCCTTAGCCGAATTCCTTAGCTAGGGCCCTAGGGACCTACATTAGTTACATCGTCTCATTACATACCATTCTTAGACTTAGTATATATTCTAAGTCCCCATCACTACTAGCTTCCCCTTTCTAACTTCCCATTCTCGAAACTTAGCAAAGTATTCGAAACACTTGAAGTTCATTAAGTTCCCATGTACACGAATTACAGAGTTCACGAAATGGCTGGTACTCGAAACCATCACATGTATTCGAAATAACCTGTGTATTCGAAATACCCCTTCGTATTCGAAATAGTCTTTGTACTCGAAATGCCATGTACTCGAAATGACAATGTACTCGGAATGAACATGTACTCGAAATAACATGTATAATTTCGAGTACCCTCTGTACATGATTTCGTGTGCTTATCATTTTCTTCATGAACATATCAGAAATTCATCTAAGACTTTGGGGAGCTAGTTTCTAGGTTCCTTAGGTTGTTACCAACACACTGAAACCTCAAAGTTCCGAACTTTATGCATAAAGGTGTGAGCTTTGTGCATAAGTTCTCTTCCATCTAACAATCCTAACTTTTGTATAAAAATCCTAACTTTTCAGTTTGGATTACTTACTTGAAGGTAGATGAGCACTCCTGTAGATCCTCGTGCATTCCCTCTTCCTTTTGGTCGATTAAAAGCTCGATCTTGAAGTTCTTGAGCTCCAACTTCGAGTACTCGGGAGAAAATGTGCTTCAGCCAAAGGTTAGCATGTTTCCCAAGGCCTTACTATTTATAGGCAGTGTCCTGTACCCGAAATATGAGTGATGTTCGAATACATAATTTCGAGTACAGTGTACTCGAAGGCTAGACTTCGAGTACACGAACCCGAGGCCTTAACATTTTATTTTTCGCCCATTTCTCACAAGTTAATTATCTGTTACCCATTCGTAAATCCAAATAACTTGTGTTTTAGAAAATTTGGGATGTTACAGCTCACTTTGGAAAAAAATAAGCCATAGCTTTGGGACTCCACTATAATGGGGCCCCATTTTTTATAAAAAATTTACCAGCCCAGCATAGTATTCATAGATTAATTCAAGCATGGAAGGGCTAGGGCGGTGGTGACCGAGTATTCAAGAAACGGCGATTGATGAAGATGAAACGACGATTCTTTAACTCTTGAAGATGAAGCGGTGATTCTCAAAATCTAGCTAGGGCTACCGTCTACCGACGAATGAGGATTGGCAAAGAAGAAGCGACGACTGCCGACCGGGAATAAGGGTAGTGATACCACTTCTTTGCCCTAAGATCAACCATTGTTTTCTACTGATTTTGTTTAATCGTTCATTACTTCAACCTTCTGGTTCAATGGTTTAGTCCATTTTGTTTTTTGTTCAGGACCGTCAGGCTGATTTCGTTCAGTCGTTCAAGACCGATTTCATTTAATCTCAATCGTGGCCTCGTGGGTGTTAATCCTACTTCTTGCCTTACTGGTTGTTTACTTACTAGTTTAGGTCCATGAATATGTCTTATTGTTTCACGCTATGAGGTGAACCCCTACTGCTTATTGTATAGTTGCCAAAATTCCTAATTTCCCTATTTCTTAGTTGCATAATTGGTAATCCGTAATCAGTTATTGTGATTGTCTGCTTGTTTGTTGATGTTTATTATTTAGACATTTGCATACTTAGTCTCATGTTTTAGGCTTTTAGCTGGTGAGCCCTTCACTTCTTAACCTATGGCTACTGCCTAATGCCTTACTGGCTTATTTAGTTATTTATTTAGTTATTGTGATTGTTTGCTTGTTTGTAGACATTAAGTATTTAGGCATCTAGTAAGTCTAGCTTCAGGCCAAATGATGAACAATTACATAACTGACAACAAAAAGATGAACAATTACATAATAAACAACCAAACGATAAACAATTACATAATGAAGGATGGTTTTTGTATTATCTAGGTTAAGGGCCCATTTTTATTATCCGCTTTAGGCCACCAAAGAGCTTGAGCCGGCCCTGTGACTCTGGTTCATCATTTCAAACTATGAGAGAAGTGTCTCGTAATTTTTCAGTTGTTGAAAAGGTGGCAACTCATTAGATTCATGTTCTTGAAATATATCATTCATAAATACTTCGTCCTCATCATGCTCAAGGATATCATAAATGTTTGGAAATGAGTGGTGAAGTAGCCAGGGTTATAGTCTGACCATGTTATGAATGCGACAGACGCATCAACTTGATATAAGTAATGTAATGATACTATTTTCTATAAGTATTGCACTCTAGCTCACCAAAACCACTATATAATTGCATGTTTTAAAGAAATTGCATACTCTTTCACAACTGCCCAACCGCAAAGAATAGTTGATTGAATAGTAGCAACCATAAAATGATCACGGATTTATTAATAAATAGCAACCATCAAATAACCAGGGATCTTTTTGGTTTTGCTAGCTTATCGTAAAAGAATTGATATTAATTTTGCCCAGGTATGTTGCTATTTTGATGTTTCTCTACACACCAATTTGGTGTATATGTTTACTTCATCATTGAAAGAGCAATTGTAAAACACAAATAATCACACAATTGAATCTTACTTCATACGAATTGTTGGATATATGTTTACAGACTTATGACACATATTTATCCTACAATTATGTTTTTTATATAAGTAACCGACGTAGACAGTTATTCAACTGATTTGACCACTTGACCATAATGCCCTGAAGGCATACGGCATATTTACAGACACTTGTTTGGGCTTTAGCAAACTAGAAATATACTGCCCAAACCATAAAAACATAAACAAATATTGTACTTGACCCATTAAGAGTTTTTCACTAAAACTTTGATCATTTGTGTATTATTAATTCCAACAATTACCCTATAATACAAAATTTGAGCAAGCCTTCAACTTGTAATCTTCACTTGAGGTCTGTCCAAAATGATGACTAAATCATCAGGACTTCTTTCACATGAATTTTCTTCAATGGTTTATGTCACCTATTGAACTACCTGTGCAACCCCTTGAACATTAGTTATCTTTCGCATAATTTGGACCAGCATGTGTATACTGCAACTCAACCTTCATATCCTTATCAACAGCTTCCAGTTTAGCTCCTCCAACCTTCTGATCCATAACATCAACTTGATTTTTGACAACATTAGCATTAATACCATCAGCATATGCTATCATGTTAACCTTTGGAAACTGCACTGCAGTCCCAGCAATCTTCTGTTTTTGTTCCTGAAACAATTCTCGCCCTGCAGTCTCTGAACCGATTGCTCAGCAACTTGGTGATCAAATTTCCAGTTTTGCCATTCATTAGTAGCATTAATAGTAGCAACAACATCAACATTGTGACAGCAACATAACCTATTTTTTCCTTTGTCAAATTGTTACTAAAAGCCTTTGCTTCACTTCTTCCTAACTCTTCTTCACTAGGATCTTCTGATTATTAACTTTCTATGTCATCTTACATGATAATCATTAATCAATCTCAGTTTAACTGAATTGTATGGCAAACCATCCAAAGACAAAGAATGAACACAATTATGATAATGCTATCCTATAATTTATGTTTGGTGTTTAGATAGTCACTCAAATGAAGTTGCTTAAAGTAAGTATTTTGTAAAACATCATCTTAAGGTTAATGTCGAAAAGAATGCATAAATTAATCTACACATGTAAGACAAGTGAGATTTTGACACTATCAAAACATCATTACCTAGATCATCAAAATCAACCATCAAAGACACTTCATCTTGATCTGGTTTCTTACTTTCATTATAGGATGATGATGATGATGATGACATTTAATAGAAGTTAAAATTAAGCTGAAATTGACAATTCTATTTTCAAGAAATAAACACAACAAGACTCACTACAAGAACATCAAAAAACAACAATTCGTATCTGGATAATTGCATATCAGTGTGCCTAGACAATTTGAGAAAAATTAGATGGAGGGTTGTGGTGATGGAGTGGGTCTATGGCTGAGAGAAGATATCGTGATGCTCTATATACATCTCGTGTTCAAATTGGCTAAATTTCAGTCACCATAATCAAATCACAAATCAAATAACCAATTCGAGAATTACAGGGCAATATTCGAACGCTTCAGTAGACACAAAACTACTACAAACAACGAAGGATCAAAATTGTTACCTGGATTCGTGAAATTGTTGCTCGATTCGTTAATCTGAGCAATATAATCGCGAGAGTGTTGAATCAAAATTTCACCTGATGATTCACGGTAGCAGGACGATGGGGCTTGTTATAGTGGTGGAGTGTGTTAACGTGTGGGAGATGATGGTAAATTTGGGATTTAGGGTTCAGCAGGAGTTTTTAAGAATTTAGATTTTAAGGAGTGAAAATTAATATTATTTAAATATTAATTCGGTTTAAACCGAATAACCGAACATAATGTTTTCAAAAAATATAGATTATATAAATCGAACCGAAATCGAATTAGTAATTCAGATTACGGTTCATAACCTAACCAAAAAACATATTACCAATTAGTTTCGTTTTTTCGGTTACGGGTACGGTTTGGTTAACGATTTTCTGTTATTCTAAACACCCCGAATTTGAGTTGTTTTTATTTTCAGTGTCATATTTAAACCAAACAAACCAAAATAGAAAAAAAAAAAACCGATAATTGAATCTAAAACCGACTTAGAATTCAAATACGGTTAGAAATGAAACGAAAACCGAATTCACAATTAGGTTCGATTTTTTTCGGTTATGTACACGGTTCGATTAATGGTTTTAAACGATTTTTAGTTTTTGGTTTTTTTAACACCCCTAAAATCCTACACAATACAAACATGTATAAGAAACATTTCCATATGTAAATTATGTGTAAGTACTTACTTGTATCAATTTGGTTTTAATTTTATTTTTAAATTTTTATTTCCATGTCATGTCATTTTTATCTACACATTTATTTAACATATTTTGTATCTGTATATAATATGTATATAGTATCTACACATATTGTTCATTATTATATATGTGTAGATATATATTTTGCCACGTCATTTTTAAAAAATAAAATAACATTTATTTACTTAACTTATCTACACATATATTTACAAATATTATGTTTAGGTAAAATATAATCAATTACCCACACATATTTTAGTTTTTTATGTATGTGTAGATACTTTACCTACACTTAACATACAAAATACCAAATGTGTTGCTAATTAATCATTTAATTGCTTGTAAATTTTGGGGAGAAATTTTCCCACCAATGTTAAGTGTAGGTGAAACACATTAACAACACATTTTAAGTGGTAGTCATTATGAAAAGATTATATCAACTATTAATTATCACAATTGATCGATCGGGCCTTACAGTTAGGTTGAATGTCATGGGAATTCCTATTTTTGATAGCATTTGTGGCAGTGGTTTTTTGTATCATCATATCCTTGCAAGGTGACCATGTCTTGACAGCTTGTTGCTAGCATATCTGCCATAACCTCATTGAAGAACACTACGTCTGTCATTGCGGATTCATCTACGATTGTTGCATTGACACAATACATGAACTTTGGTTGAATGTTTTCATGGTGAGCGCAGACGTAGTATACTTGGGGATTACCGGTCTTGGTCAGAATCTGTTGCAAATGCATGTGAGGGAGAGGAATGCCTGCATTAAGATTTAAAACTTGTCGTCTTGTGTCTTGAATTTCCTTGTAAACTTGTTGATTACATTCTGAGCACTTCATATTGAACCATGTTCGGTAGGCATGTATTTACTTGATCTTTGCAAGACATGTGAATAATCTCTGCATGTCCAATGATTTTATATTTATTGTATTTTTATAGTAAGTGTTTATAATTTTTTAGTTTATTATCTGTTTACCTTCTCTTGTGTAAAAGGCAGGTTGACTATGTCTTGGATGGTGACATTATCTTGTGTGATTGATTCTAGTATATCGATGTTGATATCTTTTAACCTACATTCATTGTGGTTGGCACCTTTGTAGAGTTGGTAATTTATAATTGTGCTTAAGAGTAGGTGGTTACATGCTGATATGTTGTTGGATGTCATCAAAAGTTGGATTTATGAATACATCTGTTGCATAAGTTGATTCCAATTGCTTTAGATCTGCGCAACATGTATATACAAATAAATAGTTTATAGGCTGAAAAACAAAATAGGTCATTAACTAAAATAGTCGGACCACTAAAGAAAAACGATCCTCTTAATTACAAACTGAATAACTTAAAAGAGTATTTGTTAACTTTAAAGACCGGTAAAAAAGAATATCTCAAATATGAAATTGGTTGTTTAAACATGTGAAGCTGTAATTACAGGCATGACAGGCATAAGCACAATCAGCGTAGACGAAAAAAATATTACCCCGAAATTGTGTGGCCTGTGCTGAGCTGATTGCTATGACGTCTCCGCGTTTTACATCGTCTCCTATTAGATGTCGTTTGGCTGGACATAAAGTTAGCTGGACAGGCTTGTTGATGTTTAAGAGGTAAAATATATATATGTATATATATATATATATATATAACCTTGTGACTATATACTCATAAGATGTATAAATTTCCATTGCGAAAATCACATACAATTGATGTGAAAAGTATCGAGCAACAAATCATAATTAAATATCAAAGACTACAATGTATTGGGTGAAAATTTATATATAATTTCAAATGTTAGTAAATATTATGTTTTAACTTAAAATTTATGTTTACTTACTTTTCATCTCTGAGGTCAAGTTTTGTAAGTGCCTTTCCTGTGGTAGTTGTTGTTTCAAAGTTCTTTTCAACCACGCCTACGAAATATGTGGATAGAAAAATTGTGAAGGATCTGAATAGACATTTATGATGATGCGTATAATTGCTACCTGTTTATTTTATATGACCTGAATTTTGTTAGTTAAGATCAGCAAATGTTATTTTTTAATTTGTTCTTAAAACTTAAGCAAATATCTTATGTTTTTAATTATAAAATATACTAGGTTTTACATCAATGGTGCAGTGATATACGAACTGTTTTCATAAATTTTTTCTTGTTTTATAAGTCCTTTCACAGATTTAAGTATAAATAAATAAAGTTGAAAGACAGTAAATGTTGGCTTAGAAAGTATGTGAACACCTGTCAATTGTTTTGGTGGCTTCATCCGTTCATCTAGGTCATCATAGGACGCGAATTGGAAGAAGTGATAAGGTATGTCTTTGTTTGAAAAAGGTTCAAAGTAGGTTTTCTTTCCTATCTTGAGAGATGCTTGATGTTTAAGTGCAAGATTGTAGCTTTTGTTGTCTGCAACAATGTACTTGGTGACTTTGTAGCATGAGTGAACTTCAATGTCAGGTTCATAGTCGTCTTTTAGGTCAATGTCTGCAGTAGCTTCGATAGCATCACCCTGTAGTTGATGTCGTGTTACATTAGTTTCAATGGAGGTAATGTTAACCACAATACTATATTATTGTCAAACTTACATGCTTATCAACAAATACATAACATATTTCTTTTGTTTTTTTCCCTGAGAGTATCCATCTTTTCAGATGTCGTATCTGTAGGGGAACAGGTCTTTGTTGGCTTTTTAGTTCAAAAAGGCGGATTGTCTGCATCGTTTTGAACTGTGTGAAAACTGCTTAATGTATAATAAAAGTGAGTGTTTAGTATAACGATTTTGGTGTAGATATCTGTGTGATTGCAAATGTAGTAAAATTATGTGTATAATATGAACGGTTGTATTTACAGATAAAATAGTTGAACATGTATATATGAAAAGTGTGATGTTCCTAAGTGTTATCTATAGCAGCAATGAAATCAGAGTAAACTATATTTCTAGTTGTATGGGGCTGCTTTCTTCCGTGGGAATGATAAGAATTTTGAGTGCCTCCGGTGTAGTAGCTCGTGAAAGCGCTACGTATAGTTGTCCGTGACTGAATACGGGTTTTGGTAGATAGACTCCTACTTTGTCAAGTGACTAGCCTTGACTTTTGTTGATTGTCATAGCATAGTACAATCTTATCGAAAATTGCCTCCTTTTGATTTCAAAGGGCAGTTCCTTGTCTTTGTAAGTCAGAGTTATCTTTGGTATGTACACTCGATGTCCAATGAACTTTCCAGTCATAATCCGTGCTTCGACAAGTCTTGGTAGAAGTTGTGTGATTATCATTCTTGTTCCATTACACAGCCCCTCCTTTGGATTGATATTTCTGAGTAGTATTATGGGGGCGTTCAACTTAAGTTCTAAAGAATGTGGTGGTAATCCGCTGAAATTTAGAAGGTTTAGATATTCAAGTGGATAAAGAACTTCAATATCACCTTGGCTGCCAGTAAGAGGGATTACGTTGTCGGTGCTGGTATATGTGACAGACGTACCGGGAACGATCTTGATGATAATAGAATTTGTATCCTCTACGTGCTCGTTTGTAGGACAAATGATTGCTTTTCCACATAATGCAGCCGGAGTTGGATGTAGAAGCGTGTCACTATCGTATATGAAATGGATTAGCGTCATTAGTGAACCTTCTTTGAAAGGTATTAAATGTCACATCCCCAAATTCCCACTCGTGGTGTGAGTCCACGTGGGTGTGACGTGGCCAGAATCACAACTCAAGGTCATATAGAACACCTCGATATGCATTTACAAATACAATGTTTGACATAAAAGTTTGACTAAAATAGTTGCAGTGGAAAGTTAAATATCATAGCAGCGGAAATGTAATAAGTTTAAGTAATGTAGCGGAAATAAATGTCAGACACCACGATGTTTTAAATTACATAACAAGAATAATATTGTTTTCAAAATGACACAACAGAATGCATGTAGATCCCTATTGCTCGTTCCTTAATGTGCATCCTGTTCCATAGCAATTGGTTACCTGAGAATACAAGTTTAGAAAAAGTGTCAACACAATGGTTGGTGAGTTCACAGGTTTTGATTTATTTGCATATAGTAATCAAGAGTGTGTCATGCTGTTTATAAAATGTTAGTACCGAGCCCTAGGCTCCAAGTGTCAGTGCGTCACTACCGAACTAGACTTGTTTGTCCTTGCTTCCACTATGTCTTGTGCACACAGTAAGTTAGGTCAGAGTTTCACAGGTTATGACACTCAGTCAATATTGTGCCCCGTGGGGTTAGTCACACCCAAACGGATCCATCCAAATCTACCATGTTGTTCGTACATTAACGGTAAGACTTTTTGAGGGCTTGTTACGAGTTCAACACTTATGTTTGTCTAATAAACCAACATGCACCAAAATGTTTGTCATAGTATAAATGTTTGACTCGATGCAACTAGTATTCTCCCCCTATTTAAAAGCGTTTGAAAAGAGTAAAGAGGGGCCGTAAACTCACCTTAGTGAAATGAACGTAAGTATGCGTAAGCTCCTCAAGTAGTAAGCGCGTCGGTCACCGGCAACCTATATCGTATACCGTACGTGAGTTTGTGTAAGTGACCGTGCTAGTGTTCATGTTAGTGCTTGTGTTTGTGCCCAACAACCCTTGGTTGTTCATGTTTGTCCGCGTCGGTCCACAATGACCGTGTTTGCTCGTGTTGGTCCATATTGACCGTGTTTGACCAAGGTTGATCGTGTCAAGTCAACGACCCGTTGGTGAACCGTGTGTCGGTTGTGAATCGTGTAGCAAACGTGTAAGTGCTCGTCGTGTGCAAAACGCGTAAGTCGCGTTTATGGACAACTTACTATTTATTGTAAGTTTCCATTTATGGAAAGTTCACAAAGCATAACGATTTTAAAGTTCTAGCCTGCTTGTTAGTCCTACGTGATCATGTTAACACATAGCACATTATCATTCGAAATCACATAAGTCGTTTATAACATGTTTGTACACAAAAGTTTCCTAAAATGGAAAGTTTCCATCTCTAACATACGTGACATCGGAAACCATCTAACTTAGCATTCATTCATCATGTTAAAACATAATAAATCACTTAGCATGCTCAAATCACACAAAATGTTCACATGTCGGTTTTTGTAAAAATAAAGTTACTATAAATAGTAACTTTGTAGTTTTGCATAGAAATGACTATCTAAACATTCCTAATCCATTTTTATGTCACAAATCATCATATTAAACCATTTAACATCATTTAAACATGTACATATAACAAATTCATCATCTATCAATATTTGACTCACAAAAGTTACTATATTTAGTAACTTTGCTAAAATGACCATTTTCAATATCCAAATCACATTTCAAGTATCCTAATCATCATAATATCATTCAAATAACAAGTTCATACACATGCATGTTCACCATTTTCACCAAAACATCAACTTGTAACTAAAAAGTTACTAAAAATAGAAATAATCATAAATAAACCATTTTTGATCATTTCAACATCATCTATCCTTGGAATAAGCTTTTAATATCATTCATAAACATATTGAAATACTCATAATCATTCAAGTAGGTGTAGATCATGCATGCATGTCAAGATCTCATCATTTTATATACAAATCAAGCATCATAACCACACACCTCTTCATGGATCATCACAAATCACTATTATAACACTTTAGATCATCAAGAAACTCATCTAAATCAACAAACCCAGAAACAAAATTCGTGTGGGTGCATCAAAGGTGCTTGCATGTGAGTTTTAGCACATGCATGTGTGTGTAAACGATGTGAAAGTGGGTTTTGAGCATAAAACTACCTTTCAAAGCTTCAAAGTTCCTGAGATGGTGATGATAACAGCTCCTAAACTCCTGGTTCGTGGGTTTGGGTCAAGAACAAGGAAGGTGGTGGTGGTTTTTCGAGTTTCTAGCAATCTCCTTCCACTTCCAAGCTTCCAACCTTCAATCTATGGCTTCAACAATGGAGTTTTTGGGTAAATATGGTGGTAGCAGGGGGTTCTGATCGAGAGAAACCGAGATGGTGGCGTGAGAGTTTAAGAAAATTGATGAAGGATAGTATAGGCATCATTAGTCTTGGATTTATAAGATTTTGTCGCCTGGGCGGCGTCGCGTACCGCGGTGGGGCTCCCAGATAATCTCAGCATACCGCGACGGAATTCGGGATTCAAATCCTCCCGAATCTCGTCGCGCATCGCGACAAGTCCTCTTGTGGGCCATCGCGTACCGCGATGGGCCACTAAAGAGCCCAATAAGCCTGGTTTCGTGGGTTTGATCCGTTCGTCGCCGTTTTCCCGTCTACGAACTATCGTTTGGCCTCGTTTGAACTTCCAAGTTCAATGTGTGAGTGTGTCGTGAGGTTTCGAGTGTTGTGTTACACAATGTGCTGGACGTTCACCAACGTTCGTGTATTTTGACACGTGTGTGCGTTTCTTGATAATTCCTCAAATTATCTAATCATGTGTCAGTGTTTGTTCCGTTGTGCTACGTGTCACACTAAATTAAACTAATTCTAGTGCCACATATGAAATAATCATTTAAATAAATATTTAAATAAATAATAAACTGACCTGGAATTTGCGGGGTGTCACATTAAATATCTTTATGGAATGTCTATGTGTCTTGTGTTGGTTGGGTCTTTGTCGTCTGGTTTTCCGATTGTACCATCGCCTATAGCCATCAGCCAAGATGAAAATGAACTAATTTTGATTTTGTCTTCAACGCTGAGATTGAGTTTTTAAAGGCGCATGTTCTCGGTCAATTTGTACAATGTGAAGTATTGCCATAAGTAGGATCTTGGTAGTGATGATGCTAAGATTGTCTCCTTTGAAATTTTTGGAATGATGGGAAGTGTCTGTCTGAAGTCACCACCAAGTAGTACCGACTTACCTCCAAATGGTTTATCAATATTGTTGAATAAGTCTTTTAAAGATCTGTCAAAAGACTCAAAGAATTTACGATCGTTCATTGGTGCTTCGTCCTAAATAATGAGGGACGTTTCAGCTAGCAGCTGGCTCAGATGAGTGTTTTTCTTAATGTAGCAAAGTGATTCTTCTGTCAGTTCTAACGGTTACTTGAATCTCGAATGGGCTGTCCTTCCGGATGGTAGGAGTAACGATGCTATGCCTGAGGAAGCTACAGTGAGCACAATCTTTCCTTTAGAACGAAAAGCTAAAATGATAGTGCTCCATAAGAAAGTCTTTCCGGTTCCCCTGTGACCATAAACAAAAATAAGTGCTTGTCTATCAGATGTGATCGATTGGATTACATGATCATAGATTACTCGTTGTAAATGATTAAGCTTTTCACGTGCAGTTTCATGCTCGATAGACAAAGGCATTATGTCATAGTTCTTTTCTTACATCAATAATCTGTTGTTTATTCTTAGTAGCGTATCAAGCCTCGGCATGGGTATTCCGAAATCTTTCAAAGAAGCCGGTGAAGTTCCTGACCGAAGCAACAGTTCTAGTTCGTAAAGTACATAATCTCGCAGCTCATCATCGTTCAGTATTCCATGATTCCTCACACCATCATCAGACATTTTTCGCCAATTATTATTCCATATGTCAAGTGGTTTTGATATTTCACAGTGTAGCAACATCGAGTAAACAATGAACGTAGCTCTGTGGCGGTCGCCCAGTTTGAAGCTTCATCAATTGTGTTTGACCATTCGATGTCATCTCCTAGCAGTCCTAGTGTTTCGCAAGCACCTCTGTATGTATCATGCAATTTGCCATTTACGGTCCGTATACATGCAAACTGTGACAATCCAACTTTTCGGATTAACCTTGTTAACTGAAAACAGTTAGATTACAGTCCCAACAAGACAAGTTAGGCCCAATAAAGTCTAGTAGGCCCAATAAGGCCAATTTAGGTTCAATGAAAACAAGGAAGGCCCAATAAGGCCAAGGTAGGCCAATGAGGCCCAATAGTAGTTATGAGGCCCAATTGAATAGGAGTTAAGCCCAATGAAACCAAAGAAGGTCAATGAGGCCCAAGTAGGCCCACTAAGGCCAAAGTAGGCCCAAGGTAGGCCCAATGAGTCTAGGATAGGCCCAATTGTAAATTAAGAGGCCCAATTAGGTTAACTAAACCCAACAATGTTCTAAGAAGCCGAGTTGTGACAATTTGGGATTTTAGGTTCAACTTTGCTAACCGAAAGGATGTGAAATCGAACAAAAAAACAATCTACAAGGGCTTTAATCGAACTCTATATTGTTGTAAATATCAAAAACTATAATGATTGTATTTATAACTAGTAAAAGCCCTAATTTTGACTTCCCAAGTCAAAATTCATTTGGTTTGACATGCAAGGGTCGAATTTCACCTTAATAGTCGGTTACACTCAAATTAATTCATTACTAATCATCCCATTGATGATTATTAATCGTTCACAGGCGTTATCAGTACATTAATCGGTCGAATTTAACACTATAGTTATTGAAAAGTCGAAACTGTTTTGTATCTTTATCAAATTCGAATCATGGGATCATAATTCATGAAATCGAACGCTCAGAACTCACAATCGGCACCCTCAGACCACTTAGCATCTAACAATTTCATCCCACAAGTCGCGGGGAGAAGGATTCGATCAAGGATCGGCCGAAGAACAACCAAGAACTTGATCTCGTTCAATTGATCATCAAACCAAGTAAGTTTTCAATTGTACACCTTCTAATCATGCCGAATAAAGTTTATCCTAAATCAATTTCAACTGATAACATCGATTTGTTAGAGTTCAAGTAATTAGGGTTCATATCAAAGTTGTTTTGGGGGTTTTGATCGGGATGAGTTTAAAAATGAAATTAAATGGTATGATGAGTTTCATAAGGTTCCGATCAAACAGATTCTTATAACAATTTCATTTGGAAACATCGAAATCTATGATTTTGATATTAGGGTTTATGTTAAGAAACTGATTTGGGGATTTTGTAGCAAACGAGTTTAAGAATCAAATTAATGTACATGGGTAGTTTCAGAAGGTCTCGACTAAGCTAACCCATGTATCAATTTTAATTAGTTACAACGATTTTATGGGTTTCAATTCTAGGGTTCTTATTGTGAAGACGATTTGGGGAATTCGAATGAAATGAGCTTGATACTCAAATTAATTGGATCAGACATGTTCGGGATTATATTGTGAACGATAACCATATGATTTTTTAGATCAATTTGAATGAAATCGATCCAATCAAATTGTAAATGTAGTGCACGAGTTCGAAACGGGTTAAGAGGTAAAAATCATATGTTTTTGATGATTATGATCAATTGATCACACCTATATAATCGATTTGGACAATAGAAGTAAAGCCCTAAGGTCTTGTGCTCAATCGAATTCGAATTCGTGGTCAATTGGATCCTTGTTGCTTCGGCTATAATAACAAAGGGGAACCGATCAGATTATGCTTAAAACAATTTAATTCTGAGTTCTGTTGCGATACCCTAGCGGGCGAAGATGGTAGTGTGTGTGTGTTGCGTGTGAAGGGTCGCGGGTTCGAGCCAGGGGGTGGCCGGGTTTTTGGAAAAAATGCCATTTTTGGTATTTTTGGAATATCTTTCGCATACGAACTCCGTTTTAACCCGTTCGAATTGCGTTGGAACCAGAATTTCATCCCGAACCAATTGGAATGATAAAAATAGTATTTTAATCCGAAAACGAAATCGCGTATAATTACGTTTATTTAAATAAAATCGTATACGGCCATATGATTTTATTTAAACGATTTCAAAGGCACACGTACATACATATGCACGTTTTTAACACTCTAACATACGTGTGTTGACACGTATGTGATTTCAAACACAAAACGACATTCCGAATAACTCTAAGTTATTGTTAAACCACAGATTATTCGTAGAGGATTTCTACGCAAGTTCACAAGTGTGTGATCATTCTGCTGCAATCAAAGGTGCGTACACGGCCCCTTTCCTATTTTAAATTGTTTTGGGGGAGAAAACATGTGCAACAAACTCTTTTTAGATACATATCACTTGCATGAGTTAGCTGTTTACATTATGTGACAACATAGCAATTTGAAAGTCCTTACACACCTCGAACCGTTTAATTTGCTGTAACGCAAAGCGTGGTAGTTGGAAATAGATCTATTAGGTTTGACAAACCTCACCTGGTAGATGGGATCTACGCAGGTGTTTGACTTACCAAACACAATTTTACTATTGTTGTGCTAGTCAATAGTGGCAAGGCAAAAACATGCTATAGCATGGCAATTCGTCAGCTTCGGTGTCGATCACTTATGTAAATAGTTTATATGACTAGCTATCATGACTGTGCATGTGTGATTATGTTATCTACAAACTTAATATTCAACTGCTGTTTTGAACATTGTGAATGCTTAAAACCTGTGTTATGCACCAACCTTTGTGTTGACTTGATTTACATGTTTTCTCAGGACGCTAAGGCGCGCATTAAAGCTGGCATGGACTAGGAGATAGAGTCGCATGCATTTTAAACATTTTGGATATTTGAATTTGAACATTTGAGGATTTTGTTTTGTAATTTACATGTTACAACTGTTATTGGTTTTTAAACGCTTCCGCAATTTTTGAAAACTCTGATGTTATGTTTTTAAGACTAAAGTATGATTTGAAATTCATATAGAGGTCTTCGTTATGTCTAATGATCTGAGATCCTGGTTTGTCACGTTCCCAAACGGTATGATTCCGTTAGTTGAAAATTGGGGGTGTGACACAAACGATTGGCAGCCTTTCTGATGACTCAGCAACATCCTTAAGTAGAACGGCTCTCCGGTACTCGGGTGTAGATATATCAGCCTACCAATAGTAGGGGTTTTCTTTTATTTCCATCGAGTCCAATACTTTCCTTTAGTGTCCCATCGATATTCTGATAAATAGTCAATGTATCTTAGATGCCTCCCACTTTCATCAAAGCGATTATTACGTAGCCATTCTGTTAACGGTGTGCTTAACATAACTGTTCGATGCTACATTTTGAAGCTGGTCATTATCTTTGAATGCAATGTTTTGCATGTTTTCTAAGTGAACAGATAGGACTTGTACAGCAAGATTTCTATCATGAATAAGAAAGTTTAGTATTCTCCACGATGCTTCATGCGGACAAATGAATATTGCATCAAGAAAGTTTTGTATTTCATTTGTATGTGTTGTCGTATCACTTTGTCCATTTTCTGTACTATTAGGAGATCTGGAGATAGTGTATCGGATACGGTCAGCTCCCTTTGATATCTACTTGAATAAATACTAAACTAACATGCTCCAGCCGCAGTATTCGACGTTGGTGTGGGCGTTAAAATGCATCGACAACGTCTGGTTATATGGAACCACATACCCATTGTCTAGCTTTGTTCCGTTCTTTACAACAAATAAGTCAGATGATCGTCTTTTATAATGGACGCGACCATCAAAATCAAAGGAAGTGCATTCTTCATAGGGTTTGGGAAAGCCTTTCTTACACGAACCGGAGGACATGCAAACTGAATTTGGATTCACTAAACCGCAGGGGCCATGGATCATGAGATCTGTAATTGTCTTGTGGAGTTCAGGTTCTTTAACAGGGTTTGGTATCTCAGCGAATATGTATTTGTCCACGTCCTGAGCATCCTTTATCCTATACTTTGAAGTTACCCATAGAAGAATATGACAGTGTGGTAGCCCCCTTTTTTGGAATTCAATCGTATATAGATCTGTCGTGAGACAAAATAAATTAGTAAAATGTGGTAATAATGAGAAGATCATAAAAGATAAATTGATTGAGCAATTACCAGCAGCGACCTCGCCGAAAGGTTTATTGATCTTAAGGAAGTGTATTAATTGATGGATATCGTTGAAAGTATCTTTGAAACTCAGGCCATTTAACATTACACATGAAAGTGATAAAGTATTGTGGGTTTCCATGGACTCGACAAATAGCAAGCGCATCTTGATAGTGTTTATATGTATCTTGGTCCTCCAACAAATGATGAAGGTAACAAAACACGTCTCCCTATATCTCTACCTTCATTATCACCTCGTTGAACAGCATCATGCACACCTTGTAAAAACTCTGTACGCAAAACACTCTGATTCGTTCTTATGAAATCAAGACAACTTTATTCAATACACACGTAGACGTCAACAACGAACTGTTGCAGAAGTCGACCGGCTCTTAGTAGCAACGTATACAAGTTGTGACGATCGTGTAGTAAATAACTGTAATACATGTTCATCGTCATTTTCCAATCATGGGAGCCAATGGAAGCACGTAACTGTAATTCAGGTGACCAACCACTTTCACCGTAAATGAAAAGTAAGGGGTATTGCAAAGACATGTACATCGGATGAAGTTTGTTGATACGTTGGGCCGTACCATCTCTATGTCGAATAACAATGTTGAAGTTAGTAGACATTGGGTCGTTGTCAGACACTATCACACCTATGCAGCCAGCGGATGGTGCGCAGTACCGTTGGACATGGTTAGACGCAAATAGACGAATGCTGAAAGTGGGAAATTCAGTCGTACAACACAGATCCCTAGCAGTCTGAAAACGCTTAACCAACTTAATATGTTTCTCCAAGGTGTTGATAAGAAAGTTGACAATGTCGGGATCAAGAGTTGATTTTGTGTCAGAAGTAAAAGATCGTAGCCTGTTACATACTTCATTGTCCGTATTAATAAATGTACATTTGTAGGAAGCGAGGATTTTGATTCGCTGTCAGACATAGCGTACCAAGCCAATGATGATCTTGCCCTCCGATTTTAAAAACATACGGACCATTACCATCGTTAATAGACTTATCTATCTTAGCTCCGAAAGAGGTCATCGAAAACATCGAATTGTAGGCCCTGATATTGTCCATAAAGTCAGTTTGCTCAAATAGTCTTTTGACATTGGTGTCATATTGTCGATGATATGGAAGCACGATAGCGCCTCCCTTAAAACACTGCTTGTATCTAGGATGGCGGTTAGTCGAGGAAGAAAGCACACGCTCGTCAAACCAAAACAAAGCTCCACAAAAGTCACATATATTGTCACAATCGCCTACATCAAGATAGAATGACCTTGCTAACGAAGAGTTACGTATAAGTGTAGAATGGTACGATTCTTGCGCATCTGATTGAAATGGAGTGTCGGTGTTTGTTATCAGTCTACGACGTGAAGAGGTACTGCACTCACTGTGATATATTTTTCTTTTTGACATAACAAAAGTAGATGGATAAAAATAAAATAACGACGCTAAATACTACACCTACTACAATTAAAAGTAATATTAAGCATGAACTAATCTCAATTAAAATGACTAAAAAAAGGCACCAAAAATCAATGCGATCTAGAGCGATGTCTACCGGGGGAGGTTCTATCAGACAACAATTAGCCAATCTGCATAACTAAAGTAACCAAATAGAAGCATGAAAGTGTAATAACTTTTGGATGATAAAGTTTTGGTAGGTGCTACATCAATAAGATGTTATTTTTACAAATGTGAACAATTTAGTAAACTAAAAAAAGGGTCTGTCGTATCAGAGTTGAGTAATATTACCTATATATATATATGTATACATATTCTTTTGAAGTATTGTTCAATTATAAAGCTAAGTCTACTAATTGTTACAAAGCTAACCTCTGAAATAACAGTCTTCAAGTAAAAGAATCTTTAAATGAATCAGTAACCCGTGAGAGAGACTACATATAGATTAGAGGACTATTAAAATCACATAAAAGACATGTACATGATTCATATATCAGAGGATAATCAAAGTAGTAGTATCTAACCGTATCCATCGAATTTAAAACATCATAAAAAAGAATTTACAAATTATTACCGACTATAACTAATGTTCATGACTTCACATCCAGGATATATATGAATACAACACTCTACTGATTTTAAGTTTTCATGACAGATTTTGACAAGGTTTAATTCAATTATTTTAACAGAGAGTCTAAAGAACGATAACATCGCCCTTCACCACATAACATGCTATGCCAAAAACATACCTTGAAATCCAATAGCTTGAGGGCGTGGAGGAATACTGATTTCTCAGAATTCTACATCGCAACTTTTGTAATTCCTTCACCAACGTTTAAAGTCCAGAACCTATAGCACTGCATTTAACCCTAAAATCAAAACATATAAAGAATCACCCAAAAAGATGAAACTGAAAAATGGCCAAACAGACTATTTTTGGGATTAGCTTAAAATCAAAACATATAAGTTGAAACTGAACAATCGCCTAAGTTACTATCTTTTGGAATTAGGTTAACAATTAAGCTACGAAACAAAGGGGTTATATCATTAATTGGGTTAGCTTTAGGGAATTTGGTGGATCAATGACCGTAGTTCAAGAAGGGGATCATAGAAGCAACGTATTGAAATAATAGTGATAAGAGACGAAATAGTGTATTAGAAAAGAACTGTTATTGCATTAAACACGGATATGAGTCAGAAATTGTAGGATAGGAAAAAACGAACCTGAAATCGGGGAGTGAAATTGAAGAGCGACGACGTTGACGGCGTGGAAGAACAGTTGCTGTCGAAGCAAAGGGATAAGATGAAGAAGATGAAACGTGCATGATTTTAGAGCAGGTAAAAAAGGATTTATAGGTATGATATTCTATTTATCTGTATGTATACAGTATTGCTTTAATGTAATGTAGGAAAGACCTTGAAAAAGAAACAGTACTTTTACTGAGTGTTGGGAAATTTGACACTTAATATATATATTAATAACAATTTTATTCATTACATGAAGTTAACCGGTTAATAACATGTGGAGACATTGCAACCAACTACACTTGGAACATCAGTTGAAGTGCGTAATGCTGAGTGATCTTCTAATAAACGGATGGTGGGTGAGTCAGTTAAATAATTTCAATAGTTGTTTGTTCAGCAAGAAGACCACATCCAGCTTGTTGCACCTCCCTCCACCAAATCAATGAGGTTTCCCTTATAAAGGTTTATGTTTTCATGCATATTTAATACGTACTGAATAAATTTTGGTTTATACATTTAGTATATACTCTCATGTGGGACCATCATTTTACTCTCCTGATTTGGGTTGTAGACAACCTCTTCCCGAGGGGCTGGAAAGTTGAAGTGCCTCATGCTAAGTGAGCTTCTAATTGTGATGTTTAGTAATAATAGTTCACATATTATATAAACTAGGTTAATATCCCGTGTATTACACGGATTGTATAAAAAATATTATATAGTAATTATTAAAAATTTAGTATTTAAAAAACGATTTTTGAGATAAAATATGATTGAATTTAAGTTATTTTTTAACATTTTATTTTTAAAATAGTATTAAAAACTATTTTATATATGCAAATCTCATTGTTTAAACTTCTGGGTTTTGTTTTTTTGGAAAAATAGTTTTATATATTTTTTATTTTCATAATCTATTTTTAATATAAATTTTTGATTTAAAATTTATCAAAAAATTATTATTAATAAAAAATATGCATAATTAAAATCATTAGCTATTGTATTTAATTAAATTAGTTAATATGAAAGACAATATATAAGGGGCCGTTTGGTTGTGTCTGGATCATTAAGATCTGAATGGTTAAGATGTCTGAATGGTTAAGAGGGTCTGAACCATTAAGTGGTGGTGTTTGTTTTTAGCATCTGAATGAAAAATACCTTTTAATTGAAAAACCCTAAAAAAAAAATTCAAACCCATCCCATCGGTCGCCCAACTCAAGCATCGCCGCCTCCCGCCTCCCGCCGCCGCCTCCCGCAACCTGTCGCCGCCTTCACCTTTGTCGCCGGCTTCGCCTCCTGTCGCACACTCCTAACATCGGTCGACGTGAAGGAAGATGGGATGCTTTGATGCGGTCGTAGCATCTGAACTTCTGAATTTCTGAACCACCGGTGGGATGCTTTGATGCGGTCGGCGGTGGCGTCAAATGGCGGTCCGGTAGGCGGCGGGGTCGAGCAGTGCAGTGTAGTAGGCTGTTGGTCGAGCGGCGCCGAGATAGGGTTGGGGGAGGAGGAAGCCGGTGTGAAGGAAGACGGGACACATCTATCTTTTTTCTCCATTTTCTACATTCAGACCCATTCAGACTTGGTTCAAGATCTGAACCTTTCAGACCTCCATTCAGATATTAATTTTTCGTTCAGATGTCCCAAACAAACGGTCTGAATCTGAATGGTTCAGATTCAGACCCATTAAGTGGCTACCAAACAGCCCCTAAGTAATTAATATGAAAGAGAAGTAGATAACATTGTTAGAATGTTACATGTGTCAAAAGTGGTTTAAGAATTTGACAAGTGTCATTCAGTGATTTAACAATTTGACAAGTGTACTTTGATTTACTTGTTTATTATAGGTAGAAGATTTCATTTGAGCACGTTTACATTTTGCCACGAAATTATGTTTTTAGGGTGAGCATATCGATTTTTTATTTTTTTATTTTAAAAAAGGACCATAATTCTAAACATTCAAGATATTTTTTAAAAAGTAAGGCATTATAGTTGACGATCTGGTAACGGGTGGCTGCCGCTGCATCGCGCGGGTTTTTATATTGGAGGGAGAAAATGAGATGTCTTCGTTTTAAGACATGTACAACTGCTAAAGTTTGAGATACAAGTAACAAAACATATCTCATCCTCAAATTCATAAGACGCCTCAAATTCAAACCCTCCACAAAATTCTCCGATCTGTGCCTTCCCTCCCCACTACCATGTCTTCTTGTTACGATTTCTTTTATTGTTCTTTGAATTTTCCTTTGTTTCCAATTGTTTAGAAAGGTTAGGGTCAGCATGGTCTTTTGTTTATTTCTGAAGGGTTGATTATGTAAGTTGATTTCTTATTTAATGCAATTACATACGATCTGGAAGTTATCCAAAATCGAACTACTTTCCTACTTCTTAGCAAAACCTTCTTCAACCCTAACAAGGGTATCAGAGCTATCCGATACCTCGTCAGATTCTCTATCGTTGATCAGCAATCATGACAACAACTCATGGCCAGGAACTGGAGACAACTCTCAAGGACCATGGGAAGGCCATCTCCGATTTGCAGGCCCCTTGGCAACCTTGATGAAACAGCAGGAGCAATCCATGCGGCAGCAGGAACAATCATTGAAGCAACAGGAGGAGATTCTACGGTCGTTCAAGGATCATTCCAGTGGGAGCAGTTCGTATCACGGCAATCCTGGAGGGGGTGGGTACGGATCCATTCCATTCCATGAAGGAGAATCGCGTGGGGGCAATCGGCCCATGCGCATTGGTAAGGTGGAATTCCCCCGGTTCTCAGGGGAAGGGGTCGAAGCTTGGATTTATCTTTGCGAACACTTCTTTGCTATCGACGAGACACCGGAAGACATGAAACTTCGGTATGCGGTTATACATTTAGAGGGTGATGCCATTCAGTGGCATGAGGCTTTTATGAAGACGAGGGGCGCCACCGTGGTTGAATTACCATGGGCAGACTATGTTAGAGCCATATCCGCCAGGTTCTCAAACGCCATGTTTGAAGACCCCATGGAGGAGATTGCGTCCCTCACCCAGACTGATGACATGCACACGTTGAACACCCCCTTTGATGCCCTCCTGAACAAGGGAACCATCAGTGAACACCAAGCAGTCAGCCTCTACCTCAAAGCCCTCAAGCAGGAGATACGAGGTCCCGTGAAGATGTTTAAGCCAAAAACCTTACACGAGGCCTATGGGTTGGCTAAGATCCAAGACAGTAATCAGCGCCACCTCGAGACCAAGTGGAAAATTGACAAGGGAGGACCAACCCCTCCCCGTGGCAATCATGACAATTCCCGCATTACACCCCCCACTAATGCCACCCAATTACCAATCCTACCGACACCAACCAGCCGAACAGTCGTCCCACCACATCCAAAACCCAACACCACCACACCTCGCAGACTCTCTAGCAAGGAACTAGAGATTAAATGCTCCAAGGGGGAATGTTTCTGGTGCACTGAGAAATTCGTCCCCGGCCACAAATGCAGCCGCAAACAACTATTCCTCATTGAAGTAGACGACCAGGATGATCATCACGAAGAACAACCGGCTGAAGAGGAGGAAGCCGAGGAGCATCTCATATCGATCCACGACTTAACACGCCTACCATCGTACTCCACCATGAGGGTACTAGGATCGATGGGAACGAGGCGACTTCACATCTTAATCGACTCAAGATCCACACACAATTTCATTGATGTGTGGCTCGCGCGTAAACTACAATGCCAAGCACTAGATATCACCCCATTCACGTCAGTGTGGTGGATGGGAAACAACTAACCGCGACCCAACTTTGTAAGGACTTTCAATGGTCCATGCAAGGAAGATGGTTTACCACCGAAGTTCTACTCATTCCCTTGGAAAATTATGGCATGATACTGGGCATTCAGTGGCTGTTACCTCTACAGGATATCCTGTGGAACTTTCAGAAGATGACGATGCGTTTCAAGGTTGAAGGTGAACCATGCGAGCTCAAGGGCATCCACACGAACAAAAACACCATGTGTTAATTAGCCGAGGAAACCTTGGATACGCAAGCAAAAAGGGGCAATGTTCAGTTGTACAGCCTTCAACTAGCAGAAAAAGGACGAGAACCTATGCATGATTCTAAGGTGCTACATGACCAGGCAAGGGTCGGCGATCAGTCAACATGGATGAAGCTTGTCCAGGAATTCCAAGAAGTTTTTGAGGTACCCCGGGAGCTGCCACCAACTAGGGGGTTGGATCATAAAATAAAACTCAAGGAGGGAACGACACCTATATGCCAAATTACCGCTATCCAGCCATTCAGAAGGATGTCATCGAATGCACCACCCGAGAACTATTAGAAGCAGGAATAATCCATGACAGCCAAAGCTCATTTGCCACCCCAGTAGTGTTGGTCAAGAAGAAGGACGGCCAGTGGCGCATGTGTATGGACTACCGGTGTCTTAACGAAGCCACAATTAAAGACAAGTTCCCCATTCCTTTAATAGAGGAGCTGTTGGATGAGTTGGGGGGGCTTCCATTTTCTCTAAACTAGACCTCCGGTCTAGCTACCATCAGATAAGGACGCCCCAGAAGATATACACAAGACAGCGTTCCGCACGCACGAGGGCCACTACAAATTCCTCGTAATGCCCTTTGGCCTCACAACGCCCCAGCCACATTCCAGGCGTTAATGAATTATGTTTTAAAGCCCATGTTACGTAAGGGGGTTCTGGTTGTAACATCACTGTATTTCCGGTCGTCCGTACATCCGTACGATCGTACTGTTACGACCTGAGATTTATAATTATTAATGATGATGTATTATTTGATGATTATCGCTGTTATTGGTATACATATTTATAGCATATTATTATTACGTGTAAACCATGAGAAGTTTAGTTGTAACCCAACTAAACAGAACCAGAGAGTTTATCGCAATTACATTTCTGATGATCATGGATTCTAGTATGAAATGGAATGGGATTAGGAGTTGGTTATGGTTTGGTTACTAAACATAGTCAAGGACACATGGTCATGGTTTATCGAAATAGCGGTGGGACGGTGTTGGGGAGGTTGCGATCTACCCCAGCATATGCCCTATACATATGCATATTTCGGTCTATCATGGATGTGTCAGTGATATGGTTTAGTGGGTTTTGGTTTGGGATTTTAATATTTAAGTTAATAAAATAATTGGAATTAATTAAGCGATAATGAGGTTACGAACACAATTTAAACACGAATATTAATTCAGAAATATTAACTTAATAAATGTATTCGAGTGGGTGACGATTCACACGAATATAATTATTAGGAATAATATTATGGAACAGTATTCCATAAATTGTAAATCGAATCGAAATACGATACGAGCGTTGGATTCGCAAAGGTGACGATCTTTACGAATACGTACGTAAGTAATGCGTTTCGACGAGATAACAAAATAATATCAAACGAGGTTAAATTAATAAATAAAAATTTAAAACGTTTATTAGGAATCACAACCTTAAACAAAAACGAACAAATGAATTTATTTAAATAATTGATTTAATGAAAATAAACGGAGACACTTTATTTAAACGACTTTATTTAAAATCATTTTATTACAACAAAAACATATTTATTCAAAAGATTTATGTTTAAATATGTTCACGAGAAGAACCGAGTAAATTTATAAAGATTAACGCGTATTAAATGAAATCATTTTACGAAATGATCTGATTAAAAACATTTTTATTAAAATGTAAATTGATTGTTCTAAAGGTGTTATGTTCTAAAAATATTCACGAGTTAAAACCGAGTAATTTCGTGATATTATCGCGATAAAAACGAGACCGAGCACGGGGGAAATGATACGCGCTATAAGGAAGAACACTTCCTCTTTATCTTCTTCATTTTCCATATCCCACTCTCTCTCTACCTAGCCATTTTCGTCACCCACATAACTAGGGCTGTAAACGAACCGAACGAACACGAACGAGCCCTTGTTCGTGTTCGTTCGTTTAACTTTTAACTTGTTCACGAACGGTTCACGAACGCTTACCGAACGAAAATTCTTGTTCGTGTTCGTTCATTAAGGAATTTAGCTTGTTCACGAACGGTTCACGAACGCTAATGAACACATATTATTTAAACAAGAAAAATCAACATTTTTAATTTCAAGCAATAGAGATAATCATTTATAAATATATAAATCAAGATATTATAGTAGTAAACTAAAAATAACTTAAGTATTATGGTATTAAACTAAAAATTAAAAATAGCAACACATTTAATGAATAAATATAATAAAGGAACTTAACCGAACATAAACGAACATAAACGAACATGTTACCGAACGTTCACGAACACAAATGAACGAACACGACTTCTGTTCATGTTCGTTTATTTAACTAAACGAACGGAATTTCTTGTTCGTGTTCGTTCGTTTATTAAACGAACGAACATTAACGAACTTCCCGTCGAACGGTTCACGAACTGTTCGCTGAACGTTCGGTTCGTTTACAGCCCTACACATAACCTCCCCTTCTCTCTACCATAGCTCCTTCAATTCTTAACGAAATCACGAGATCTTGGTGGCTAGACGACCGCACGATCGAGGGGAACGAGAGGATACGAAGAGATCTAGCTTTTGAACGAGTTTTAAGGGTAAGTTATGCCTTTTACTTTATGGTTTTGAAGAAATACTAGCCGGTTGTGTTTTGTACTTAGAAATCGATTTTTTTAACAAGTTAGAACATCAAATCGTGCATGTATAGACTAGAATCCATGAGTGTAACAGGCTGCCATGGCTGATATGAGCCAGAGATGATGATGAACAGCTCAAGATGCAGGTCGGCCGAACCTTTAGAGGTGGCCGAACCTTTCCTGCTACTGGCCGAACCCTTAACGGTGGCCAAACCTTGAATCTTGCGAACCTACATCATCATCAGATCAGTTAGGGAGCCACGAACCTGCTTTGGCCAGCCGAACCCTGCAAGGCTCACGAACCCCATGGGACCCATGAACCTCCCCTCTATTATAGCCGAACCTTGGGGCTGAGCATTAGGCCGAACCTAGGGCCGAACCCTACAATCTTGGCGAACCCTAGGCTAGCAAACTCAGCCGAACCTTGGCTTTCACACGAACTATTGGCCAGCAAACCTAGGAGGGACGAACCTAAGGTTTTCATGCAAAAGGTTCGCTGGTCTAAGGGGTAGCCAAACTTGAACCTCTTTAGATATTAAGGGAGGGGACTACATAAACTTATACAAATCATGATAAGTAAAAAGGTGTGGAGTTAAACACACTTATGCATGCATGGCTACCTTAGATCACCACCTTTATAGTATATTATATACATAGACTTTAAATTATGAGTTAATATTGTTTGAATCTTTTGTGGAAGTAACTTGAGTATGATTTCACTAAACTTAAATTGGATTTTTAAAATTTAGGTAATGATGGTGGGATTAAGTAATCATGCATGTATGTGTGAAGGTGTGTATGAATAAAGATAATATTTCTCTTAGTTTACTTATCTATGAGAGAGGAACATGCGAGATCACAAGTAATTATCAACCGTATATAATTGAAACTAACGAGTTTGAGTTATAAACTAACGATGACTAATTATAAATTATTAGTTGAATCAAGTAACTTAGGTGAAACAAACTAAGTTAATGACACGATTAATATTAAAAGGAAACAAGTAGGGATAATTAACTGAAATGAAAAGCATATGTTTATAAACCCGAAAACACGATAATTACATTTGATTGAGATGTTGTTGATTTTGTATACCCGAGCGCGCATTCTACAAGAAACACTGATTCTAAGGAATTCAGGTGAGTTCTCATAACCTCCCTTTTTAAACTGTTTTGTTTTAAAACTCGGAGGTGAAACATGTATACCAATTTTTAAAAATATTATTTTGATAACACATGGATGATACCTGTTTATCAATATGATATTCATAATATGGGATTATCATTTTTATGGATGATCACTTATTATTTTATAACCGTGTGACATTGTCAGTGACTTCGGTCATTAACAATGGTTACATGTAATGCCTCTTGGATTATCACAACTCCATGAATCATTGCCTTAACTTCGGTTAATTGCTTTGATTTCATGTATTGTCACGTGGGTTGCTTCCCCTCCATGGATCATGTCTTTAACTTATGTTAATTACATAAATTCCATGTATTGTCACATATACTCTTTGAGAATATTGATGTTTGAGATGTGTTGAATGGTTATGTGGTTGATTATCTATGATTATATATAATTGTCTATGTTTATATGAGATATGTGATTATGTGTTGGTTTATGTGTGTTTGGATTTGGTGCTGGGATGTTGTGTTGGATATTCTCACATGTACTCATGTGGAAATTCTCAAGAAACTCTAAATTTTTATAATCATTTTATAAAACATTTTTAAATATAAAAACTTATGATTACTCACCAACAACTTCGTTGTTGACACTTGATTTTTTTACATGTTTCGGGTAATGAAGCTAAGTAGGTTGAGGAAGATGAACACACACTTTTGGACATCATCATATAGGATCTTGGACTTAGCTAATTAACTGAAATTCTGGCAAATTGAATTTAGTTAGATAGCTAATTCTCTTTTGTATTTGATGTAACTAATTCATGTTGGACATGATTTTTGGTGTATTTAATTTGGTTGGTTGAATGATATGTGATGATTTAATTTAGATGCCCACGAGCTTTTGAACAATCTACACATCCCTCGTGGCATCCCAACGTTTCCGCCATCGGCCGGGGAGTTACACTGGTCTTCTTCGACGACATCCTGGTTTACAGTAGAGATGAAAAACAACATGAGCAGCACCTTCGCAAGGTATTGGAAACCATGAGACAACACCGACTCTTTGCAAAGGAATCCAAGTGCACATTCGGAGAAAGGGCAGTCGAATATCTGGGCCACGTGATCTCGGGGGCAGGAGTGACCACATAGACGACAAAGATTGAGGCAATCCAACAATGGCCGATCCTTAAAACACTAAAGGAGCTTCGGGGGTTCTTGGGTATAACTGGGTATGACCGAAGGTTCATCAAATCCTTCGGCCTCGTCGCCAAACCACTCACCGAACTCCTAAAGAAGGATGCCTTCCACTGGCATGAGGGCGCACATGATGCTTTCCAACGGCTTAAGGCTGCCCTATCTTCGGCCCTAGTCCTAGCACTCCCTGATTTCAACAAAACCTTCGTGGTCGAAACGGATGCCACAGCTTGTGGATTAGGGGCAGTCCTAATGCAAGATCACCACCCCATTGCGTTCATCAGTAAAGTTCTCTTTGCCAAGCAACAAACCCTCTCAGTCTACGAAAAGGAGTTACTAGCCATCTTGATAGCGGTTAAACAGTGGCACTACTACCTAATCCCAAGGCAATTCGTCATCAAAACGGACCAAAGGAGCCTAAAGCACCTTCTCACGCAAAAGGTGACAACCCCCATACAGCACAAGTGGTTGGCCAAATTGTTGGGGTACGACTATACGATTGAATACAAGACCGGAAGAGAGAACGTAGCGGCCGATGCACTGTCCCGGGTGCAAGGATCCACCTTGTTCACCACAGCCATTTCACAGGTGGAACCCCTCTTGCTGCAAGAAATCATTGAAAGTCAAAACAAGGATGAACAAGTTCTAGCCATGATCACAAGGTTGAAAAACTGTGAAACATTACCCAGGTTGCACTGGAATGGAAGTTAGCTGTCCCGGAAGAGTAGAGTGCTTGTCGGCCAGGATGCGAGTCTTAGGAGAAGAATTTTCACTCTGCCATGAGTCACTGATGGGGGGGGGGGGACTCGGGGGTCACAGCCACGGCCCACCGGGTAAAAGGGATGTTTTATTGGAAGGGCATCGCCAAAGGAGTAAGAGAACTGATAAGAGCATGTGATACGTGCAGCCGGGCCAAACACGAGAACATAGCTTCACCGGGGTTGTTGCAGCCCTTGCCCATTCCAGACACGGTTTTTCCGGATATCTCGATGGATTTCATAGGAGGCTTACCGAAGGCCAAGGGAAAGGACACCATCTTTGTGGTGGTTGATAGGCTATCCAAGTATAGCCACTTCATGGTATTAACTCACCCATTCTCGGCTAAGGAGGTGGCTCAGGTGTTTTTAGACAATGTGTATAAGCTGCATGGGTGCCCAGCTTCGATCGTTTCAGAAAGGGACCCGGTATTTTTGAGTTCCTTCTGGAAGGAATTTTTGGCCCTACAAGGGGTGGAAACGAAGTTATCAACAGCCTACCACCCCAGACTGACGGTCAGACGGAGATGGTTAACCGATGTTTGGAATGTTACCTACGATGCATGGTGATGGATAGGCCTTATACGTGGGTCAAGTGGGTGTCTCTGGCCGAATGGTGGTATAACACCACATTCCATTCATCACTGGGAATGACCCTTTCGAAGCCTTGTACGGGTTTCCCCCGCCGTTGTATGTTCCGTACTTTCCCAAGGATTCATGCGATAAGGAGGTTGATGAAGTTATGCGAGACAGAGAAGCTACGACCACTGTGCTAAGGCAATCAT
This sequence comes from Mikania micrantha, assembly GCA_009363875.1. NCBI lineage: Eukaryota > Viridiplantae > Streptophyta > Magnoliopsida > Asterales > Asteraceae > Mikania > Mikania micrantha. Next base: position 92,051,211 of record CM018691.1, on the reverse strand, counting down.
TACAACGTGCTCAAAACCGAATGAAACAACAAGCTGATAAACTTCGTACGGATCGAGAATATGAGAAGGGTACTTGGGTATATCTTAAATTGCAGCCTTACATGCAGAACTCATTAAGGGTCCACAGGCATTCGAAGTTGACCTCGAAGTACTTTGGACCGTTCTTGATAACAGTAAGGGTGGGAAAGGTGGCCTATAGGTTGGACCAGTGGCGAAGCTTGAATGAAAGCCTAGGGGGGGCGAAACTTTGCCACATATAAAATTTTTTTCTCTAACGGCCTAACGCTAACAGTTAAATGTTCGCGTTGGCGATTCGGGTCGGGTCGGGTCAAACAATCAAACAATAAAAAGTATATTTTTTAAAAGAAACAAAGATTTAAATAATTATCATGATGAGTGGAAAAGTTAAGTACCTTAAAGAAGATTACAACTCAGCGCGACGACCTTTAAGATTTTTAAATTCTTCGATTATGGATTCCGAGTCAAAGTTTTCGGCAATTTCCTTCTCTATGTAAATCACCAAGCTATTCGCAAGATAATCATCTGACATCTTATTGCGAAGACGATTCTTGAATATCTTCATTGCTGAAAACCCTCTCTCTGTTGTTGCAGTTGAAACCGGAAGTGTCAGAATTAACCGAATCACTCTATCAACCAAATAGTATGTTTCACGTTTCTTAGTATCCACAAGACTTTTGCATAGATCAGAAATTGTTGATGCGCCACTGAAGTTGATATTCTTTGACTTCTCAATATTAAAAATTTCCAACTGATATCGTAACTGAATCTTCTCTTGATCGCTAAAATCTTGAGGATAATACTTTTCAACAAGAAGACAAATCTCATCAACATTAATCTCTTTTGAAGTTAAACTTGAACTAAGAGATAACAACTCAATCGTTTCCTCATTAAATCTACTATTCAACTCATGTAGTTGTTTGTCTAATATGGCATTAAACAAATCTACTCGGTAATAATGTCCAAATGTAACATGAAGATCTTTTTTCCGAGGTCGATACCGAGTTGAAGTGTATGGAGCTTCCATATCTGGCAAATCTATTTGAAGTTTATTACAAAAAAAGGTTACCTTTGCAAGATTGGGAGGCAGGGCGGCTCACGGCTGGCGCAGGTCGGCACTGGGCAGGGAGGCAGGGCGGTGGTCGGCGATGCTGCTGCTGGGTGGCTGGGCGCTAGCTGCTGCTGGCTGGATGCTGCTCGACACCTCGACAGCTCGAGTGCTCGGCGCTGTTTCTGTTGAAGAAGAGGGGTTTTTTTTTTTTTGCTGGATTTCAAGATTGGGAAATCAGATTTGAGGGGGTTTTTTTATGCCGAGGGGGTTTTTTTTTTGCTGGATTTCAAGATTGGGTTGGGCTAGTTGGCTGTTGGGCTAAATTTAAATATTGTATGGAGTATTTATTAATAAACTAACTTAGTTGTTAATAGTTATTAGTTAATTAATTAAATTGATTTTATATGTTTAATTGTTTATGAATTATTTAAAATTTTTGTAATATTTTTTTAGGGGGGGCGAACATAGGGTATATATTTTTTTTCTAGGGGGGGCGAAATAAAATTTTTTTAAAAATTTTACATTACGGATCGGAAAACGTACACTACTAAGCGAAAAAACGGGGGGTTCTAACCTGCGCCACTGGGTTGGACTTGCCGGACGACTCACACATCCATCCTGTTTTCCACGTATCATTGCTGAAAGCGGCAATGGGTCCTCCGGATAAGATTATGCCCATTCCAGAAGATGCTCATTTTCGTTTGAAGCCAGCACTAGTGTTGAATCGGAAGCTGGTAAAAAGGGGAGTAGGGCTGCTATGAAAGTTCTCGTTCAGTGGCATGGGCAGGCTGCTATGAAAGCTGGTAATGCAATTACGTACGATCTGGAATTCATCCAGAATCGAACTACTTTCCTACTTCTTAGCAAAACCTTCTTCAACCCTAACACTTCTAGATCTTCGGTTCAGGTGCCACTCCGATTCAGGTTTCTCTCCGGTTCAGGTACCCTTAGACATCACAGATCACTGCCATCTCTTCGATTTGTAGCCGATGCTTTGAGTATTAGCAGTGGTTGGTGGCTTCATTGTCAACGATTGACGGCATAAGGGGGAGGCAACTGACTAACATAGATAAAATTAGGTACGTGAAATTAACCTATTTTCTTCTTATTGATGCTTCTGTAAATGTAACTTTGAAAATCCTAATCATTTCATTTACGCATACCACTGATGTTTTTCTAGGGTTTTCATTCTCTTCGGTTGAAAGCAGTAATTGATTTCAGAACTACTTTGTCTTCATCTTTGCCCTAAGTTAATCAATTTCAGAACTACTTCATTTCTGTCTACAAGAGTGTATTGTGGTGCTAAAGCTTAATGGTGGCTTGGGGACAACAATGGGATGCACTGTTCAGAAGTAAGTGGTTACCTTTTATTTTTTATTATTTTTTGGTAAAATGTTTTGAACACCCTTTCATATTTTGTTTCTCAGAGTGCAAAGGTTCATCCTGAGTTATGGCCAATAATGTCTGATTATGTATTATAAGTCAATGACATGAGGTATTGAACTCTTTTACAGTCAAATTAAAATAGAGAAACATAAACAAAGTTTTTCGATTTGATTGTTTTTATGTTGATTATGAAGAGGTTGATACATACAAATGCCAACAAAGTGTGCAAATTTAGCAAAATAGTTGCAACGAATTATATATGTGATTTTTTGTTGTGGTATAAATGTGAGTTCACATTAGTGTTTAAATTCTATGATCTTTTGAAATATTTCTATAGTAATTGACAGAAAACCATGTGGAAAATATGTTAGGAGATTTTGAGTTTGAACTTGAAGTTCCATATCTACGATACGAAAATGCTACTCAAGAGTGGAATGGTTCTACAATACACGTGAGTGTGAGTATGTTGCAAATCTCATTACTAGGTACCTGAGACTTTTTTTATTCTTTTCCATTTTCTTATGCTAGCTTTGCTCTCTATTTCCATTTATTAATAATTATATTAGATGCATGTTTCTGTTCCTCTAATCTGACTATAGTACAACCAATTGTCTATATCAACCAAAGCCATGAAAAATGAATACTATCTATTGAATATATATTGCAAAAGCATTTAATTAACAACTTTAAAGATATTTAGTTTATTTTGTGACATAAATAACAATTATTAGGTCATAATTCTCATTAATATATGTGTTTTACTGTTTCTTGAAATGTTTGAGTTATGTTGTTTCATTATCTCCTTTTGTCTTTCAGGATACTTGTTGCATATTCAAAGGTCTCCCCAAAGCAGAAAGTGACCAAAAGGTGGCTACTGTAACAATAATGTACACTATAAATCTAACTCAGTATGCATATTGCTTCATAGTTTCCTATTTTATGTGGACATGTGGAGTTCAACCTCCGTAAGTTGATGCTTAAATTTTTGATTATTTTTAACATCTTATATGATATAGTTAAAATTTTGTGGGTTTATATATTGGTTAAAAAACAGCACTTGAGGTGCTATGTTTTCAGTATACAAAGCCACACAATCCTATTGAGAAGCTTGGTAATCAAAGGCTTTTTGTGCAAAGGGTGAGCCTGAGGCACAAGGCGCTTAAATGGTGGTCTGGGAAAATTTGCATATTGTATATTTAAGTATATTGGATCTTCATTTTTAATTGTTTAATTTTTGAACGGCTAAACCAGTTTTAGATGATCTTAAACAGAAGGTTATAATTAAAATTGGGGCTGCAGGTTTTTGTTGTGGTGGTTATGTGTGACCATTGTTACAAGCAAGAGCTAAAGAGGACCATCTACACGAGCAAAACAGAGAGCTTAAACTTTTAGGTATATTTCTTTTCTGTTTAAAGTTTAAACATATCAAGTGCCTTTTAAATTGTCATACTTCTTACACATGTGTTACCGCCCATGTATCAAAACTTAATGTATTGACTATATATGCTATAACATAAGCCTAAACGTGTTATTTATGTTTCAAGGTTCGTTTAGGAATAGGAGAAAGCTGTTGATATAGGCTGCACATATGGCAACTGGTTAAATAACAAGTAATCTTTGAAATTTAGCATTAAAATTTGTAACTTTTACATGAAAGATTAGAGCTTGAATGGTATTATAAGACTTTGGATAGTAAAGTTTAAACCTTGAAACTATTTGTTTTCAACTTTTATTAGCAGTTATAGTGCAATGCAAGTTTATTTAAGCATGATTTATGACACGTGAGGAAGGTCGGAAAGCTGGCAATATCAGTTTGCTTTATGAACCCTCCAATTACAAATACGAATGACTCACACTTGGTTCATGTTATATTCTTTCACAAAAGCAGCTCGATCTCTCGCCAGCTAAAATTTTAGTTAATCATGTTTTAATATTTATATAGAAATTTAAGTATCATTTTCTTAAATGATTCTTTGTTTTTTTTATAGGAACAAGCAGTTGAATTTGCTAAACCAGTTTTGGAGGATCTTAACCAGTATTGGCATGGAAAGAACTTAAATGGTAAATTATCTTATATTTTCTCAGATTAGATTCCAAATAATTGCTAAAATACTTAGATTGGGTATTGCGAAGGCACTTGTTGCTATTACTGTCATTATAGATGGGGTTTCATCAAAGAAAGGTATATGTATGTTATATATATTTAGGTGTATCACACATGCTTCTTAAAATCAAGGTGAAGATTTTTAAATTCTTATTGGAGGAAATTTGTTTTTTGTGTAGGCTTGAAATTAGACAAGTTGGTGTAGGGTTGCACCATGTTCCACCTCACCAGGTAACATATTTTTCTTCCACCTCATAATGTAAACGTATTTTTCTTCCACCTTATGGTTGAGTAAATATGATAATAACAATAAAGGCAACCTTCTTTTTGTTTATCACAGGTTGGAAAACAAACTGTTTTACCTCAGCATTCAAATTGAATCTGGTTTTCCTCACCTGGCTCTGTACAGGGGTCTTAATACCCGCCTGCTTCAGCTTTTTATCCCTTACCACAGCTGTAAACCCATCCAGATCAAGGATTAGACTGCTCATGTTAGTTTTGCCACATTTTTTGGTAGTAGAATCTTCCTTTACATTAATAGATGTCAGTTTTGTCCACATTCTTTGGTAGTAGAATCTTTCTTTGCTTTGGAAAATACAGCTGCATTTAAACTTTTTTACACAAAAATACAGCTGCGTTTAAAAATACAACTATTGTTTTGTTCGGTTCTGTTTATCCAATGATATGTGAAGGTGATGTTTATTGTTTGAGCTGTTATTCTTAATTTGATGATTACTCTTTGCTGATTTCTGGCTTTGGCTGTATGGGTAGAAGGACTATTGGGTCTGCATGTTTAGCTTTCTTCAGCCTTTGTCTTGAAATCTCTGATGGCAAACTCTTGAAGGTATCATCTTGTCTTCGATTCTTTTTATTTTAATCCAGAAGTAATCTGTTCCTATTTTAGATTCAAATACTTTTGTTAATAATCCAATAGTAAGTTATTCCTATTTCAGGGGTCTTAATGGAGTTTATGTGTGTATGTAGGTACTTTAGATAGTAAAATTATATCAACTATGAGAATGATAAGTTTACGTAGATTATATGTGTATATACGCAGTTTATAAAAAATGTATTTAGGTTGATTTAAGAACACAAAGCACCAGAATCCGTGTACGGTGTATCATAATCAGGTTGCATATATGGTTATGTTCAAGATTGTGCTTATGATTGATTTTAGGAACTTATATTAAGAATTACTAATTTTAGTTATTGTGTTTGTCTTTGTTGAGCTATAAGAACTTGGAGTGAACCTTAAATATGATTGAGCTGTAAGAACTTGGAGTGAACCTTAAACCCTAAACCACCATAAACCTAAATCTCTAAGCAAATCTCTCAAATTTAATAAAAATCCAAATCTCTAAGCAAGCATCTCAAATTTAATACTCTCATCTGTGACAATTGCGGTTGAGAAATCACGTCATTGATGATGTGAGCACATTTGATCGTTCTAGAAATCCACGTTGATTTAATGATTGTAATGGTTACAGATCGATCGTATGCGAGAAATGATGAACGTGGGCGAAAACCGTGTGCAAAACGGAGTCCTGGATTGCCCGGAATCGAAATTCGAAGAAAATTTTCTTAGTGTTGAATTAGTGGACTCGTCGCGGTACGCGATGGAGAGGTTGAGAGTCCTCCGCGGTACGCGATGCATGCAAAATATCTAAGATTCATTCGGATTTCTTCGCGGTACGCGAAGCCAATTTTGGCTTCTGGTCGCGGTACGCGACAGGTGTGGCGGTGCAATAATCTGATCTACTTCATCAGATTTCATGCAAAGTTGATTTTTTTAACAACTCTCACACACAGACGCTCAAATACGAAAACCAGACGAAATTTCATCATCCAAATTCAATTCTGAAGTCATCAGAAGCCATAGATCACACCAGAGATCATCTCTATAAGCTCTGATCGTTGTTTTAATCGTAGAACTCCGTCTGATTTGGTAATGATTCATTTTAAACCTTCTAGTTTGATTTTGATTGATTAGATCTTGATTTTGAACGTAATGGCATAGTTAGGATTGTTGATTATTGCCTAGATGATGGCTAGGATTGATTATAAACAAAGAACACGATGTTTTAACAGTTAAATCCTTGTTTTGATCCGTTGTAATGCCCGGTTTGCATGAAACCATACCCATGATTATAATGGTTTAATCCATTTGATTATGACAATGTAGGTGATTAGTTGGATTAATCTTTGAAATGCAAGGTTAAATCCAGGTGTTTCAAACTAATCACAATCATTAACATACTCATTGGAATGATTATCTGATGTTTATGATAACAGTCAGATTAGTATGTTAAACATGGTTATTACACCTATTTTGATGCTACATTGTGATATTTCATGATAATTGGGTAATCCATAACAAGGATTGATCATTCCTAAGCCATTAAACCATCTAGAAACTGTTTTAGCATTATAATCAACAACATTAACTATTTGGTTAATCCAAGACTATTCTGATTAATCAAGAGTGTCATCAACCTTGTATTAGGAATCTAATGCAAGGTAGGTCCCTACATTATCATACATTGTATGATACAATATCAAAATAACTAATCTCAGTTTGATGACTTTTAAAGCAATGTCTTTGACATTCGACGTTCAAAAAGATCTAATCAGTAAGTTAAAACATAAATAACTCATTAAATATAAATAAATGCGGAATCACCTCTCTATTATCAGTGTTGAGATATTCTGCTACCTCTATATTATCAGGTGAGTTCCGTACAACCCCTTTTCTTTTTAATCTTTTATAAACATCGGGGTAGCACTGTGAAACTCTTCAAAACTATATGATATGCATCACTGTTATCTGTGTGATTTCATGTGATTTTTGTGTGATTTCATGGGATTTTGCCATTAGTATCTTTATCACAATATCAAAAGTCCTCATCTCTTGAACTGTATCTATCTAGTGAACCCGTGTGGGGCTGAATAGAAAACATTGATAGTACTATTGGCTGACAACCCATTTGCCGGGAGCTTGCAACTCCCCTTGGTGCAAATGTTTGTTATCTATTTCCAAAACTTCTTAATGTAGTGATAAACATTAAGACAATGAGGCACCAAGATATTTACCGACGAGTAGTATCTTCATAGAACAAGAACATAACAGTCCGAAAGGAAATAGATACGGGTCCCATGGTTATCTTGAACATAACAATTTGTGAACTTATATCACATATCATATTGTGTAACATGAACTGTATGAACTCACCAGCTTTGTGCTGACGTTTCAAACTTAAATCTTTTTGCAGGGAAACATTAAACGCCGGTGAGGACACACTTTTGGAGTACTTGCACTTGAATAATTTAGTTTTGTAATTAAACAAACTTAGCTGTAAACTGTAATGTAATTATCTTGAGTTAATCTGTGTGCTTGTTATAACGGATCAAGTAAGTCACCCCTCATCTCTGAGACATCACCACTATGCTTCCGCGACCGTTTCAGTGACATCATCTCAGGTGACAAGAGGTGGGGGTGTGACAGGTTGGTATCAGAGCCACAGGTTATAGAGAATTAGGTTGACTTAGAGACCTAGACTATAACCATAGGCTCGAATAGTAACACAGAGAGCACCGAACATAACAACTGAACAACACTTGTTTTGAATGAAGCCAGAATAATCAGGTGGTACGAATTCCAGTCAGCATAATTGAAATTCGCAACACGTGTGCGTTCTAGTTTAATTTAATTCAAGCTGAACATTAATAACTATAAGTATGAATAGTTGTTCTGAGATAAGAAGAAGCATCATATCATGTTCATATTAAATATCGTTATTTAATATTTACTTCATGATACTGATTAGAGATTTTGATTGTACAGCGATGGCCGATCAAGGTGAAAGATATATTTACCAGAGATTTCCTTATGTTGTGTTGGATGACACCCCGAGTTCCAGTGCAGGAGCAGACTCGGATCCTAGTGAGGCTTCATCTGCAACCTCACAAGCGACCCCTGCTGGACCGCATACACCATCATCTCCCCGACCTGTTACTCCACCACCACCACCATCACCATTACCACCACCACCAGCATCCCCCATTATACACAGTCCTCCCCACTCACCCTTGGTTCATACTTCTGCTGAGAGGAGACAGAGCTCCTCTCCACAGAGAGTCCCCGTTAGGGACGGGTTACGACGGATGCGGGGACAAGCCCGCAAGACCACGGGGCTACCCCCTAGACACCAAATGGCTCCACGGGATGAGCCTCAGACTGTTCATGAGGTGGGAGAATACTCCCACCAAGCCGAGCTACGAGTCCAGATTCAGCAGGTCTCCCAAGACCTGCAGGGCCTGAGACAGGACCTTCACCAGCACTAGACTACCCTGGAGGATACTCGCACCACAGTACTAGAGATCCTCACTTCACACTTGACTCTTCTGGAGCAGGTGAATCTTATGGGTATTGACGCCTAGGCTTGGAGGACGACCGTAGAGGGTCGTCTGAGTAGGACTTGGAGACAAGCACTGGTTGCTGCATTTTGGCAAGAAGTTGCAGTCTGGAGAGAGAGACTGCAAGGATGGATTTGGATGCTCGGTACGCCGAGCACCGAGGCTAAACTCTTATGTTTAGCTATAGTATTGGCTACTATAGCTATTATACTAGCCTGCTTACCGTATTTCTTACGGTAAGTGTGATCGAGCATCATCCATTTTGGGACTTGTCATTGTACATACCGTAGATGGATATGTTATTATTTGTATGGATCTTGTAGTAACACTCATTTGTATCAAAACTCTATGATAGCGCTAATAAACGGTTGTTTTGTGTATTTAATTGTGTAATGGGTTATATGTGTTGTGTGTGACTGGTGTGATAATATCAAATTCATATGATCAACAACTAGAGACTAAAAACAATTCCAAGTAAGAACATATTAACTCGAGAACATATCAATGTGAGAACATTTCAATTGTCTGTGTGACAACATTTCAAAGTCCTGTGTGGCAACATTTCAATTGTCTGTGTGACAACGTTTCAAAGCCCTGTGTGGCAACATTTCAAAGCCCTGTGTGGCAACATTTCAAAGCTCTGTGTGGCAACATTTCAAAGCCCTGTGTGGCAACATTTCAAAGCCCTGTGTGGCATTTCAAAGCCCTGTGTGGCAGCATTTCAAAGTCCTGTGTGGAAACATTTCAAAGCCCTGTGTGGTAAAATTTCAAAGCCCTGTGTGGCAACATTTCAAAGCCCTGTGTGGCAACATTTCAAAGCCCTGTGTGGCAACATTTCAAAGCCCTGTGTGGCAACGTTTCAAAGTCCTAAGTGATCATATATCAAAAACATGGGTAATAACATATTTATATCACAGTATTGTGAGCTGTGAAATATTTTAACATGTTTTTGAATTAACAGGACTGTGTATAACTACGAACACGTGTGTGATCTGTGTGTATTGAGAACATATCTGAAATATATCAATGTAGTTATACCGTTTTCTTGAAAATCACATATAGACATGATTTTTCAGTATGCCTGAAAATAGTTGAATTTTGTGATTGAAAGGGGTTATATCTTTAATGTTCTTGAACTGACCTGACTTTGTCTGTATGTGAGCAGAACAATGGCTCCTAAATGAGGTCGGCCAGCTAAGAAAGCTACCAAGAACGTTACTAACCCTGAGCCGAATCAAGTTCCACCTGTAAATGCTGGATCAAATCCAGATCCACATGTTAACCCTAAACAAATACTGTTCCACCTGCTGGTGCAAGTGGAGCCGAATCAAATGAAGCTATGATAGCACGAATTGTGAGAGAACTATCTGCTTTTGGTGTTTTGACACAACACCACCAACCTCATATCACTATGGGTTCTGGTGGGGATCATGATCACATTGAACATAATGCTACTCGTGGTCATGCAGAAACTCATACTACCACCGGTACGACAACCACAAAAGCAATTGTTCCTGATCCACCACAGCAAGGATGTACATATAAGTACTTTGCTTCTTGCAACCCTCCTACTTTCACAGGCAAGGAAGGAGCGGCTGGTCTTTTAAGGTGGATTGAGGAGATGGAAACCAAACTCAAAATCAGCCAGTGTTTGGAAGAGCATAAGGTGTCTTATGCTGCCTGTTCTTTGAAAGACTCAGCCTTAACCTGGTGGAATACCCAGGCTAAGATTTTGGGTTCAGTTACAGTTAACTCGATGGGCTGGAACAATTTCAAAACTCTGATTAGATCAGAGTACTGCCCAATCACTAAAATTCAAAAAACTCCATGAGGAATTATGGAATCATTCAATGATCGGTGCTGATTGCTTAGCTTATACCGATCGGTTTCACGAACTTACTTGTTTACTTCCCGATATGTTTCCTACGAAAGCAGCTTTGGTTGAGAAGTACATTAAGGGTTTGATTCCCCAGATTCGGGGAATGGTAACTGCAGCTGAACCTACAACTCTGAAACATACAATTCTTTTGACCACTAAGCTTACCAATGAGGCGATAAGGAGTGGTACTCTATCTTTGAAAACTCAGACGGCGGTGAGCCGTAGTGATATCGGTACCTCGAATATTTCAAAAGGTACTAAATGAAAGTGGTTCGGCAAAACCAAGGCGAAAGCTCCAGCTGAGACTAGCCAGAGCAAGCCAACTGTGAAAAACTATGGTGCTGCTATTCCTGAGAGGAAAACATATACTGGGCAGGCGCCCAAGTGCACTAAATGTCCATTCCATCACACAGGACCGTGTCCTGTTTGTGCCAACTGTAATCGAGTTGGACATTACACTAGATATTGCAACTTTCTAGCTCAACCACAAAATCAAGCACCACGACAAACCAATCAAACCAACCGGTCATGCTTCAAATGTGGAAGTCCTGACCATCTCCTGCGAAACTGTCCAAAGAATAACACCAATCCAGGAAATGAAGCTAGAGGGAGAGCTTTTCAAATTGGTGCGACCGAGGCGAGACATGATGCGAATATTGTCACTGGTACGTTTCTTTTAATAAGCTATACGCATCAGTTCTATTTGATACAGGAGTAGATAAGAGTTTTATCTCTCCTGAATTTGCATCATTACTTTCATTGCCTACGGTAGATTTAGAAACTCCATATGTCATTGAACTTGCTAATGGCAAGTTAATCAAAACTAACAGTGTTATTCAAGGGTGTTCCTTGAATTTGAATGATCATCTTTTTAATATCAATTTACTTCCTATTGAGCTTGGGAGCTTTGATGTCGTTGTTGGCATGGATTGGGTTTCTGATAACCAAGCGGAAGTTGTGTGTCAAAACAAGATGATCCGTATTCCATTACCTAACGGTAATACACTGATAGTTCAAGGAGAACGATCCGGTAGAAAACTTGGTATTATATCTTGTATGCGAGCTCAAAAATTCTTAAGGAAAGGCTGTTATGCTTTCCTGGCACATGTGATTGAGCACAATTCTCCACTTAAACGAATCATAGGCATTCCAGTAGTCAAGGATTTTCCTGAAGTTTTTCCTTAGGACATATCAGGATTACCCCCAATGAGACAAGTGGAATTTCGTATTGACTTAATTCCAGGTGCTGCATCGGTTGCTAAAGCCCCGTATCGTCTTGCGCCATCAGAAATGCAAGAACTTTCAGGTCAATTACGGAAACTTTTAGACAAAGGTTTTATTAGACCTAGTTTCTCACCCTGGGGAGCACCAATTCTTTTTGTGAAAAAGAAAGATGGTTCATTCAGGATGTGTATTGACTACCGGGAACTCAATAAACTGACAATCAAGAATCGCTATCCACTACCTCGTATCGATGATCTGTTTGACCAATTGCAAGGTGCTACTTATTTTTCAAAAATCGATTTAAGATCTGGATATCATCAGTTACGAATTCATGATGATGATGTTCCTAAAACTGCTTTTAGAACTTGATACGGACATTACGAATTTCTAGTAATGCCGTTTGGTTTAACCAATGCACCTGCAGTTTTCATGGATCTGATGAATCGAGTATGTAGACCTTATCTGGATAAATTTGTGATTGTGTTTATTGATGATATTCTTATTGATTCTCGCAATCAACAAGAACATGCTCAACACTTGAAACTAATCTTAGAACTTTTGGCACATGAGAAATTATATGCCAAATTTTCCAAGTGTGAATTTTGGTTACGAGAAATTCAATTTCTCGGACATGTTGTAAATGAGAACGGTATTCAAGTGAATCCCAGTAAGATTCAAGCGGTAAAACAATGGGAAACACCACGAACCCCAACTGAAATACGTCAATTCTTAGGGCTGGCAGGTTATTATCGCTGATTCATTAAGAATTTTTCAAAAATAGCCTTGCCATTGACCACATTGACACAGAAAAATCAACCATTTATATGGGGTTCCCAACTGGAGGAGGCATTCCAACTGTTGAAACACAAGCTCTACAATGCACCTATCTTAGCACTACCGGACGGTACTGATAAATTCACAGTGTACTGTGATGCTTCTCGTCAAGGTCTTGGGTGTGTTTTAATGCAGAACGACAAGGTAATTGCTTATGCTTCTCGACAACTGAAAGTACATGAGAAGAACTATACTACTCATGATCTAGAACTTGGTGCAGTGGTGTTTGCACTCAAGATTTGGAGACACTATTTGTATGGAACCAAGTGTATTATATACACTGATCACAAAAGTCTCCAGCACATTCTAGATCAGAAAATGTTGAACATGCGACAGAGGCGGTGGATTGAACTTTTAAATGACTATGACTGTGAAATTCGTTATCACCCAGGTCAAGCGAATGTCGTAGCTGATGCCTTGAGTCGCAAAGAACGAGTCAAACCTTTACGTGTGAAAGCGTTAGGGATGACTATTCAAACTAGTCTAATTCCTCAAATCAAAGAAGCTCAGCAACAAGCGTTACAAGCAATGAACTATTTTGCTGAGGGACTGAGGGGATTAGACAAAAAACTCGAAACGAAAGCTGAAGGAGTGTTGTATTTCAAAAGCCGAATTTGGGTTCCGTTCTTCGGTAACTCGAACAATTATCTTGGATGAGGAGCACAAATCCAGGTATTCTATTCATCCAGGTGCTGATAAAATGTATAAAGATCTTAAAGACTTTTACTGGTGGCCTGGGATGAAGAAACATATAGCTGTATACATGGATCGATGTCTAACATGTCTTAAAGTTAAGGCTGAACATCAACGACCTTCTGGGTTATTACAACAACCTGAGATTCCCATGTGGAAATGGGATCAGATCTCTATGGATTTTATCACTAAATCACCCAGAACATCACGTAATCATGACTCTATATGGGTTATCGTTGATCGCTTTACAAAATCTGCGCATTTCTTACCTATCCGAGAGGATTATTCTATGGATCGACTCGCTAAACTCTATGTTAATGAGATTGTATCTCAGCATGGAGTACCAATCTCTATCATTTCTGACAGAGATAGTCGATTTATGTCAAGATTTTGGCAAACTCTTCAGAATGCACTGGGCACGCAAATCAATATAAGCACAGCTTATCATCCACAAACTGACGGGCAGATTGAACGAACAAATCAAACTCTTGAAGACATGCTCAGAAGCTGTGATTGATTTTGGAGGTAGCTGGGATATTCATCTTCCACTTGTTGAATTTTCATACAATAACAGCTACCATACCAGTATTCAATGCGCTCCATTTGAAGCACTCTATGGACGCAAGTGTAGATCACCTATCTGTTGGTCAGAGGTAGGTGAGAGTAACATCATAGGCCCAGAATTCATTCAGGAAACAACTGACAAGATCGCACTCATTTAGGAACGAATTAAAGCTGCTCGTGATCGTCAAAAGAGTTATGCTGATAATCGTCGTAGACCGTTAGAATTTCAAGTAGGTGATCGATGGATGTTGAAAGTTTCACCTTGGAAGGGCATTTTCAGATTTGGAAAGAGAGGTAAACTTTCACCAAGATTTGTAGGACCATTCAAAATTCATGAACGAATTGGATCAGTAGCCTACAGACTTGAATTACCTTTTGAACTTGGTAACATACACGTTGTCTTTCATATATCAAATCTGAAAAAAGTGCCTAGTTGATGAATCATTGATCGTACCTCTAGAAGAGATTCATATTGATGAAAAACTCCAGTTCAGTGAAGAACCAGTAGAGGTAATGGATCGAGAAATGAAAGTGTTTAAACGTAGTCGCATACTAATCGTTAAGATACGATGGAACTCACAATGTGGACCCGAGTATACGTGGGAACGTGAAGATCGGATGAAAGAAAATTACCCACATCTATTCTCATAAACGATTGTCATTATATAAGTCTTCACTAAATTTCGAGACGAAATTTCTCTAACAGGGGGAGACTATGACAATTGCGGTTGAGAAATCACGTCATTGATGATGTGAGCACATTTGATCGTTCTAGAATTCCACGTTGATTTAATGATTGTAATGGTTACAGATCGATCGTATGCGAGAAATGATGAACGTGGGCGAAAACCGTGTGCAAAACGAAGTCCTGGATTGCCCGGAATCGAAAAACGAAGAAAATTTTCTAAGTGTTGAATGAGTGGACTCGTCGCGGTACGCGATGCATGCAAAATATCGAAGATTCCTCCGGATTTCTTCGCGGCACGCGAAGCCAATTTTGGCTTCTGGTCGCGGTACGCGACAGGTGTGGCGGTGCAATAATCTGATCTACTTCATCAGATTTCATGCAAAGTTGATTTTTTTAACAACTCTCGCACACAGACGCTTAAATCCAGGTGTTTCAAACTAATCACAATCATTAACATACTCATTGGAATGATTATCTGATGTTTATGATAACAGTCAGATTAGTATGTTAAACATGGTTATTACACCTATTTTGATGCTACATTGTGATATTTCATGATAATTGGGTAATCCATAACAAGGATTGATCATTCCTAAGCCATTAAACCATCTAGAAACTGTTTTAGCATTATAATCAACAACATTAACTATTTGGTTAATCCAAGACTATTCTTATTAATCAAGAGTGTCATCAACCTTGTATTAGGAATCTAATGCAAGGTAGGTCCCTACATTATCATACATTTATGATACAATATCAAAATAACTAATCTCAGTTTGATGACTTTTAAAGCAATGTCTTTGACATTCGACGTTCAAAAAGATCTAATCAGTAAGTTAAAACATAAATAACTCATTAAATATAAATAAATGCGGAATCACCTCTCTATTATCAGTGTTGAGATATTCTGCTACCTCTATATTATCAGGTGAGTTCCGTACAACCCTTTTTCTTTTTAATCTTTTATAAACATCGGGGTAGCACTGTGAAACTCTTCAAAACTATATGATATGCATCACTGTTATCTGTGTGATTTCATGTGATTTTTGTGTGATTTCATGGGATTTTGCCATTAGTATCTTTATCACAATATCAAAAGTTCTCATCTCTTAAACTGTATCTAGTGAACCCGTGTGGGGCCGAATAGAAAACATTGATAGTACTATTGGCTAACAACCCATTTGCCGGGAGCTTGCAACTCCCCTTGGTGCAAATGTTTGTTATCTATTTCCAAAACTTCTTAATGTAGTGATAAACATTAAGACAATGAGACACCAAGATATTTACCGACGGGTAGTATCTTCATAGAACAAGAACATAACAGTCCGAAAGGAACTAGATACGGGTCCATGGTTATCTTGAACATAACAATTTGTGAACTTATATCACATATCATATTGTGTAACATGAACTGTATGAACTCACCAGCTTTGTGCTGACGTTTCAAACTTAAATCTTTTTGCAGGGAAACATTAAACGCTGGTGATGACACACTTTTGGAGTACTTGCACTTGAATAATTTAGTTTTGTAATTAAACAAACTTAGCTGTAAACGGTAATGTAATTATCTTGAGTTAATCTGAGTGCTTGTGATATCGGATCAAGTAAGTCACCCCTCATCTCTGAGACATCACCACTATGCTTCCGCGACCGTTTCAGTGACATCATCTCAGGTGACGAGAGGTGGGGGTGTGACATCATCTATGTTTACTAATTTTCAAAGTTGAAAAAATTGTTGTTGGTTCAAGTCTAAACATATATTAGACACTTATGCACTATACGTTAATCTTAATAAATATATATGTGTGTGTGTGTGTATTTAGCATTGAATATTATATATATATATAATATAATGGACCCACTATATATTTAATATACATATTTTCACTATTCCTTTTTCATGCATTGTTAGAAAATAAGAAGTATTTCAATTTGTTGATTTTAGAAAATAAAAGTTTTTTAAAAAATGAAATATATACAAAAAATTATAAAAATAATGATAAAAGTAATTTTTTTTGTCTTATATGTTTAATAGTAATTATAAATTATGTTCTTTAACTTACCTTATCATCTTAATTTGAAATAGTTAGTTTTTGACAGAAACTAGCTAATTAAATTTTTAACTTTAGTTAGTTCAGTGATTTTAAATACTACAAATCAAGAAAGCTAAATGATATTACTATTGTTATTAAAAATTTTAGTTATTTTTTATCATCTAAAGTAATTATTAATACATAATTTAATCAATTTATATAAAAATATCGTTAATATAGTTTTAAATTGTTATTATTTACTATTTAATATTTTACACGAAGTAATAGCCTAGTATTTAATAAACATATTTTCACTATTTCTTTTTCATCCATTTTAATACTATATAGTAATTTTATTTAAGCACGTTTACATTTTGCCATGAAATTATGTTTTTAGGCTGAGCATATCCATTTTTTTTTTGTAAAAAAGGGACCATAATTCTAAACATTCAAGATATTTTTTAAATAGTAAGGCATTATAGTTGACGATTTGGTAACGGGTGCCCGCCGCTTCATCGTGATTCAAAGATCATTTCAAAGATCTCCATTCCATCCTCTGCCTCCTAAAAACCCTAAATCAAAGATTATGATATCTCGATTCTACCAGTTTCACTCGATTCAACATGTCTCCCACTTAAAAACCACGACTACCGCAACCCTTGGCAACGGCACAATCGCACCCAGTCGGGACTCCGGCGAGACTCCGACGGCTGTAGGTAAGTGTTTCGTTTTCATTTTCACTTTGTTAGGGTTACTGTTTCGAGGCCTCAAATATATATTCATTCAGCACACGTCTTGCATCGTGATCTAAAACCAAGCAACTTGCATTTCAATGCAAAGTGTGACCTAAAAATTGGGGATTTTGAGCTTGTAAGAACAACTTCTGAAATAGACTTTGACCGAAAAATGGATTAGTGTAGCTTTACATTTTGTAAGGGAAAGATCTGTTCGTGTGCAAGCCATGTTTAGATCAAAAAGAGCTTCATAAGAATATAGAAAAAGGAAGCTAGAACGCATCCAAGCATAGTATAATCTACCCTTATTATAAGCATCTGATGATATTTAGTGGACTGCTAGGTGATGGGTTTAAGTTAAAAAGAATTTGATAGTTCTTAGTATGGGTCAAAACAGGTTGGGCCAAGCAGCAAACATTATCCATACGTTTATTTGAACTTATCGGTGCTAAATATGATTATGAAAACTTTACTATCCCAAGGGTAATATAACTTTCTTTAATAAAGTAAATTCAGGAGGTTTTCATTCATTTGCATAGACCTTTGGTTAGTTATGTCATACCCTTTTAGAGAAAATATGCTAAAAGATTGAATTTGATAATTAGTTTTGCGGCTGATTAAAAGTTTGTAGTTGCTGATGTTGCAGCACTTCTGAAACGGAACGGAAAGGAAAGGAAAGTGTTAAGGTAATTAACTTTTGATTAATTTATAGACCTTATTGGAAATATAATTATGCTTCAGTTAAAAAAAAAACTATGTTTATTACATACTTAACTAAAAAAAA
The DNA here is from genome assembly GCA_009363875.1 of Mikania micrantha. NCBI lineage: Eukaryota > Viridiplantae > Streptophyta > Magnoliopsida > Asterales > Asteraceae > Mikania > Mikania micrantha. Next base: position 92,032,806 of record CM018691.1, on the reverse strand, counting down.
GTTGTTATGTAGGAAGATAGAGATTCAACTATCTCATAAGCAAATAAAATGGTTGAGTCAAGTGAAGTTTTTAGCAACTCAGGTCAGTTGTTTGACTGATTATATATATTAAATTGATATTGAAATTCTTATTTTTGGTTTGAGCATGTGCTTATACACATGATTTGATAACTCTATAGGCACGCGTTTATGAAGGGAGCAAATCCATCCTTCCTAATGCGATGTGTCAAAGTTTTATAGTTCTCAAGGTTTGCTTCAATTAAGATACAAGAAGAATACATTAAAATTTGTATTTTCATTCATATTGTAAAATTTAGTAAATGTATTAAATTTTTAGGGTGGCATCCGTAATGGACACAAGATGAGATTTATAAGAAGATGGAAATGCATTGTTTCAAGTTCAAGGATCTAGACTCGAAAATATGCAATCAGTTGAAGTTGAAGTTGTAAGTTAACTTGTATATATACACACTTTTTGAAACGATCTCATTTTTTATTTGATCAATTACAATTCACCAAAGATATAAGATTATGTATCTAAGTGGCTCAGGTTACTTTATCCTTGAACTCTTCTTATTGTTATATATTACATAAAGCTTAAGTCATCTATCGAGAATGGAATCGAGTTTAAACTAGCACGAAGGAGGTATAATTATAAAATATTACTATTCTAAAAATCTTACATTTATTTTCTTCACGTACTTCTTCTTTGCCTCGGCATTTCCAGTAATTGCATTTGGTGAGCAGCTAAATAAGGATACATGTGAAAATAAGACATTTTATGCGCAATCTCTTTTAGTAAAGCATTATGCTTCTGGCATAAAACGTTCTGGCATAAAACTATAGTTTGTAAGATGGCAAACCAATACTAGATAGGTTGGCTGGGCTATAGTTTTGTAAGATGTATTGTGTATTTTAATTTGTTGGCAAAACAAAAGTATTTACAAGGCTTTAATTGCCCCATAATATGTTGATGCCAAAATCCAAATTTCTGGTAATTTTTAAGATGGGTGTCTAAGTTTCTTAAGATGAACCATGTTGGAAAGGTATTGTTTTCTATGTTTATCTGCATTGCATTTTTTATTAAAAACAAAATATTGTACAATTATTTATTTTTTTGATTTCTACTAATGCAGATTCCTCTTTTTTGAAACTCCTGATGGGGTTGTATTTGAGATTAATGTAATTGCAATCTATGGGAATTGGTGATGGACAAACTAACTAATTTTTTATTTAAATTCTTTTATTGAATATGTGTGGTGGTATTTTACTCGACATCTTGGTTTCTACAGTTGCTCATTGAAGCTCTTTCTTTGGTTCTTCACCAACAGAATTTGTAAGTTTTTTTGTGCTACTTTTTTTGCGTTCATCTTCTGTAACGAAGCTCATATTATTTTATTTGATGCAAGGCCAAATTGAGAAGTGAATTGATTTTTTCTCATTTGAAATTGATGCTAATTCTAGGGTATGGTTTGCCGAAAGATTGGTTTATGTTAACTATGTTATAGCTGTTAGTTATTTTTTTCTGCAGCTTTTAATTTACCACTATTTTAGAAGAATGATTATCCTTCTTTACGTATCTTATTGATGTATTAGTTTGATTTCTTTTTCTTTTGACTGTGTTTCAAAAATCTCTATACATTTCCAATTAAAACATGCCAAGTCTTGGTTTCTAATTGATTTTCTTGAATCCTAATAGGAATTGAATTTGAGATCAGGTTTATTTGATTTATTGAGGTACCATATGGTACAAAAACAGCTCGAAATTTTATTACTAATTTAATCCCTAAACGTAATAACATGCAAGTTTTAAATTTCAAAATTTTATTACTAATTTAATTTTACAAAATCATATTTTTTTAAAACTTCTCAGGTTAACTTCTTCTAAGTAAAAATTTCTGTTTCTTCCCGCCGACTTATAACCGTTCTCTCCCTCCCTCTAACTAAAAAATATGTTTCTTCCCGCTCACTTATAACCTTTCTCTCCCTCTTATTACGATTACGTACGGTTTTCTTGAGGAAAGGACTCCACTCGCTCTGGCGCTCATACCTAGGGAGATCATAATTCTTTTTCTGAAGAAGTTACATTTTCCACAAAATGTCTTCACTGGTAATTATTAGTTTTATCTCGATTGAATTTTTCATGTTGGAATGATTGATAAAACTAATCTTGGTAATTATTAGTTTTATCTCGATTGAATTTTTCATGTTGGAACTCATTGAATATGAGAGAATGCTAATCCTTCTGCTTAAGTGTAAAGTCCATATCTAGCCTTAGGTTGGTACCTGAAATACATGCAAAATCAAGTGTCAACTAAAAAGTTGGTGAGTTCGTAGGTTTTATGTCTTGATCAAACAGTTTAAATAATTGTGATTGTCATTCAAGAACAAGTAAAATGTTTCAATCAAAATATTGTAGGATCGCAATCCCAAAATGTTATGTTGTAAGGATAACATATAAATCATAAGTGTGATTTGTTGCAATCTGCACGAGTCCACAACCATACCTATTGACTTCTTGTATTCCCCTTTTCTTGCTAATGCCTTATCACGAGAACATTAGTTCTTGGTGGAAATATACCATTCATAAACCATGGAGTTATGGTTGGCGCTACCAAACCATGAATGGAGGTTTGTCAAACCCCGCTAGTACTAACTTATATTAATCCATCGGCTCATCGCTATGAGTTAAATGGTTGTGTAGGATAGTAAGGAAATTAATGTGATAAATTCTTGTTTCATTCAATATAAATTTCTTGTCTCATGTAACATACTTCGAGAAGTATGTGCATGGATTCTGGTAACAGAATTCTTGTATCATAGTAAACTAAATCAAGTATTGTGGCATGTATTTCCATCAAAATATGTAAAATGAAAAAGGGGCTACGAATACTCACAGTGTGTATAGCAATGGAACCCATGTCCATGCGTTGTAATAACCGAAATCAGAGTAACCATAGTCAGCACATCAGTGCTAGTTAACTATGCATGTTTGATATAGTATAGCATTTCCCAATCAAATGAAACATAAGTTCCTGTTTGTAAATCAAATGTATATCAATAATCAATACCAACAATCTTGTTTCATGTGCCTATTTGACACAACTGTCGCATGTATTCTAACGCGTCCTCACATATGTTAAATTTGATTAACCGAAGACTTTTGTTTAGATATGTTACTTGCGGCTAATTTTGTCTATCCTTTAATATTTGATTGTTTATTTAATCAGTTGTGTTTAAATTGATATTTTTAAATGTGCGTATATAATATTAATTATCCAACTTGATAATTCTTGTTATTATATATGAGCATGTCGAATAGTTAGTTCATATTTGTAATATACATATTTAAAGTGTCCTAACTTATATATGTATAACCTGTTGTAGCACGGTTTATTTTATCTCGAATTGTATTTATATACATACAAGTTGTCATTTTTTATGTATAAGCATTTGTCATATTTAGTAATAATTATTGTAATTTGATGACATATTTATGTACATAAATATATTCAAAACCATTTAGATAGAATGATCGTCTTGATAATCGGCCCGTACAAAGCTGCTATTTGAGTTTTAATATAATAAAACCTTTCAATTTGCATGGTATATTTAATAAACTCATTAGTTTGAAAACTCTTGTTTGAAAGAAATTGAAAACGTGTGTATAAATACGTGTCTCTATATACATATATTCACATATATTTCGTTTACTGATTACATCTTCTTATAACCATTGTGTTTGCAGTATGTAACTCTTTCACATTTGTATATGTATATATATTTAAATAGACATGTGTTTGTGTGTGTGTGTATACATGTATTTGTTGATTTTATCGCATTTCTATTTACTAGACATTTAATGCCTTATATATCATAGTTCGATAGTTTAAATAATTCGTTAAAATTATCAACTTTAATCGTCAATTTATCGCATATAGTCGTCTCAATTATTTTGATGTCGGAATTCACACTAGGTTCGCTTAATTTAACATGTGTTCCAAATATTAATTACTGTTAATATTTATATATTTGTTGTATTTATTAAGTGTATTCGCTTAACTTAGTCACGATCCTAGAGAATGTAAACAGTTATAATGCTCGAGATACGATAATATGTTAAATGTTAGCGTGCGGGAATACCTTCCGAGTCAGTTCGCATACGCAAACTCGTTTTGATAACCGGACACCCGTTTCGAGATCTGAATACACCAATGTGTTCGTGTTTGCGTCACGAACATAACCGAGCGTGTTGAACATGCTATTGACCAGATCTCGTTGATTTTGTAATTTTTGACCACGTCGACCGGTCTTTAACTTCTGTTGACCAATCCCCAAAGTTGTCCGGCACAACCTGAATAGTCATGTTTTACTAGAACTGGTCTTAACAGTTCCCCAACTTCATCCTTCCACAAAATCAGCCACTACCACCTTGATTTGTAGTCGGAATAACAAGACATCGAAGGTCACCTTTCTTCCTTTTAAAACTTAACTAAACAACCAGATCTGACATTTAAACAACCAGATCTATACCCTATAGTGACAGATCAGATGTAAATCAAAGTAACCAATCAAAATTGCTAGTTACACACGTTATTTGCCTGGCTCCTTAGGTTTCTCACATGTGTCGTCCACCAGAATCACCATCACCGTCGCTAACTGCCCGAGATCCGCCAAACCGCCACCCCAAAGGGGATTTCACGACTGAGACCTTGGTTGTCTCCAAGCTTTGCTGTAGACTCACCAGGAAAACAAGATCTGCCGTGGTTGTCATCATCATGTGTAACACCCCAACCTGACTAGGACTGACGTGTCACTATTACAGAAATCAGAACAAAACATATCCCATCTTTAACGAATTTAACCTTAAATAAGTACATAGTTTACTAAAGAAATTCAAAAGACCTAATTACATTATTTATTAACACAATCTGATTTAAACTCCTTAATCTGATTATCTTCTCTTCACACATCCCCTGACTCCCATGTATACCTGTTATAAAAAAAACAACAACAAAAGGAAATACGGCTGAGCCAAAAATTGCTCAGTAACGGAAGAACAATAGTAATGATGGTGAAATTTGAAAAAGGTAAACGATTACAAAAGTGGCAAAATATAGTGGTGGCCAAGTCATCGGAAGTATTACACTATAATGATAATAAGATAACATAATGATAACGAATTTTCAGAACGAACTAACCATACGATTAACAATATCAATTAATCAGAGCGAATACTTATCAAATAATTCGTATGGTAAGGAGATACCCATTTGAGCACAAAACAAAACAATACAAATGTTGTACACAGACCCGTCGGCCTAATGTACCAAATTGTGAGCTGTATGTGGGCACACACCAACACTCACCAAAACAAAACAAATATCCTAGGACCAGTCCATACGCCTCTACAAAATTCAGTAGGTGCACAATTGTACTATCAGAGTACTAAATAGAGACGCCGTGAACCAGTCACATCGTCACGGCAAGTGCTACGCCATTGATGCCCCAATGACGCACCGGTAGAATCACCTACCGGAGGCTCTGCTCGGGTACCGGAATCGAAACAATTTACGGGTACAACACAATCAAATATCTAAACAAAAGTCAGAACATGCGATAATGAATACAAAATTCTATAATTATATCGCATGCAAAACCAATCAGAATTAGAACTAACGGATGCTCGAAAACCAAACGGTTTAACTAAATGAAACGAATAGAACAAATGAGACAAACAAAATATACTATGAGTTAAATAAACGAAATCCGTATGAGAAACGAGACATAACAGAAATACTATGAAGTGAAGGTTTCTAATGTTACCTTAATTAACAGTGGAACAAAGACAGGTCGGTCGCTGAGAAGCGGTGACGATGTAAAATGAATACTACGAACGGTCGAGGTTGAACCGCTACGGTCTAAACTTCGGCACTCTTGGTGCGAGGTATCTCATCCTGGTGGTTCATGAATTTTAACCGGTGGCGTCTCGACGCGGCTATGATATCGACTATCAACCTGATAAAGAGGAGTCTTGATAGTTGTGAGGATTATTTCAATGGTGCGCAACTTCTGGTCGAACAGAAACAAATACCATGAAGCCCTTGGTCTCCCAAAACGGTTTCTTGGCAGAAGACCGAAGTGTATGGAGACACAACAGAAGATCTTATTGATCAAGATATTTGTCAAGGAAAGTGTGTTTTGTTTGTGATATTGGTTCCAAGCAGTGAAAGATCGAACATGAAAAGATATATACAATAGGTTTAATGCTATAGGATTTAGAGTTATTAGCCTACATGTGAAAAGGTGTGTAACCGATTGTTTCCACCATCATTATTATAACTTATTGTAATTAAGTATGTAATAACTAATAATATTAATGAGTTATTTTATTATATTTTTTTTCCTTCGTTTATTTACAAAAAATATATATATATATACCTACATATGTTATGAAATTGATGATGATTGATATATGGTTTCTTAAACACCAACTAATTTGACGGTTAATAAACCAGGTCGGTATTACTATAACCTAATGTTCGGTGATTAACCTGAGTATTAACTAGTTTATAGGTTCTTGAGACTAATTATTTAATTGTTACATTCCTACGGGTATTATAATTCTACCCCTCTTAAAAAAATTTCGTCCTCGAAATTGAATTAACATCAAATTTTCGAATTTGCAAAGAGAACTTTCAATAACAAGTCGTACAATCCGAAGACAATTGTGAGAAATATCGATATTTTTTTTTTAGTTTTAAATATGTCTAAATAACAAAAACGAGCTATGTCTTTTAAAATCACTTCGCAATAGTAATCATATCGAAATAACTACTTAATAACGGTCTAGGCACGTAAAATAAAATAAGGACAAACGTGTTTCAAACTTTTTATCATCAGATGACTTATTATTCTCTTGTTCTCTTGATCATGCATTATTGTTTTGCGCATTGCCTGCTTCGTCATTTGTTAATGCAAAAACTCTCCCACCAGTATTAAGAGATGCATCAGCAGCTTCATTATTCTCATTTCTTTAAGGCTTTGGGTTTTTGCAATCCTTAGCAATATGACCAATTTGTCCACACTGAAACATGCTCCTGTTAACCGGTGGCATGTGCCTTTATGCATTTTCCCACAATGTTTGCATGCTTCACGAAAATTGTTCTTGTTGTTTCTTTCTTGGTTTGGTGGTTGATACACCTGCATCTGGGTCTGATGAATAGGGCCATTTGTTTGAGCCTTCTTGTTTCCAGAAGAGGTAAGATTATAATCATCACGATCTCTTTTTCGATTTTCCCCAGTATGACTCGTCTTCTCTGCTAACTCTAGTGCCTGAACCACATCAGCAACCTCGGTGATGTTGTTAAACTTACTCATCACAATCAACTTTCTAAACTTTTCACATACTGCCCATTTAATCTTGTTAGCTTGGACCTGTTGATTTCCAGCAGCCTCTCCCAGAAAACTAGCCAATCGTGTAAACCTAGCCATGAACTCCCTCATTGGTTCATCATCCTTCTGAGCAATCGTAGCATACTCTCGATAATACTTTTCCTGATGTGAAGTTGAGAAATATTGACGATAGAATACTTCTTTAAACTCATCCCAAGTCAAAGTTGTTGCGTATGAATCTCCGCCATGAGCATGCTTGATTCCCCTCCACCAAGACTGTGCATCATCTTTAAGCTTATAAGCTGCTAATCTTACTTTAAATTGTTCCTCAACTCCCAGGACTTCAAAAATATTCTCAACATGCATTATCCAGTTGCAAGCATCCATAGGATCAGGTGCAGATGTAAAAGATCGTGGCTTTTGTTTTTGAAACCTTGATAACCAAACATGAATTCCTGATGTGTTGTCCGTATGAGTGTCTAGACCATATGGTGGAGGATCAGGAATAGGAGGATGTGGATACAGCGGAGGAGGTGGTGGTGGTGGAAAGTTCCTCGTAGGATTCAACAGGTGCACAATTGTTTCCATTATATCTGGAAGTCGTTCATTAAAAGCTCGATTGATCGCGTCTGTGATCGCAGGGTCTGTTTGCGTGTTCTCAGACGACATCTGAAACATATTACACGATTTAGGAAATAGTGTTAGACTAATCAAAAATTTTGAATCCTAACCCAACGTCTACCCATTAATCTCACGTATTATAATTTGTTTAAGTTTTCTACAGGAAAGAGCTTTTGCTCTGATACCATAACTGTAACACCCCAACCTGACTAGGGCTGACGTGTCACAATTACAGAAAATCTGAACAAAACATATATCCCATCTTTAACGAATTTAACCTTAAATAAGTACATAGTTTACTAAAGAAATTCAAAAGACCTAATTACATTATTTATTAACACAATCTGATTTAAACTCCTTAATCTGATTATCTTCTCTTCACACATCCCCTGACTCCCATGTGTACCTGTTATAAAAAAAAACAACAAAAGGAAATACGGCTGAGCCAAAAATTGCTCAGTAACGGAAGAACAATAGTAATGATGGTGAAATTTGAAAAAGGTAAACGATTACAAAAGTGGCAAAATATAGTGGTGGCCAAGTCATCGGAAGTATTACACTATAATGATAATAAGATAACATAATGATAACGAATTTTCAGAACGAACTAACCATACGATTAACAATATCAATTAATCAGAGCGAATACTTATCAAATAATTCGTATGGTAAGGAGATACCCATTTGAGCACAAAACAAAACAATACAAATGTTGTACACAGACCCGTCGGCCTAATGTACCAAATTGTGAGCTGTATGTGGGCACACACCAACACTCACCAAAACAAAACAAATATCCTAGGACCAGTCCATACGCCTCTACAAAATTCAGTAGGTGCACAATTGTACTATCAGAGTACTAAATAGAGACGCCGTGAACCAGTCACATCGTCACGGCAAGTGCTACGCCATTGATGCCCCAATGACGCACCGGTAGAATCACCTACCGGAGGCTCTGCTCGGGTACCGGAATCGAAACAATTTACGGGTACAACACAATCAAATATCTAAACAAAAGTCAGAACATGCGATAATGAATACAAAATTCTATAATTATATCGCATGCAAAACCAATCAGAATTAGAACTAACGGATGCTCGAAAACCAAACGGTTTAACTAAATGAAACGAATAGAACAAATGAGACAAACAAAATATACTATGAGTTAAATAAACGAAATCCGTATGAGAAACGAGACATAACAGAAATACTATGAAGTGAAGGTTTCTAATGTTACCTTAATTAACAGTGGAACAAAGACAGGTCGGTCGCTGAGAAGCGGTGACGATGTAAAATGAATACTACGAACGGTCGAGGTTGAACCGCTACGGTCTAAACTTCGGCACTCTTGGTGCGAGGTATCTCATCCTGGTGGTTCATGAATTTTAACCGGTGGCGTCTCGACGCGGCTATGATATCGACTATCAACCTGATAAAGAGGAGTCTTGATAGTTGTGAGGATTATTTCAATGGTGCGCAACTTCTGGTCGAACAGAAACAAATACCATGAAGCCCTTGGTCTCCCAAAACGGTTTCTTGGCAGAAGACCGAAGTGTATGGAGACACAACAGAAGATCTTATTGATCAAGATATTTGTCAAGGAAAGTGTGTTTTGTTTGTGATATTGGTTCCAAGCAGTGAAAGATCGAACATGAAAAGATATATACAATAGGTTTAATGCTATAGGATTTAGAGTTATTAGCCTACATGTGAAAAGGTGTGTAACCGATTGTTTCCACCATCATTATTATAACTTATTGTAATTAAGTATGTAATAACTAATAATATTAATGAGTTATTTTATTATATTTTTTTTCCTTCGTTTATTTACAAAAAATATATATATATATACCTACATATGTTATGAAATTGATGATGATTGATATATGGTTTCTTAAACACCAACTAATTTGACGGTTAATAAACCAGGTCGGTATTACTATAACCTAATGTTCGGTGATTAACCTGAGTATTAACTAGTTTATAGGTTCTTGAGACTAATTATTTAATTGTTACATTCCTACGGGTATTATAATTCTACCCCTCTTAAAAAAATTTCGTCCTCGAAATTGAATTAACATCAAATTTTCGAATTTGCAAAGAGAACTTTCAATAACAAGTCGTACAATCCGAAGACAATTGTGAGAAATATCGATATTTTTTTTTAGTTTTAAATATGTCTAAATAACAAAAACGAGCTACGTCTTTTAAAATCACTTCGCAATAGTAATCATATCGAAATAACTACTTAATAACGGTCTAGGCACGTAAAATAAAATAAGGACAAACGTGTTTCAAACTTTTTATCATCAGATGACTTATTATTCTCTTGTTCTCTTGATCATGCATTATTGTTTTGCGCATTGCCTGCTTCGTCATTTGTTAATGCAAAAACTCTCCCACCAGTATTAAGAGATGCATCAGCAGCTTCATTATTCTCATTTCTTTAAGGCTTTGGGTTTTTGCAATCCTTAGCAATATGACCAATTTGTCCACACTGAAACATGCTCCTGTTAACCGGTGGCATGTGCCTTTATGCATTTTCCCACAATGTTTGCATGCTTCACGAAAATTGTTCTTGTTGTTTCTTTCTTGGTTTGGTGGTTGATACACCTGCATCTGGGTCTGATGAATAGGGCCATTTGTTTGAGCCTTCTTGTTTCCAGAAGAGGTAAGATTATAATCATCACGATCTCTTTTTCGATTTTCCCCAGTATGACTCGTCTTCTCTGCTAACTCTAGTGCCTGAACCACATCAGCAACCTCGGTGATGTTGTTAAACTTACTCATCACAATCAACTTTCTAAACTTTTCACATACTGCCCATTTAATCTTGTTAGCTTGGACCTGTTGATTTCCAGCAGCCTCTCCCAGAAAACTAGCCAATCGTGTAAACCTAGCCATGAACTCCCTCATTGGTTCATCATCCTTCTGAGCAATCGTAGCATACTCTCGATAATACTTTTCCTGATGTGAAGTTGAGAAATATTGACGATAGAATACTTCTTTAAACTCATCCCAAGTCAAAGTTGTTGCGTATGAATCTCCGCCATGAGCATGCTTGATTCCCCTCCACCAAGACTGTGCATCATCTTTAAGCTTATAAGCTGCTAATCTTACTTTAAATTGTTCCTCAACTCCCAGGACTTCAAAAATATTCTCAACATGCATTATCCAGTTGCAAGCATCCATAGGATCAGGTGCAGATGTAAAAGATCGTGGCTTTTGTTTTTGAAACCTTGATAACCAAACATGAATTCCTGATGTGTTGTCCGTATGAGTGTCTAGACCATATGGTGGAGGATCAGGAATAGGAGGATGTGGATACAGCGGAGGAGGTGGTGGTGGTGGAAAGTTCCTCGTAGGATTCAACAGGTGCACAATTGTTTCCATTATATCTGGAAGTCGTTCATTAAAAGCTCGATTGATCGCGTCTGTGATCGCAGGGTCTGTTTGCGTGTTCTCAGACGACATCTGAAACATATTACACGATTTAGGAAATAGTGTTAGACTAATCAAAAATTTTGAATCCTAACCCAACGTCTACCCATTAATCTCACGTATTATAATTTGTTTAAGTTTTCTACAGGAAAGAGCTTTTGCTCTGATACCATAACTGTAACACCCCAACCTGACTAGGGCTGACGTGTCACAATTACAGAAAATCTGAACAAAACATATATCCCATCTTTAACGAATTTAACCTTAAATAAGTACATAGTTTACTAAAGAAATTCAAAAGACCTAATTACATTATTTATTAACACAATCTGATTTAAACTCCTTAATCTGATTATCTTCTCTTCACACATCCCCTGACTCCCATGTGTACCTGTTATAAAAAAAAACAACAAAAGGAAATACGGCTGAGCCAAAAATTGCTCAGTAACGGAAGAACAATAGTAATGATGGTGAAATTTGAAAAAGGTAAACGATTACAAAAGTGGCAAAATATAGTGGTGGCCAAGTCATCGGAAGTATTACACTATAATGATAATAAGATAACATAATGATAACGAATTTTCAGAACGAACTAACCATACGATTAACAATATCAATTAATCAGAGCGAATACTTATCAAATAATTCGTATGGTAAGGAGATACCCATTTGAGCACAAAACAAAACAATACAAATGTTGTACACAGACCCGTCGGCCTAATGTACCAAATTGTGAGCTGTATGTGGGCACACACCAACACTCACCAAAACAAAACAAATATCCTAGGACCAGTCCATACGCCTCTACAAAATTCAGTAGGTGCACAATTGTACTATCAGAGTACTAAATAGAGACGCCGTGAACCAGTCACATCGTCACGGCAAGTGCTACGCCATTGATGCCCCAATGACGCACCGGTAGAATCACCTACCGGAGGCTCTGCTCGGGTACCGGAATCGAAACAATTTACGGGTACAACACAATCAAATATCTAAACAAAAGTCAGAACATGCGATAATGAATACAAAATTCTATAATTATATCGCATGCAAAACCAATCAGAATTAGAACTAACGGATGCTCGAAAACCAAACGGTTTAACTAAATGAAACGAATAGAACAAATGAGACAAACAAAATATACTATGAGTTAAATAAACGAAATCCGTATGAGAAACGAGACATAACAGAAATACTATGAAGTGAAGGTTTCTAATGTTACCTTAATTAACAGTGGAACAAAGACAGGTCGGTCGCTGAGAAGCGGTGACGATGTAAAATGAATACTACGAACGGTCGAGGTTGAACCGCTACGGTCTAAACTTCGGCACTCTTGGTGCGAGGTATCTCATCCTGGTGGTTCATGAATTTTAACCGGTGGCGTCTCGACGCGGCTATGATATCGACTATCAACCTGATAAAGAGGAGTCTTGATAGTTGTGAGGATTATTTCAATGGTGCGCAACTTCTGGTCGAACAGAAACAAATACCATGAAGCCCTTGGTCTCCCAAAACGGTTTCTTGGCAGAAGACCGAAGTGTATGGAGACACAACAGAAGATCTTATTGATCAAGATATTTGTCAAGGAAAGTGTGTTTTGTTTGTGATATTGGTTCCAAGCAGTGAAAGATCGAACATGAAAAGATATATACAATAGGTTTAATGCTATAGGATTTAGAGTTATTAGCCTACATGTGAAAAGGTGTGTAACCGATTGTTTCCACCATCATTATTATAACTTATTGTAATTAAGTATGTAATAACTAATAATATTAATGAGTTATTTTATTATATTTTTTTTCCTTCGTTTATTTACAAAAAATATATATATATATACCTACATATGTTATGAAATTGATGATGATTGATATATGGTTTCTTAAACACCAACTAATTTGACGGTTAATAAACCAGGTCGGTATTACTATAACCTAATGTTCGGTGATTAACCTGAGTATTAACTAGTTTATAGGTTCTTGAGACTAATTATTTAATTGTTACATTCCTACGGGTATTATAATTCTACCCCTCTTAAAAAAATTTCGTCCTCGAAATTGAATTAACATCAAATTTTCGAATTTGCAAAGAGAACTTTCAATAACAAGTCGTACAATCCGAAGACAATTGTGAGAAATATCGATATTTTTTTTTTAGTTTTAAATATGTCTAAATAACAAAAACGAGCTATGTCTTTTAAAATCACTTCGCAATAGTAATCATATCGAAATAACTACTTAATAACGGTCTAGGCACGTAAAATAAAATAAGGACAAACGTGTTTCAAACTTTTTATCATCAGATGACTTATTATTCTCTTGTTCTCTTGATCATGCATTATTGTTTTGCGCATTGCCTGCTTCGTCATTTGTTAATGCAAAAACTCTCCCACCAGTATTAAGAGATGCATCAGCAGCTTCATTATTCTCATTTCTTTAAGGCTTTGGGTTTTTGCAATCCTTAGCAATATGACCAATTTGTCCACACTGAAACATGCTCCTGTTAACCGGTGGCATGTGCCTTTATGCATTTTCCCACAATGTTTGCATGCTTCACGAAAATTGTTCTTGTTGTTTCTTTCTTGGTTTGGTGGTTGATACACCTGCATCTGGGTCTGATGAATAGGGCCATTTGTTTGAGCCTTCTTGTTTCCAGAAGAGGTAAGATTATAATCATCACGATCTCTTTTTCGATTTTCCCCAGTATGACTCGTCTTCTCTGCTAACTCTAGTGCCTGAACCACATCAGCAACCTCGGTGATGTTGTTAAACTTACTCATCACAATCAACTTTCTAAACTTTTCACATACTGCCCATTTAATCTTGTTAGCTTGGACCTGTTGATTTCCAGCAGCCTCTCCCAGAAAACTAGCCAATCGTGTAAACCTAGCCATGAACTCCCTCATTGGTTCATCATCCTTCTGAGCAATCGTAGCATACTCTCGATAATACTTTTCCTGATGTGAAGTTGAGAAATATTGACGATAGAATACTTCTTTAAACTCATCCCAAGTCAAAGTTGTTGCGTATGAATCTCCGCCATGAGCATGCTTGATTCCCCTCCACCAAGACTGTGCATCATCTTTAAGCTTATAAGCTGCTAATCTTACTTTAAATTGTTCCTCAACTCCCAGGACTTCAAAAATATTCTCAACATGCATTATCCAGTTGCAAGCATCCATAGGATCAGGTGCAGATGTAAAAGATCGTGGCTTTTGTTTTTGAAACCTTGATAACCAAACATGAATTCCTGATGTGTTGTCCGTATGAGTGTCTAGACCATATGGTGGAGGATCAGGAATAGGAGGATGTGGATACAGCGGAGGAGGTGGTGGTGGTGGAAAGTTCCTCGTAGGATTCAACAGGTGCACAATTGTTTCCATTATATCTGGAAGTCGTTCATTAAAAGCTCGATTGATCGCGTCTGTGATCGCAGGGTCTGTTTGCGTGTTCTCAGACGACATCTGAAACATATTACACGATTTAGGAAATAGTGTTAGACTAATCAAAAATTTTGAATCCTAACCCAACGTCTACCCATTAATCTCACGTATTATAATTTGTTTAAGTTTTCTACAGGAAAGAGCTTTTGCTCTGATACCATAACTGTAACACCCCAACCTGACTAGGGCTGACGTGTCACAATTACAGAAAATCTGAACAAAACATATATCCCATCTTTAACGAATTTAACCTTAAATAAGTACATAGTTTACTAAAGAAATTCAAAAGACCTAATTACATTATTTATTAACACAATCTGATTTAAACTCCTTAATCTGATTATCTTCTCTTCACACATCCCCTGACTCCCATGTGTACCTGTTATAAAAAAAAACAACAAAAGGAAATACGGCTGAGCCAAAAATTGCTCAGTAACGGAAGAACAATAGTAATGATGGTGAAATTTGAAAAAGGTAAACGATTACAAAAGTGGCAAAATATAGTGGTGGCCAAGTCATCGGAAGTATTACACTATAATGATAATAAGATAACATAATGATAACGAATTTTCAGAACGAACTAACCATACGATTAACAATATCAATTAATCAGAGCGAATACTTATCAAATAATTCGTATGGTAAGGAGATACCCATTTGAGCACAAAACAAAACAATACAAATGTTGTACACAGACCCGTCGGCCTAATGTACCAAATTGTGAGCTGTATGTGGGCACACACCAACACTCACCAAAACAAAACAAATATCCTAGGACCAGTCCATACGCCTCTACAAAATTCAGTAGGTGCACAATTGTACTATCAGAGTACTAAATAGAGACGCCGTGAACCAGTCACATCGTCACGGCAAGTGCTACGCCATTGATGCCCCAATGACGCACCGGTAGAATCACCTACCGGAGGCTCTGCTCGGGTACCGGAATCGAAACAATTTACGGGTACAACACAATCAAATATCTAAACAAAAGTCAGAACATGCGATAATGAATACAAAATTCTATAATTATATCGCATGCAAAACCAATCAGAATTAGAACTAACGGATGCTCGAAAACCAAACGGTTTAACTAAATGAAACGAATAGAACAAATGAGACAAACAAAATATACTATGAGTTAAATAAACGAAATCCGTATGAGAAACGAGACATAACAGAAATACTATGAAGTGAAGGTTTCTAATGTTACCTTAATTAACAGTGGAACAAAGACAGGTCGGTCGCTGAGAAGCGGTGACGATGTAAAATGAATACTACGAACGGTCGAGGTTGAACCGCTACGGTCTAAACTTCGGCACTCTTGGTGCGAGGTATCTCATCCTGGTGGTTCATGAATTTTAACCGGTGGCGTCTCGACGCGGCTATGATATCGACTATCAACCTGATAAAGAGGAGTCTTGATAGTTGTGAGGATTATTTCAATGGTGCGCAACTTCTGGTCGAACAGAAACAAATACCATGAAGCCCTTGGTCTCCCAAAACGGTTTCTTGGCAGAAGACCGAAGTGTATGGAGACACAACAGAAGATCTTATTGATCAAGATATTTGTCAAGGAAAGTGTGTTTTGTTTGTGATATTGGTTCCAAGCAGTGAAAGATCGAACATGAAAAGATATATACAATAGGTTTAATGCTATAGGATTTAGAGTTATTAGCCTACATGTGAAAAGGTGTGTAACCGATTGTTTCCACCATCATTATTATAACTTATTGTAATTAAGTATGTAATAACTAATAATATTAATGAGTTATTTTATTATATTTTTTTTCCTTCGTTTATTTACAAAAAATATATATATATATACCTACATATGTTATGAAATTGATGATGATTGATATATGGTTTCTTAAACACCAACTAATTTGACGGTTAATAAACCAGGTCGGTATTACTATAACCTAATGTTCGGTGATTAACCTGAGTATTAACTAGTTTATAGGTTCTTGAGACTAATTATTTAATTGTTACATTCCTACGGGTATTATAATTCTACCCCTCTTAAAAAAATTTCGTCCTCGAAATTGAATTAACATCAAATTTTCGAATTTGCAAAGAGAACTTTCAATAACAAGTCGTACAATCCGAAGACAATTGTGAGAAATATCGATATTTTTTTTTTAGTTTTAAATATGTCTAAATAACAAAAACGAGCTATGTCTTTTAAAATCACTTCGCAATAGTAATCATATCGAAATAACTACTTAATAACGGTCTAGGCACGTAAAATAAAATAAGGACAAACGTGTTTCAAACTTTTTATCATCAGATGACTTATTATTCTCTTGTTCTCTTGATCATGCATTATTGTTTTGCGCATTGCCTGCTTCGTCATTTGTTAATGCAAAAACTCTCCCACCAGTATTAAGAGATGCATCAGCAGCTTCATTATTCTCATTTCTTTAAGGCTTTGGGTTTTTGCAATCCTTAGCAATATGACCAATTTGTCCACACTGAAACATGCTCCTGTTAACCGGTGGCATGTGCCTTTATGCATTTTCCCACAATGTTTGCATGCTTCACGAAAATTGTTCTTGTTGTTTCTTTCTTGGTTTGGTGGTTGATACACCTGCATCTGGGTCTGATGAATAGGGCCATTTGTTTGAGCCTTCTTGTTTCCAGAAGAGGTAAGATTATAATCATCACGATCTCTTTTTCGATTTTCCCCAGTATGACTCGTCTTCTCTGCTAACTCTAGTGCCTGAACCACATCAGCAACCTCGGTGATGTTGTTAAACTTACTCATCACAATCAACTTTCTAAACTTTTCACATACTGCCCATTTAATCTTGTTAGCTTGGACCTGTTGATTTCCAGCAGCCTCTCCCAGAAAACTAGCCAATCGTGTAAACCTAGCCATGAACTCCCTCATTGGTTCATCATCCTTCTGAGCAATCGTAGCATACTCTCGATAATACTTTTCCTGATGTGAAGTTGAGAAATATTGACGATAGAATACTTCTTTAAACTCATCCCAAGTCAAAGTTGTTGCGTATGAATCTCCGCCATGAGCATGCTTGATTCCCCTCCACCAAGACTGTGCATCATCTTTAAGCTTATAAGCTGCTAATCTTACTTTAAATTGTTCCTCAACTCCCAGGACTTCAAAAATATTCTCAACATGCATTATCCAGTTGCAAGCATCCATAGGATCAGGTGCAGATGTAAAAGATCGTGGCTTTTGTTTTTGAAACCTTGATAACCAAACATGAATTCCTGATGTGTTGTCCGTATGAGTGTCTAGACCATATGGTGGAGGATCAGGAATAGGAGGATGTGGATACAGCGGAGGAGGTGGTGGTGGTGGAAAGTTCCTCGTAGGATTCAACAGGTGCACAATTGTTTCCATTATATCTGGAAGTCGTTCATTAAAAGCTCGATTGATCGCGTCTGTGATCGCAGGGTCTGTTTGCGTGTTCTCAGACGACATCTGAAACATATTACACGATTTAGGAAATAGTGTTAGACTAATCAAAAATTTTGAATCCTAACCCAACGTCTACCCATTAATCTCACGTATTATAATTTGTTTAAGTTTTCTACAGGAAAGAGCTTTTGCTCTGATACCATAACTGTAACACCCCAACCTGACTAGGGCTGACGTGTCACAATTACAGAAAATCTGAACAAAACATATATCCCATCTTTAACGAATTTAACCTTAAATAAGTACATAGTTTACTAAAGAAATTCAAAAGACCTAATTACATTATTTATTAACACAATCTGATTTAAACTCCTTAATCTGATTATCTTCTCTTCACACATCCCCTGACTCCCATGTGTACCTGTTATAAAAAAAAACAACAAAAGGAAATACGGCTGAGCCAAAAATTGCTCAGTAACGGAAGAACAATAGTAATGATGGTGAAATTTGAAAAAGGTAAACGATTACAAAAGTGGCAAAATATAGTGGTGGCCAAGTCATCGGAAGTATTACACTATAATGATAATAAGATAACATAATGATAACGAATTTTCAGAACGAACTAACCATACGATTAACAATATCAATTAATCAGAGCGAATACTTATCAAATAATTCGTATGGTAAGGAGATACCCATTTGAGCACAAAACAAAACAATACAAATGTTGTACACAGACCCGTCGGCCTAATGTACCAAATTGTGAGCTGTATGTGGGCACACACCAACACTCACCAAAACAAAACAAATATCCTAGGACCAGTCCATACGCCTCTACAAAATTCAGTAGGTGCACAATTGTACTATCAGAGTACTAAATAGAGACGCCGTGAACCAGTCACATCGTCACGGCAAGTGCTACGCCATTGATGCCCCAATGACGCACCGGTAGAATCACCTACCGGAGGCTCTGCTCGGGTACCGGAATCGAAACAATTTACGGGTACAACACAATCAAATATCTAAACAAAAGTCAGAACATGCGATAATGAATACAAAATTCTATAATTATATCGCATGCAAAACCAATCAGAATTAGAACTAACGGATGCTCGAAAACCAAACGGTTTAACTAAATGAAACGAATAGAACAAATGAGACAAACAAAATATACTATGAGTTAAATAAACGAAATCCGTATGAGAAACGAGACATAACAGAAATACTATGAAGTGAAGGTTTCTAATGTTACCTTAATTAACAGTGGAACAAAGACAGGTCGGTCGCTGAGAAGCGGTGACGATGTAAAATGAATACTACGAACGGTCGAGGTTGAACCGCTACGGTCTAAACTTCGGCACTCTTGGTGCGAGGTATCTCATCCTGGTGGTTCATGAATTTTAACCGGTGGCGTCTCGACGCGGCTATGATATCGACTATCAACCTGATAAAGAGGAGTCTTGATAGTTGTGAGGATTATTTCAATGGTGCGCAACTTCTGGTCGAACAGAAACAAATACCATGAAGCCCTTGGTCTCCCAAAACGGTTTCTTGGCAGAAGACCGAAGTGTATGGAGACACAACAGAAGATCTTATTGATCAAGATATTTGTCAAGGAAAGTGTGTTTTGTTTGTGATATTGGTTCCAAGCAGTGAAAGATCGAACATGAAAAGATATATACAATAGGTTTAATGCTATAGGATTTAGAGTTATTAGCCTACATGTGAAAAGGTGTGTAACCGATTGTTTCCACCATCATTATTATAACTTATTGTAATTAAGTATGTAATAACTAATAATATTAATGAGTTATTTTATTATATTTTTTTTCCTTCGTTTATTTACAAAAAATATATATATATATACCTACATATGTTATGAAATTGATGATGATTGATATATGGTTTCTTAAACACCAACTAATTTGACGGTTAATAAACCAGGTCGGTATTACTATAACCTAATGTTCGGTGATTAACCTGAGTATTAACTAGTTTATAGGTTCTTGAGACTAATTATTTAATTGTTACATTCCTACGGGTATTATAATTCTACCCCTCTTAAAAAAATTTCGTCCTCGAAATTGAATTAACATCAAATTTTCGAATTTGCAAAGAGAACTTTCAATAACAAGTCGTACAATCCGAAGACAATTGTGAGAAATATCGATATTTTTTTTTTAGTTTTAAATATGTCTAAATAACAAAAACGAGCTATGTCTTTTAAAATCACTTCGCAATAGTAATCATATCGAAATAACTACTTAATAACGGTCTAGGCACGTAAAATAAAATAAGGACAAACGTGTTTCAAACTTTTTATCATCAGATGACTTATTATTCTCTTGTTCTCTTGATCATGCATTATTGTTTTGCGCATTGCCTGCTTCGTCATTTGTTAATGCAAAAACTCTCCCACCAGTATTAAGAGATGCATCAGCAGCTTCATTATTCTCATTTCTTTAAGGCTTTGGGTTTTTGCAATCCTTAGCAATATGACCAATTTGTCCACACTGAAACATGCTCCTGTTAACCGGTGGCATGTGCCTTTATGCATTTTCCCACAATGTTTGCATGCTTCACGAAAATTGTTCTTGTTGTTTCTTTCTTGGTTTGGTGGTTGATACACCTGCATCTGGGTCTGATGAATAGGGCCATTTGTTTGAGCCTTCTTGTTTCCAGAAGAGGTAAGATTATAATCATCACGATCTCTTTTTCGATTTTCCCCAGTATGACTCGTCTTCTCTGCTAACTCTAGTGCCTGAACCACATCAGCAACCTCGGTGATGTTGTTAAACTTACTCATCACAATCAACTTTCTAAACTTTTCACATACTGCCCATTTAATCTTGTTAGCTTGGACCTGTTGATTTCCAGCAGCCTCTCCCAGAAAACTAGCCAATCGTGTAAACCTAGCCATGAACTCCCTCATTGGTTCATCATCCTTCTGAGCAATCGTAGCATACTCTCGATAATACTTTTCCTGATGTGAAGTTGAGAAATATTGACGATAGAATACTTCTTTAAACTCATCCCAAGTCAAAGTTGTTGCGTATGAATCTCCGCCATGAGCATGCTTGATTCCCCTCCACCAAGACTGTGCATCATCTTTAAGCTTATAAGCTGCTAATCTTACTTTAAATTGTTCCTCAACTCCCAGGACTTCAAAAATATTCTCAACATGCATTATCCAGTTGCAAGCATCCATAGGATCAGGTGCAGATGTAAAAGATCGTGGCTTTTGTTTTTGAAACCTTGATAACCAAACATGAATTCCTGATGTGTTGTCCGTATGAGTGTCTAGACCATATGGTGGAGGATCAGGAATAGGAGGATGTGGATACAGCGGAGGAGGTGGTGGTGGTGGAAAGTTCCTCGTAGGATTCAACAGGTGCACAATTGTTTCCATTATATCTGGAAGTCGTTCATTAAAAGCTCGATTGATCGCGTCTGTGATCGCAGGGTCTGTTTGCGTGTTCTCAGACGACATCTGAAACATATTACACGATTTAGGAAATAGTGTTAGACTAATCAAAAATTTTGAATCCTAACCCAACGTCTACCCATTAATCTCACGTATTATAATTTGTTTAAGTTTTCTACAGGAAAGAGCTTTTGCTCTGATACCATAACTGTAACACCCCAACCTGACTAGGGCTGACGTGTCACAATTACAGAAAATCTGAACAAAACATATATCCCATCTTTAACGAATTTAACCTTAAATAAGTACATAGTTTACTAAAGAAATTCAAAAGACCTAATTACATTATTTATTAACACAATCTGATTTAAACTCCTTAATCTGATTATCTTCTCTTCACACATCCCCTGACTCCCATGTGTACCTGTTATAAAAAAAAACAACAAAAGGAAATACGGCTGAGCCAAAAATTGCTCAGTAACGGAAGAACAATAGTAATGATGGTGAAATTTGAAAAAGGTAAACGATTACAAAAGTGGCAAAATATAGTGGTGGCCAAGTCATCGGAAGTATTACACTATAATGATAATAAGATAACATAATGATAACGAATTTTCAGAACGAACTAACCATACGATTAACAATATCAATTAATCAGAGCGAATACTTATCAAATAATTCGTATGGTAAGGAGATACCCATTTGAGCACAAAACAAAACAATACAAATGTTGTACACAGACCCGTCGGCCTAATGTACCAAATTGTGAGCTGTATGTGGGCACACACCAACACTCACCAAAACAAAACAAATATCCTAGGACCAGTCCATACGCCTCTACAAAATTCAGTAGGTGCACAATTGTACTATCAGAGTACTAAATAGAGACGCCGTGAACCAGTCACATCGTCACGGCAAGTGCTACGCCATTGATGCCCCAATGACGCACCGGTAGAATCACCTACCGGAGGCTCTGCTCGGGTACCGGAATCGAAACAATTTACGGGTACAACACAATCAAATATCTAAACAAAAGTCAGAACATGCGATAATGAATACAAAATTCTATAATTATATCGCATGCAAAACCAATCAGAATTAGAACTAACGGATGCTCGAAAACCAAACGGTTTAACTAAATGAAACGAATAGAACAAATGAGACAAACAAAATATACTATGAGTTAAATAAACGAAATCCGTATGAGAAACGAGACATAACAGAAATACTATGAAGTGAAGGTTTCTAATGTTACCTTAATTAACAGTGGAACAAAGACAGGTCGGTCGCTGAGAAGCGGTGACGATGTAAAATGAATACTACGAACGGTCGAGGTTGAACCGCTACGGTCTAAACTTCGGCACTCTTGGTGCGAGGTATCTCATCCTGGTGGTTCATGAATTTTAACCGGTGGCGTCTCGACGCGGCTATGATATCGACTATCAACCTGATAAAGAGGAGTCTTGATAGTTGTGAGGATTATTTCAATGGTGCGCAACTTCTGGTCGAACAGAAACAAATACCATGAAGCCCTTGGTCTCCCAAAACGGTTTCTTGGCAGAAGACCGAAGTGTATGGAGACACAACAGAAGATCTTATTGATCAAGATATTTGTCAAGGAAAGTGTGTTTTGTTTGTGATATTGGTTCCAAGCAGTGAAAGATCGAACATGAAAAGATATATACAATAGGTTTAATGCTATAGGATTTAGAGTTATTAGCCTACATGTGAAAAGGTGTGTAACCGATTGTTTCCACCATCATTATTATAACTTATTGTAATTAAGTATGTAATAACTAATAATATTAATGAGTTATTTTATTATATTTTTTTTCCTTCGTTTATTTACAAAAAATATATATATATATACCTACATATGTTATGAAATTGATGATGATTGATATATGGTTTCTTAAACACCAACTAATTTGACGGTTAATAAACCAGGTCGGTATTACTATAACCTAATGTTCGGTGATTAACCTGAGTATTAACTAGTTTATAGGTTCTTGAGACTAATTATTTAATTGTTACATTCCTACGGGTATTATAATTCTACCCCTCTTAAAAAAATTTCGTCCTCGAAATTGAATTAACATCAAATTTTCGAATTTGCAAAGAGAACTTTCAATAACAAGTCGTACAATCCGAAGACAATTGTGAGAAATATCGATATTTTTTTTTTAGTTTTAAATATGTCTAAATAACAAAAACGAGCTATGTCTTTTAAAATCACTTCGCAATAGTAATCATATCGAAATAACTACTTAATAACGGTCTAGGCACGTAAAATAAAATAAGGACAAACGTGTTTCAAACTTTTTATCATCAGATGACTTATTATTCTCTTGTTCTCTTGATCATGCATTATTGTTTGCGCATTGCCTGCTTCGTCATTTGTTAATGCAAAAACTCTCCCACCAGTATTAAGAGATGCATCAGCAGCTTCATTATTCTCATTTCTTTAAGGCTTTGGGTTTTTGCAATCCTTAGCAATATGACCAATTTGTCCACACTGAAACATGCTCCTGTTAACCGGTGGCATGTGCCTTTATGCATTTTCCCACAATGTTTGCATGCTTCACGAAAATTGTTCTTGTTGTTTCTTTCTTGGTTTGGTGGTTGATACACCTGCATCTGGGTCTGATGAATAGGGCCATTTGTTTGAGCCTTCTTGTTTCCAGAAGAGGTAAGATTATAATCATCACGATCTCTTTTTCGATTTTCCCCAGTATGACTCGTCTTCTCTGCTAACTCTAGTGCCTGAACCACATCAGCAACCTCGGTGATGTTGTTAAACTTACTCATCACAATCAACTTTCTAAACTTTTCACATACTGCCCATTTAATCTTGTTAGCTTGGACCTGTTGATTTCCAGCAGCCTCTCCCAGAAAACTAGCCAATCGTGTAAACCTAGCCATGAACTCCCTCATTGGTTCATCATCCTTCTGAGCAATCGTAGCATACTCTCGATAATACTTTTCCTGATGTGAAGTTGAGAAATATTGACGATAGAATACTTCTTTAAACTCATCCCAAGTCAAAGTTGTTGCGTATGAATCTCCGCCATGAGCATGCTTGATTCCCCTCCACCAAGACTGTGCATCATCTTTAAGCTTATAAGCTGCTAATCTTACTTTAAATTGTTCCTCAACTCCCAGGACTTCAAAAATATTCTCAACATGCATTATCCAGTTGCAAGCATCCATAGGATCAGGTGCAGATGTAAAAGATCGTGGCTTTTGTTTTTGAAACCTTGATAACCAAACATGAATTCCTGATGTGTTGTCCGTATGAGTGTCTAGACCATATGGTGGAGGATCAGGAATAGGAGGATGTGGATACAGCGGAGGAGGTGGTGGTGGTGGAAAGTTCCTCGTAGGATTCAACAGGTGCACAATTGTTTCCATTATATCTGGAAGTCGTTCATTAAAAGCTCGATTGATCGCGTCTGTGATCGCAGGGTCTGTTTGCGTGTTCTCAGACGACATCTGAAACATATTACACGATTTAGGAAATAGTGTTAGACTAATCAAAAATTTTGAATCCTAACCCAACGTCTACCCATTAATCTCACGTATTATAATTTGTTTAAGTTTTCTACAGGAAAGAGCTTTTGCTCTGATACCATAACTGTAACACCCCAACCTGACTAGGGCTGACGTGTCACAATTACAGAAAATCTGAACAAAACATATATCCCATCTTTAACGAATTTAACCTTAAATAAGTACATAGTTTACTAAAGAAATTCAAAAGACCAAATTACATTATTTATTAACACAATCTGATTTAAACTCCTTAATCTGATTATCTTCTCTTCACACATCCCCTGACTCCCATGTGTACCTGTTATAAAAAAAAACAACAAAAGGAAATACGGCTGAGCCAAAAATTGCTCAGTAACGGAAGAACAATAGTAATGATGGTGAAATTTGAAAAAGGTAAACGATTACAAAAGTGGCAAAATATAGTGGTGGCCAAGTCATCGGAAGTATTACACTATAATGATAATAAGATAACATAATGATAACGAATTTTCAGAACGAACTAACCATACGATTAACAATATCAATTAATCAGAGCGAATACTTATCAAATAATTCGTATGGTAAGGAGATACCCATTTGAGCACAAAACAAAACAATACAAATGTTGTACACAGACCCGTCGGCCTAATGTACCAAATTGTGAGCTGTATGTGGGCACACACCAACACTCACCAAAACAAAACAAATATCCTAGGACCAGTCCATACGCCTCTACAAAATTCAGTAGGTGCACAATTGTACTATCAGAGTACTAAATAGAGACGCCGTGAACCAGTCACATCGTCACGGCAAGTGCTACGCCATTGATGCCCCAATGACGCACCGGTAGAATCACCTACCGGAGGCTCTGCTCGGGTACCGGAATCGAAACAATTTACGGGTACAACACAATCAAATATCTAAACAAAAGTCAGAACATGCGATAATGAATACAAAATTCTATAATTATATCGCATGCAAAACCAATCAGAATTAGAACTAACGGATGCTCGAAAACCAAACGGTTTAACTAAATGAAACGAATAAAACAAATGAGACAAACAAAATATACTATGAGTTAAATAAACGAAATCCGTATGAGAAACGAGACATAACAGAAATACTATGAAGTGAAGGTTTCTAATGTTACCTTAATTAACAGTGGAACAAAGACAGGTCGGTCGCTGAGAAGCGGTGACGATGTAAAATGAATACTACGAACGGTCGAGGTTGAACCGCTACGGTCTAAACTTCGGCACTCTTGGTGCGAGGTATCTCATCCTGGTGGTTCATGAATTTTAACCGGTGGCGTCTCGACGCGGCTATGATATCGACTATCAACCTGATAAAGAGGAGTCTTGATAGTTGTGAGGATTATTTCAATGGTGCGCAACTTCTGGTCGAACAGAAACAAATACCATGAAGCCCTTGGTCTCCCAAAACGGTTTCTTGGCAGAAGACCGAAGTGTATGGAGACACAACAGAAGATCTTATTGATCAAGATATTTGTCAAGGAAAGTGTGTTTTGTTTGTGATATTGGTTCCAAGCAGTGAAAGATCGAACATGAAAAGATATATACAATAGGTTTAATGCTATAGGATTTAGAGTTATTAGCCTACATGTGAAAAGGTGTGTAACCGATTGTTTCCACCATCATTATTATAACTTATTGTAATTAAGTATGTAATAACTAATAATATTAATGAGTTATTTTATTATATTTTTTTTCCTTCGTACCAAATTGTGAGCTGTATGTGGGCACACACTGTCACACCCCCAAATTCCCACTCGTGGTGTCAGTCCACGTGGGTGTGACGTGGCCAGGATCATAGCTCATGGTCATATAGAACGACTCTATATGAGTTACACATTCACACAGTTTGTAAAACCAAACAAGTTTATATAAGTATGCAGCGGAAAATGTTACGCATCAGAATTACATATAATCGCAGCGGAAAGTAATTGTTTGAAAGAAACACTACAAATGATTAAATTGTTTTAAAAACGTAGCAAATGCACACAAGCCTAGGACATGAGTCTAAATGTAAGCTTGTCTCCTTAGTGTCTCCTTGTGAGCGTCCTAACGTGTGCTCCATTAGTTACATGATAATAGATGCGAAAAGTGTCAACTAAAAAGTTGGTGAGTTCACAGGTTTAGACAGACAGAAAAGTAAACAGACATATACTGGGTATGTTAAGTTGTTTGTTGGATACTACGATCCGTGGAGTGTGTCATGTCATCTTACCGAAACTAGACTGTTCTCGTTTGCCTCCGCGAGTCATCGCTGAACTCGCAATTCACATCGATATTACACTCGTTATGACCTCCAGTCAACGTTGTTGCCGAGTGGGGCTAGTCAAACCCAGTAGTACTACGTAATAACGACTCGTTTGTCATACAACTGACGGTAAGGATAAGTGAGGGCTTTATGCGATAAAGGTTACACTCAAAAATAGTTTTACAACATACCAGTCATACATCTAAAACAGTTGCATAGTATTCTCACCCCAAGATTGAGTAAAAGCAGTTAAAGAGTAAAAGTGGGGCCGTAAACTCACCTGAGTTTAGTTATGCGTTAGCTCAAAGAGAGTAGTGTAGCTCGCCGGCTAGTAGTCACCTATATCACATAGGTACTATGAGTTCATGTTTGCGTATGTGGGTCTCTCCGGACCGTGTTAGTGTTCAATGACACTAAGTGGTTATGTGGGTCGAGTTGACCGTGTTTGACCGTGTCGATCGTGTTTGACCTAACGACCCGTTGGTGACGGTTTGGATCAAGTGTTCGTGTATCGCACGGTTTTTGTGTCGTGTGAAGTGTACGGATACCAAAATCATTCCGATAAAGAAACTTACTATTTATGGTAAGTTTCTATTTTAGGAAAGTTTCCATATTTGGCAAGTTATGCATAAAATCATATTCCGATTATTCTAACATGCATATTTATCCTAAATGAGCATGTTATCACATAGCACATAGTTATACATAGTCGGTTTAACATAGTTTGCGCGTAAAAGTTTCCATATTTGGAAAGTTTCTAAAATAAGCATATTTTCACAAATTTAACAATCAACATCATCTATTATCATCATGTTAGTCCTAAATAATCTATTAATCATGCTCGTTACAACTAACATGTGACAAATCGTAAACTTTATAAAATAAAGTTACTATATTTAGTAACTTACGAAAATAACACCAAATCAAGTTTCCAATGACATTTCCCTTCCAATATCATCATGTAATCACTAAATGAATATGTTAGACTCAAGACATTACCATACATTTTACCCATTTGAAATCTTGTGACAAAAAGTTACTATTTATAGTAACGTTTACAAAAATCATCCTTTTGACTATTCTAGACATTCCTATGCATCAAATATCCATCACAATAGTTTCTAAACATCATTTTAAGCATAACATATAGATCTAATTACATGCATGTGATTATTTTATCAAGAATCACCACTATGTAACACAAAAGTTACTATTTTTAGTAATAATCATCAAATGACCATTTTTGACAAAATCAAACATCCTAAATCATGTAGAATATCATCAATATCATTACTAACAACATTTCAATATCACAAATTGTCAAACACATCATGGATCGTGCATGCATGTTGTTGAAAGTACCCATTTTATCATAAAATCAACATATGGCCATTTATTTCAATAAGAATCATCATAGATCCTAATCATTTCATCAAATCAGTGATATAAACATTTGATAACAGATTATTATCATTCAAAATTCGTGTCTAAAGTGATGGTGGTGATACATGTAGCCTACAAGGCTTGCATGTGTGATTGTGAGAGTTTTTAGACAAGATTGACCATAGGAACTACCTAACAACGCCTTAGATTGCAGAGATGAGGCTTTGAGCAGGTTGGACTGGTCTCCACAGTAGCCTTCAGTCGTTCGAAGTGCAAGATGGTGCTCTCTAGCTTGCTTTGAGTCCTCAAGGGCTTCAATGGTGCCTCTCTTGTGATGATAATGGCTCCTTCTGGTGTACAATGGTGGTAACAGAGTGATAATGGCCGCACAAGAAGATTTCAGTCGAGAGATTTGGTTTAGGGTAACCAGGAATGATTAATCTTGATTTTATAAAGATTTCTGCGATTATAGGCCTGTCGCGTACCGCGACACCGTCCAAAAAAGCATCTCCGCGTACCGCGGTGATTAAAATAATCATTCTGTTCCCGAAACACGCCGCGTACCGCGATGGTGGCAGATGATCGGTCGTCGCGTACCGCGATTGTTTTCGGAGAATTCAAATTCCCCCGCTCAAGCTTCGCGTATCGCGAAAGCCCAATTGATTTCCCATCGCGTACCGCGATGGGTTTCGGCTGAGCCCAATAGGCCCAATTCATTGTTTTGAACCGATTCTTTCGTATTTCTCGAATACGATCATCGTTTCTCGTCATATTGGTCTTGTTCTAGCTAATTTAGGTTCACCGAACCTAAGTGCAGTGTTTTCGTGTTACCGCTTGATCCGTTCACCAACGTTCGTCATTCAAGACACGTGCGAGTGTTGTGCGATAATTCCTCGAATTATCGGCGTGTTCAGACTGTTGTGCCACGTGTCACACTAAATGCATTTATTCTAGTGCCACGTATGAAATAATAATAAACATTATTATTAAAATAATAGAGTTGCTGACCTGGAAATTACGAGGTGTCACATCATCCCCTAGTTATTGGGAATTTCGTCCCGAAATTCAGTTCATGTGCCGGTGTTGGCTTGTTCGGCGAATAGGTGAGGGTATTTCTTCTTCATTTGATCCTCCCGTTCCCAGGTGTATTCCGGTCCTCGTCGTGAGTTCCATCGAACTTTTACAATGGGTATCTTACTATGTTTCAACTTCTTGAGTTCTCGATCCATAATTTCCACCGGTTCCTCTATGAAGTGTAGTTGTTCATCGATCTGGATTTCCTCTAAAGGAATTGTGAGAGTTTCGTCCGACAAACACTTCTTGAGGTTTGAAATGTGAAACACGTTGTGTACGCTACTTAGTTCCTGTGGTAGCTGTAGTTCGTAGGCCACGGGGCCTATCCGTTTAGTGATCTCGAATGGTCCTATATAGCGAGGGTTTAGCTTTCCCCGTTTCCCAAATCGTATCACTCCCTTCCAAGGCGAGACTTTAAGAAGTACTCGGTCTCCTACTTGGAATTCCAAAGGTTTGCGCCTCTTATCGGCATAGCTCTTCTGTCGATCCCGAGCTGCTGCCATTCTGTTACGAATTTGCACGATCTTTTCAGTTGTTTCGTGCACAAGCTCGGGTCCGGTCAGTTGGCTTTCCCCAACTTCCGCCCAACAAAGTGGTGATCTGCACTTGCGTCCGTAAAGTGCTTCAAATGGTGCAGCTCCAATGCTGGTGTGGTAGCTGTTGTTATATGAGAACTCTACCAAGGGTAAGTGAGTCTCCCAGCTGTTACCAAAGTCAATCACACATGCTCGAAGCATGTCTTCCAAGGTCTGGATGGTTCGTTCACTCTGACCATCCGTTTGTGGGTGATAAGCAGTACTCATATCCAACCTCGTCCCGAGTGCCTTGTGCAAGGACTTCCAAAAGTGAGCCGTGAAACGGCTGTCTCGGTCTGATATTATGGAGATCGGGACTCCGTGTCTGGATATGATTTCCTTCAAGTAGATTCGGGTCAACTTTTCCAATTTATCCGTTTCTTTGATCGGCAGGAAGTGTGCCGATTTCGTAAGTCGGTCTACGATAACCCAGATGGTATCGCAACCACTCGTAGTCTTTGGTAGCTTTGTGATAAAATCCATGGAAATCTGCTCCCATTTCCATACTGGAATTTCCGGTTGTTGGAGTAGTCCGGATGGCTTCTGGTATTCAACCTTGACCTTTGAGCAAGTCAGGCACTTACTTACATACGTTGCGACTTCTGACTTCATGTTAGGCCACCAATAGGTTGTTTTTAAATCGTGGTACATCTTGTCAGAACCTGGATGGACTGAATATCGGCTCTTGTGAGCTTCATCCATCACTACTTCTCTCAAATCCCCGTAGCGTGGAATCCAAATTCGGTCCATTAGGTAGTAAGCTCCGTCATCCTTCTGTTTCATCTGTTTGTCCATCCCTCTCATGGCTTCGAGAGTGAGATTTTCGGTTTTCAACGCTTCTTGTTGTGCAACTCGAATTTGGTTAGGCAATTCGGAGTGTATGGTGAGTTGTAGCGCGCGCACGCGTTTGGTTGTTTCTTTCCGGCTTAGTGCGTCGGCTACTACATTGGCTTTACCGGGATGATATTTGATTGCACAATCATAATCACCTATCAGTTCGACCCATCTGCGTTGTCTCATGTTCAGTTCCTTTTGGTCAAAAATGTGTTGTAAGCTCTTATGATCAGTAAATATTGTGCACTTGGTGCCGTACAGATAGTGTCGCCAGATCTTTAGTGCGAACACTACGGCTCCCAACTCTAGGTCGTGAGTTGTGTAGTTCTTTTCGTGCACTTTCAATTGTCGTGACGCGTATGCTATAACTTTCTCGCGTTGCATCAGTACGCAACCGAGTCCTTGCTTTGATGCGTCACAGTACACCACAAAATCCTCGCACCCGTCTGGTAGCGATAAGATTGGTGCACTGCACAATTTCTGCTTCAACAGATCGAAAGCAGCGTCTTGTTTTTCTCCCCATTCGAATTTCTTGTCTTTGTGTGTGAGGGAAGTCAATGATTGCGCGATCTTTGAGAATCCCTCGATGAACCGTCTGTAGTACCCGGCCAATCCTAAGAATTGTCGCACTTCAGTTGGAGTCTTAGGTGCTGCCCAACTCTTGATTGCCTCGATTTTGGCTGGGTCTACATGTATCCCTTTTTCGTTTACCACATGTCCAAGGAACTGAACTTCGCGAATCCAAAAATCACATTTGGAGAATTTCGCGTATAGTTGCTCCTTCTTTAACAGTTCTAGGACACGTCTCAAGTGATTGGCATGTTCCTCCTGGGTCTTGGAATAGATCAGGATGTCATCTATGAATACGATTACGAACTTGTCGAGATACGGTTTACACACTCGATTCATGAGATCCATAAATACTGCCGGTGCGTTAGTCAATCCAAATGGCATGACCAGAAATTCGTAATGTCCGTACCGAGTCCTGAATGCGGTCTTTGGTATATCGTTCTCTTGTATCCTGAGTTGATGGTAACCGGATCTTAAATCGATCTTCGAATAGTAGCTTGACCCTTGTAGTTGATCAAACAGGTCGTCTATTCGAGGTAGAGGGTATCGATTTTTGATCGTTACTTTGTTCAGTTCTCGGTAGTCTATACACATACGGAATGAACCGTCTTTCTTTTTAACGAACAAGACCGGTGCTCCCCAAGGTGAGAAGCTCGGTCGGATAAATCCTTTATCTAGTAACTCCTGCAGTTGATTAGATAGTTCCTGCATCTCGGTAGGGGCCAATCGATACGGTGCCTTGGCTATTGGTGCTGCTCCGGGGGTTAAATCTATCTGAAACTCCACTTGCCGTGCTGGTGGTAGTCCCGGTAGATCGTCAGGAAAGACTTCCGGATAATCGCGTACCACAGCGATGTCCTCAACCTTCCGCTCCTTCTTTGGTTGTTCGGTGATAAGGGCCAGAATAGCCGTGTATCCTTTCTTTAGGTATTTGCTAGCCTTCATGCAAGACATGATGTTTAGTGGTATCCCGCGTCGTTCCCCTTGAATTGAAATCTGCTCACCACTTGGCAACGTAACTCGTACGATCTTCTCGTTGCACACGATCTCAGCATGGTTTGCAGATAACCAATCCATTCCAATCACCACGTCGAAGCTTCCGAGAGTTACTGGCATCAGGTCGATCACCAACTGATGGTTCGCTAGTGTTAGAACGCATCCTTTGATGATGTGTTGTGTTTCGATGAGTTTTCCATCCGCTAACTCTACGGTATACTTATAATCTAGTGGTGTTGGTGTCATGTCAAGCAATTTGCTAAATTCACTAGAGATAAAACTCCTATCGGCACCGGTATCAAATAATATACTAGCGTAGGCATTATTTAAAAGAAACGTACCGGTGACGACGTTTGGGTCATCCTTGGCTTCTCCAGAGCCAATCACAAATGCCCTCCCCCTTGCTGGGTTGCCGCCTGCGTTCTTGTTTTGCGGACAATCTCTACGCATATGCCCCGGCTTCCCGCAAGTAAAGCATCCCTTCAATGTATTATCCTTGTTGGGGTTAGGGTTGGGGTTTGATCGGCATTCCTTGGCCAGGTGTCCGTTCCTGCCACAGTTGGTGCACTTGGTCCTCTTGCATTGACCGAAGTGATGGAAGTTGCAGGTGTTGCATTTTGGGCTGTTACCCTGATATCCTCCTTTGCCTTGAGTGTTTGGTTGTGTGGCGGTGAAGACTTTGGCTGGTGCTGGTCGGTGTTGAGCTGGTGGTGGTGGTGAGAAAACACGGTTGTTGTTGGGTTCCCACTTTCGCTTGGGCTCTTGGGGTTTTAGGTGTTCACCCCTTTTTGGCAGTTTCCCCTGGGCTACCGCCTGGTCAGTTAGTTTGTGCGCCAAGCGAATCAGTGGTTGAATGGTGGTGTGATCGGCTGCTGTCACCGTGCTCTGTATTTGCTCGGGCAATCCACTAATGAATTGTTCTATCTTTTTGTACTCCGGCGTCACCATTGCCGGGCACAACTTGCACAGTTCGTGAAATCGAGTACAGTATTTCTCGATCTCGGATCCCACCATTCTGTGCGTCCAGAATTCTTCTTCCAGTTTCCGAATTTCGTCCCGAGGACAATACTCCTCGTGGAGCATTCTCGTAAAGTTCTCCCATGGGATGGAGTTTGCAGTATCCAGTCCGAGTGTCTGGACATGAGTATTCCACCAGGTGAGGGCCGGTCCCTCCAGTACTCCTGTGGCATATTTCACTCGGTTCCCGTCAGAGCATTCGGCCATAGAGAAAACCGATTCCACCTTCTCTATCCATCGGAGCAGTCCCACTGCCCCTTCAGTGCCCTGAAACTTGTGAGGATGACAGCTCAGGAATGCCTTAAACGAGCATCCCCTTGCCGCTCCTCCCTGGGGTCCGTTGTTAGTGCCACTCGTCTCACTGGTGTGACGGTTGGCTTCGTACTCCGCGAGTACCTTGTTAAATTTCCGCTCGACCATCATGTCGATCCGTGCCTTTTCGGCCTTGCGTTTGAGTCGTAGAGCGTTGTTTCCTCTTGCAGACATGTTTCTATATAGAGGGGTTAGAATGTTAGTCATCATATGTTAAGTGTTAGCCAAAGTTGGAATGGTTGTCATGTCAGATGTCAAGTTAGATATCATAGCAAGATTTCACTAACAGTGTTAACAATAATAAAGCAGATAAAATGAGGCATAACTTTCATTAATATCAAATTTGAAGTACAATAATTTGAAAGGAAAGTACAATGCAAATTTTCCGAGCACATCCCGCTCGTCTAGGCCAAAAGGAAATAAAATGAAACAAACAATACCAAAATAATAAAACCCACTAATCCGAGTCCATGGAGACATGGGAGATGTTGCTAGCTGCGTCCTCATCATCATCCTCGTCCTCTTCCGGATCCTCGTCCGGATCTTCGTCGGGACCCTCGAGGTCCTCGGCCTCGAACTGTGGCTCATCGTCCTCGGCTGGTGGCTCCTCGATAAATTGCGCCGCCCATGCGTTAAGCATGGCGTCGCTCGCCTGCACCATCGCCTGCGTCTCGACGATGTCCGTCCGGTTCTCGGTAATACGCCCGTCGTGCTCCTGCACAACATCAACTATCTGCCCATGCTGGGACATGAGCTGAGCCACTTGGAGACGTAGTGTCTCCACCGTCTCCTCTAGACGATCTTTCTCCTCCTCCAGCCGGTCACTTCGCCTTTCCAGGCGATCGTTCTTCTCGCGAAGAACACGCACCTCGTCGGATAGCTCGGCACTCCTCCGAAACTCCCGCCGGGTTACGGCCACATGAGCCGCGAAGGCTCTCTCCATCGGTATCCCAAGTGCCGGTAGTCGCAGACCCTCAGAGGTATCACCTCTGTATCGCGGGGTAGGTACCCGCTCAGTCTCTATCCACCGTAATAAGAGGCTAGGCAGCCATCCCCAGTAACGCTCCCGCGCCAACATCTGGGTCCTCCTCTCCATCTCCGCGTCCACCTGTGCTACAATACTGTCGATCCTACGTCGACTGTCCTCGGTCAAGTCATCGATGGCTGGGCGTTTGCCCGGGTTCCTGCCAGCGTCTCTGTTGTTGTCGGCCATCCTGTAAATTCTCAGGTTAGTACATAATAGTTCAATAAAAGAATTAACATCGGCGTGCAAATTCTAGTGTAGTGTCTAATGTTGAGCTGTGGCTATAGTCTAAGTTTACTAAATGCAAACCTAGTTCCCTATAACCAAGGCTCTGATACCAGTCTGTCACACCCCCAAATTCCCACTCGTGGTGTCAGTCCACGTGGGTGTGACGTGGCCAGGATCATAGCTCATGGTCATATAGAACGACTCTATATGAGTTACACATTCACACAGTTTGTAAAACCAAACAAGTTTATATAAGTATGCAGCGGAAAATGTTACGCATCAGAATTACATATAATCGCAGCGGAAAGTAATTGTTTGAAAGAAACACTACAAATGATTAAATTGTTTTAAAAACGTAGCAAATGCACACAAGCCTAGGACATGAGTCTAAATGTAAGCTTGTCTCCTTAGTGTCTCCTTGTGAGCGTCCTAACGTGTGCTCCATTAGTTACCTGAGAATACATGCGAAAAGTGTCAACTAAAAAGTTGGTGAGTTCACAGGTTTAGACAGACAGAAAAGTAAACAGACATATACTGGGTATGTTAAGTTGTTTGTTGGATACTACGATCCGTGGAGTGTGTCATGTCATCTTACCGAAACTAGACTGTTCTCGTTTGCCTCCGCGAGTCATCGCTGAACTCGCAATTCACATCGATATTACACTCGTTATGACCTCCAGTCAACGTTGTTGCCGAGTGGGGCTAGTCAAACCCAGTAGTACTACGTAATAACGACTCGTTTGTCATACAACTGACGGTAAGGATAAGTGAGGGCTTTATGCGATAAAGGTTACACTCAAAAATAGTTTTACAACATACCAGTCATACATCTAAAACAGTTGCATAGTATTCTCACCCCAAGATTGAGTAAAAGCAGTTAAAGAGTAAAAGTGGGGCCGTAAACTCACCTGAGTTTAGTTATGCGTTAGCTCAAAGAGAGTAGTGTAGCTCGCCGGCTAGTAGTCACCTATATCACATAGGTACTATGAGTTCATGTTTGCGTATGTGGGTCTCTCCGGACCGTGTTAGTGTTCAATGACACTAAGTGGTTATGTGGGTCGAGTTGACCGTGTTTGACCGTGTCGATCGTGTTTGACCTAACGACCCGTTGGTGACGGTTTGGATCAAGTGTTCGTGTATCGCACGGTTTTTGTGTCGTGTGAAGTGTACGGATACCAAAATCATTCCGATAAAGAAACTTACTATTTATGGTAAGTTTCTATTTTAGGAAAGTTTCCATATTTGGCAAGTTATGCATAAAATCATATTCCGATTATTCTAACATGCATATTTATCCTAAATGAGCATGTTATCACATAGCACATAGTTATACATAGTCGGTTTAACATAGTTTGCGCGTAAAAGTTTCCATATTTGGAAAGTTTCTAAAATAAGCATATTTTCACAAATTTAACAATCAACATCATCTATTATCATCATGTTAGTCCTAAATAATCTATTAATCATGCTCGTTACAACTAACATGTGACAAATCGTAAACTTTATAAAATAAAGTTACTATATTTAGTAACTTACGAAAATAACACCAAATCAAGTTTCCAATGACATTTCCCTTCCAATATCATCATGTAATCACTAAATGAATATGTTAGACTCAAGACATTACCATACATTTTACCCATTTGAAATCTTGTGACAAAAAGTTACTATTTATAGTAACGTTTACAAAAATCATCCTTTTGACTATTCTAGACATTCCTATGCATCAAATATCCATCACAATAGTTTCTAAACATCATTTTAAGCATAACATATAGATCTAATTACATGCATGTGATTATTTTATCAAGAATCACCACTATGTAACACAAAAGTTACTATTTTTAGTAATAATCATCAAATGACCATTTTTGACAAAATCAAACATCCTAAATCATGTAGAATATCATCAATATCATTACTAACAACATTTCAATATCACAAATTGTCAAACACATCATGGATCGTGCATGCATGTTGTTGAAAGTACCCATTTTATCATAAAATCAACATATGGCCATTTATTTCAATAAGAATCATCATAGATCCTAATCATTTCATCAAATCAGTGATATAAACATTTGATAACAGATTATTATCATTCAAAATTCGTGTCTAAAGTGATGGTGGTGATACATGTAGCCTACAAGGCTTGCATGTGTGATTGTGAGAGTTTTTAGACAAGATTGACCATAGGAACTACCTAACAACGCCTTAGATTGCAGAGATGAGGCTTTGAGCAGGTTGGACTGGTCTCCACAGTAGCCTTCAGTCGTTCGAAGTGCAAGATGGTGCTCTCTAGCTTGCTTTGAGTCCTCAAGGGCTTCAATGGTGCCTCTCTTGTGATGATAATGGCTCCTTCTGGTGTACAATGGTGGTAACAGAGTGATAATGGCCGCACAAGAAGATTTCAGTCGAGAGATTTGGTTTAGGGTAACCAGGAATGATTAATCTTGATTTTATAAAGATTTCTGCGATTATAGGCCTGTCGCGTACCGCGACACCGTCCAAAAAAGCATCTCCGCGTACCGCGGTGATTAAAATAATCATTCTGTTCCCGAAACACGCCGCGTACCGCGATGGTGGCAGATGATCGGTCGTCGCGTACCGCGATTGTTTTCGGAGAATTCAAATTCCCCCGCTCAAGCTTCGCGTATCGCGAAAGCCCAATTGATTTCCCATCGCGTACCGCGATGGGTTTCGGCTGAGCCCAATAGGCCCAATTCATTGTTTTGAACCGATTCTTTCGTATTTCTCGAATACGATCATCGTTTCTCGTCATATTGGTCTTGTTCTAGCTAATTTAGGTTCACCGAACCTAAGTGCAGTGTTTTCGTGTTACCGCTTGATCCGTTCACCAACGTTCGTCATTCAAGACACGTGCGAGTGTTGTGCGATAATTCCTCGAATTATAGGCGTGTTCAGACTGTTGTGCCACGTGTCACACTAAATGCATTTATTCTAGTGCCACGTATGAAATAATAATAAACATTATTATTAAAATAATAGAGTTGCTGACCTGGAAATTACGAGGTGTCACACACACCAACACTCACCAAAACAAAACAAATATCCTAGGACCAGTCCATACGCCTCTACAAAATTCAGTAGGTGCACAATTGTACTATCAGAGTACTAAATAGAGACGCCGTGAACCAGTCACATCGTCACGGCAAGTGCTACGCCATTGATGCCCCAATGACGCACCGGTAGAATCACCTACCGGAGGCTCTGCTCGGGTACCGGAATCGAAACAATTTACGGGTACAACACAATCAAATATCTAAACAAAAGTCAGAACATGCGATAATGAATACAAAATTCTATAATTATATCGCATGCAAAACCAATCAGAATTAGAACTAACGGATGCTCGAAAACCAAACGGTTTAACTAAATGAAACGAATAGAACAAATGAGACAAACAAAATATACTATGAGTTAAATAAACGAAATCCGTATGAGAAACGAGACATAACAGAAATACTATGAAGTGAAGGTTTCTAATGTTACCTTAATTAACAGTGGAACAAAGACAGGTCGGTCGCTGAGAAGCGGTGACGATGTAAAATGAATACTACGAACGGTCGAGGTTGAACCGCTACGGTCTAAACTTCGGCACTCTTGGTGCGAGGTATCTCATCCTGGTGGTTCATGAATTTTAACCGGTGGCGTCTCGACGCGGCTATGATATCGACTATCAACCTGATAAAGAGGAGTCTTGATAGTTGTGAGGATTATTTCAATGGTGCGCAACTTCTGGTCGAACAAAAACAAATACCATGAAGCCCTTGGTCTCCCAAAACGGTTTCTTGGCAGAAGACCGAAGTGTATGGAGACACAACAGAAGATCTTATTGATCAAGATATTTGTCAAGGAAAGTGTGTTTTGTTTGTGATATTGGTTCCAAGCAGTGAAAGATCGAACATGAAAAGATATATACAATAGGTTTAATGCTATAGGATTTAGAGTTATTAGCCTACATGTGAAAAGGTGTGTAACCGATTGTTTCCACCATCATTATTATAACTTATTGTAATTAAGTATGTAATAACTAATAATATTAATGAGTTATTTTATTATATTTTTTTTCCTTCGTTTATTTACAAAAAATATATATATATATATACCTACATATGTTATGAAATTGATGATGATTGATATATGGTTTCTTAAACACCAACTAATTTGACGGTTAATAAACCAGGTCGGTATTACTATAACCTAATGTTCGGTGATTAACCTGAGTATTAACTAGTTTATAGGTTCTTGAGACTAATTATTTAATTGTTACATTCCTACGGGTATTATAATTCTACCCCTCTTAAAAAAATTTCGTCCTCGAAATTGAATTAACATCAAATTTTCGAATTTGCAAAGAGAACTTTCAATAACAAGTCGTACAATCCGAAGACAATTGTGAGAAATATCGATATTTTTTTTTTAGTTTTAAATATGTCTAAATAACAAAAACGAGCTATGTCTTTTAAAATCACTTCGCAATAGTAATCATATCGAAATAACTACTTAATAACAGTCTAGGCACGTAAAATAAAATAAGGACAAACGTGTTTCAAACTTTTTATCATCAGATGACTTATTATTCTCTTGTTCTCTTGATCATGCATTATTGTTTTGGGCATTGCCTGCTTCGTCATTTGTTAATGCAAAAACTCTCCCACCAGTATTAAGAGATGCATCAGCAGCTTCATTATTCTCATTTCTTTAAGGCTTTGGGTTTTTGCAATCCTTAGCAATATGACCAATTTGTCCACACTGAAACATGCTCCTGTTAACCGGTGGCATGTGCCTTTATGCATTTTCCCACAATGTTTGCATGCTTCACGAAAATTGTTCTTGTTGTTTCTTTCTTGGTTTGGTGGTTGATACACCTGCATCTGGGTCTGATGAATAGGGCCATTTGTTTGAGCCTTCTTGTTTCCAGAAGAGGTAAGATTATAATCATCACGATCTCTTTTTCGATTTTCCCCAGTATGACTCGTCTTCTCTGCTAACTCTAGTGCCTGAACCACATCAGCAACCTCGGTGATGTTGTTAAACTTACTCATCACAATCAACTTTCTAAACTTTTCACATACTGCCCACTTAATCTTGTTAGCTTGGACCTGTTGATTTCCAGCAGCCTCTCCCAGAAAACTAGCCAATCGTGTAAACCTAGCCATGAACTCCCTCATTGGTTCATCATCCTTCTGAGCAATCGTAGCATACTCTCGATAATACTTTTCCTGATGTGAAGTTGAGAAATATTGACGATAGAATACTTCTTTAAACTCATCCCAAGTCAAAGTTGTTGCGTATGAATCTCCGCCATGAGCATGCTTGATTCCCCTCCACCAAGACTGTGCATCATCTTTAAGCTTATAAGCTGCTAATCTTACTTTAAATTGTTCCTCAACTCCCAGGACTTCAAAAATATTCTCAACATGCATTATCCAGTTGCAAGCATCCATAGGATCAGGTGCAGATGTAAAAGATCGTGGCTTTTGTTTTTGAAACCTTGATAACCAAACATGAATTCCTGATGTGTTGTCCGTATGAGTGTCTAGACCATATGGTGGAGGATCAGGAATAGGAGGATGTGGATACAGCGGAGGAGGTGGTGGTGGTGGAAAGTTCCTCGTAGGATTCAACAGGTGCACAATTGTTTCCATTATATCTGGAAGTCGTTCATTAAAAGCTCGATTGATCGCGTCTGTGATCGCAGGGTCTGTTTGCGTGTTCTCAGACGACATCTGAAACATATTACACGATTTAGGAAATAGTGTTAGACTAATCAAAAATTTTGAATCCTAACCCAACGTCTACCCATTAATCTCACGTATTAAATTTGTTTAAGGTTTCTACAGGAAAGATCTTATTGATCATAGATATTTGTAAAGGAAACCTGACTTGTTTGTGACGTGGTCCAATTAGTGAAAGATCGAACATAAAAGATATATACAATCTTTAACGTAATAGAACTTAGAGTAATGTACCTAGTTTGACAAAGGAAATTCAAAGACCATACTATTACTAAATTATTTATTAAGTACAATCTAATTTTAAAGTTATTATCTATATGATTTTCTTCTTTATCACAAATATATGATATATATGTACCATATGTTATGAAAATTGATGACAAAAGGAAATACGGCTTTCTAAACACTCAACTAATTTGACGGTTAATAAACCAGGTCGGTATTACTATAACCTAATGTTCGGTGATTAACCTGAGTATTAACTAGTTTATAGGTTCTTGAGACTAATTATTTAATTGTTACATTCCTACGGGTATTATAATTCTACCCCTCTTAAAAAAATTTCGTCCTCGAAATTGAATTAACATCAAATTTTCGAATTTGCAAAGAGAACTTTCAATAACAAGTCGTACAATCCGAAGACAATTGTGAGAAATATCGATATTTTTTTTTTAGTTTTAAATATGTCTAAATAACAAAAACGAGCTATGTCTTTTAAAATCACTTCGCAATAGTAATCATATCGAAATAACTACTTAATAACAGTCTAGGCACGTAAAATAAAATAAGGACAAACGTGTTTCAAACTTTTTATCATCAGATGACTTATTATTCTCTTGTTCTCTTGATCATGCATTATTGTTTTGCGCATTGCCTGCTTCGTCATTTGTTAATGCAAAAACTCTCCCACCAGTATTAAGAGATGCATCAGCAGCTTCATTATTCTCATTTCTTTAAGGCTTTGGGTTTTTGCAATCCTTAGCAATATGACCAATTTGTCCACACTGAAACATGCTCCTGTTAACCGGTGGCATGTGCCTTTATGCATTTTCCCACAATGTTTGCATGCTTCACGAAAATTGTTCTTGTTGTTTCTTTCTTGGTTTGGTGGTTGATACACCTGCATCTGGGTCTGATGAATAGGGCCATTTGTTTGAGCCTTCTTGTTTCCAGAAGAGGTAAGATTATAATCATCACGATCTCTTTTTCGATTTTCCCCAGTATGACTCGTCTTCTCTGCTAACTCTAGTGCCTGAACCACATCAGCAACCTCGGTGATGTTGTTAAACTTACTCATCACAATCAACTTTCTAAACTTTTCACATACTGCCCATTTAATCTTGTTAGCTTGGACCTGTTGATTTCCAGCAGCCTCTCCCAGAAAACTAGCCAATCGTGTAAACCTAGCCATGAACTCCCTCATTGGTTCATCATCCTTCTGAGCAATCGTAGCATACTCTCGATAATACTTTTCCTGATGTGAAGTTGAGAAATATTGACGATAGAATACTTCTTTAAACTCATCCCAAGTCAAAGTTGTTGCGTATGAATCTCCGCCATGAGCATGCTTGATTCCCCTCCACCAAGACTGTGCATCATCTTTAAGCTTATAAGCTGCTAATCTTACTTTAAATTGTTCCTCAACTCCCAGGACTTCAAAAATATTCTCAACATGCATTATCCAGTTGCAAGCATCCATAGGATCAGGTGCAGATGTAAAAGATCGTGGCTTTTGTTTTTGAAACCTTGATAACCAAACATGAATTCCTGATGTGTTGTCCGTATGAGTGTCTAGACCATATGGTGGAGGATCAGGAATAGGAGGATGTGGATACAGCGGAGGAGGTGGTGGTGGTGGAAAGTTCCTCGTAGGATTCAACAGGTGCACAATTGTTTCCATTATATCTGGAAGTCGTTCATTAAAAGCTCGATTGATCGCGTCTGTGATCGCAGGGTCTGTTTGCGTGTTCTCAGACGACATCTGAAACATATTACACGATTTAGGAAATAGTGTTAGACTTATCAAAAATTTTGAATCCTAACCCAACGTCTACCCATTAATCTCACGTATTATAATTTGTTTAAGTTTTCTACAGGAAAGAGCTTTTGCTCTGATACCATAACTGTAACACCCCAACCTGACTAGGGCTGACGTGTCACAATTACACAAAATCTGAACAAAACATATATCCCATCTTTAACGAATTTAACCTTAAATAAGTACATAGTTTACTAAAGAAATTCAAAAGACCTAATTACATTATTTATTAACACAATCTGATTTAAACTCCTTAATCTGATTATCTTCTCTTCACACATCCCCTGACTCCCATGTGTACCTGTTATAAAAAAAACAACAAAAGGAAATACGGCTGAGCCAAAAATTGCTCAGTAACGGAAGAACAATAGTAATGATGGTGAAATTTGAAAAAGGTAAACGATTACAAAAGTGGCAAAATATAGTGGTGGCCAAGTCATCGGAAGTATTACACTATAATGATAATAAGATAACATAATGATAACGAATTTTCAGA
This sequence comes from Mikania micrantha, assembly GCA_009363875.1. Lineage (NCBI taxonomy): Eukaryota > Viridiplantae > Streptophyta > Magnoliopsida > Asterales > Asteraceae > Mikania > Mikania micrantha. The sequence goes on along the minus strand of CM018691.1, from coordinate 91,988,981 downwards.
ACGAACTAACCATACGATTAACAATATCAATTAATCAGAGCGAATACTTATCAAATAATTCGTATGGTAAGGAGATACCCATTTGAGCACAAAACAAAACAATACAAATGTTGTACACAGACCCGTCGGCCTAATGTACCAAATTGTGAGCTGTATGTGGGCACACACCAACACTCACCAAAACAAAACAAATATCCTAGGACCAGTCCATACGCCTCTACAAAATTCAGTAGGTGCACAATTGTACTATCAGAGTACTAAATAGAGACGCCGTGAACCAGTCACATCGTCACGGCAAGTGCTACGCCATTGATGCCCCAATGACGCACCGGTAGAATCACCTACCGGAGGCTCTGCTCGGGTACCGGAATCGAAACAATTTACGGGTACAACACAATCAAATATCTAAACAAAAGTCAGAACATGCGATAATGAATACAAAATTCTATAATTATATCGCATGCAAAACCAATCAGAATTAGAACTAACGGATGCTCGAAAACCAAACGGTTTAACTAAATGAAACGAATAGAACAAATGAGACAAACAAAATATACTATGAGTTAAATAAACGAATCCGTATGAGAAACGAGACATAACAGAAATACTATGAAGTGAAGGTTTCTAATGTTACCTTAATTAACAGTGGAACAAAGACAGGTCGGTCGCTGAGAAGCGGTGACGATGTAAAATGAATACTACGAACGGTCGAGGTTGAACCGCTACGGTCTAAACTTCGGCACTCTTGGTGCGAGGTATCTCATCCTGGTGGTTCATGAATTTTAACCGGTGGCGTCTCGACGCGGCTATGATATCGACTATCAACCTGATAAAGAGGAGTCTTGATAGTTGTGAGGATTATTTCAATGGTGCGCAACTTCTGGTCGAACAGAAACAAATACCATGAAGCCCTTGGTCTCCCAAAACGGTTTCTTGGCAGAAGACCGAAGTGTATGGAGACACAACAGAAGATCTTATTGATCAAGATATTTGTCAAGGAAAGTGTGTTTTGTTTGTGATATTGGTTCCAAACAGTGAAAGATCGAACATGAAAAGATATATACAATAGGTTTAATGCTATAGGATTTAGAGTTATTAGCCTACATGTGAAAAGGTGTGTAACCGATTGTTTCCACCATCATTATTATAACTTATTGTAATTAAGTATGTAATAACTAATAATATTAATGAGTTATTTATATATTTTTTTTCCTTCGTTTATTTACAAAAAATATATATAATATACCTACATATGTTATGAAATTGATGATGATTGATATATGGTTTCTTAAACACCAACTAATTTGACGGTTAATAAACCAGGTCGGTATTACTATAACCTAATGTTCGGTGATTAACCTGAGTATTAACTAGTTTATTGTGACAATTGCAGGTAAAGATTACGTCATCAATGACGTTCACACGTTTGGTTGTTCTAGAAATCCGCGCGAAATTGATGATTGTAATTATTGCAGGTTTAAAGTATGCGAGAAATCGAGAACATAGGAGAAAACGGATCGCGAAACGGAGTTACGGATTGTCCGGAATCGAAAAACGAAGAAAAATCTCTAAGTATTGGTCGAAAGGGCTTATCGCGGTACGCGGAGGTGGGCTTGAGAGTCCTCCGCGGTACGCAATGATTGTAAAATATCTCAGATTCCCGAAAAACTTCGCGGTACGCGAAGCCAAAATAGACTCTCCGTCGCGGTACGCGACGGATGAGGCGGTGGAATGATCTGATCCTTTTAATCAGATTTCATGCAAGAAAGAAGTTTATTCTTCTTCTTCGCTTCTGCTCCGTTCCCAGACGAAAACACACACACATACACCATCAAAACACCATCTTGAAGCCACCAGATCGCATCTTTGAAGCCAGAAAACGTGTATACAAGTTCTGATCGTTGTTTTATCCGTCCGATTAGGTAATGATCCATTTAAACCTTCTAGTTTGATTTTGATTGATTAGATCTTGATTTTGAACGTAATGAGATAGTTAGGATTGTTGATTATTGCCTAGATGATGGCTAGGATTGATTATAAACAAAGAACACGAAGTTCTAACGGTTAAATCCTTGTTTTGATCCGTTATAATGCCCGGTTTCCACCAAATCATAACAATGATTATAATGGTTTAAACCATTTAATTATGACAATGTAGGTGATTATTTTGGTTAATCTTTGAAATGCAAGGTTAATCCCAGGCATTTCAAACTAATCACAATCATTAACCTACCCATTGGAATAACTGTCTGGTGTTTATGATAACAGTCAGATTAGTATTTTAAACATGATTGTTTAACATATTCCAATGTCACATTGTTATGTTTTGTGATATCTGGATAACCAGTAACCAGAATTAATCATTCCTAAGCTGTGATTTCATCTGAAAACTGTTTCAGGAGCATAATCAACAACATTACCTAACTGGTTAATCAGAGATTATTTTGATTAATCAAGCATGTCATCAACTTCATATTAGGTATCTAAATCAGTCTAGGTACCTACATTATCATACATTGTATGATATTAGATTCAATAACTAATTAAACACCGAATATCGGTTTGATGACTTTTCATTACAATGTCTATGACATTGAACGTTCAAACAGATTTAATCAGCAGGTTAGAACATAAATCATTAATCAAATATAACCTAATGCAGATTTACATTATTAGCACTAGTTACGCGAGATCTTAGCACTCATCTGAACTCAGGTGAGTTTCGTACCACCCCTGTTCTTTTAATGTTGTATAAACATCGGGGTATAACTGCTAAACTTTTCTTGATCATATGATATGTGTCACTGTTATCTGCGTGATTTCATGTGATTAACTGAATTTGTGGATTTCATGGGATTGTTGCCGTTAGTATCTCTATCATGATATCAAAGTCCTCATTCTTGAACTGTATCTAGTGAACCCATGTGTGGCCGAGCAGAAAACATTGATAGTACTATCGGTTGACACCCCATTCACTGGGAGGATTGCATCTCCCCTGGTGTGAATGTTTGTTATCTGTTTCCTGAACTTCTTAATGGTGTGATAGACATTAAGATAATGAGGCAATAAGATATGTACCGACGGGTAATATCGAGAACTGAACATATCGTCCGAAAGGAACTAGATACGGGTCCCATGGTTATCCGGAACTGTGAACATGTATTTGAACTTAACTGTCATATCATATGATTTAACTAAACTGTATGAACTCACCAGCTTTGTGCTGATGTTTTCGAAACTAAAACTTTTGCAGGCAATCAAGGACAACGGTGAGGATGCACTCACAGCACTAGCAATAACTGTAATTAAATAAATTGTAATATGTATAAACTGTAATAATATTTGTAACCACGAACCTTGTAATGTAAGTTTTACTTTTCGTAATCTGTGTGCTATGATGATACCGGATCAAGTAAGTCACCCCTCATGCTCTGAGACATCACCACTATGCTTCCGCTACCCTTTTGATGACATCATTCTCAGGTGAAGAGAGGTGGGGGTGTGACAGGGTGGTATCAGAGCCACATGTTATAGAGAATTAGGTTGACTTAGAAACCTAGACTATAACCATAGGTTCGTATAGTAACACAGAGAGCACCGAACATTAATATTGAACAAAACTTGTTTTGAATTAAACCAGGATAATCAGGTGGTACAAATTCCAGTTATGAGTGGCCAGCATAACTGAAATTTGCAACACGTGTGCATTCTAGTTTGATTTAATTCAAGCAAAACACTAACAATTCTAAAGACTAATAGTTGCTTTGAGATAGGAAGAGATATCATATCATGTTTGTATTGAATATTATTATTCAATGTTTATTTCATGATACTGATCTAGAACTTTGTTTATTCAGCAATGGCGAACCCGGGAGAAAACTATATTTACCAGAGATTCCCTTACATCATCATTGACGACACACCCAGTGACAGCTCGGGATCGAGCTCGGGTGCAGTACCATCTCATGCGTCTTCTGTATCATCTCAGGTGGGACCACAGCTACCAGCTACACCACCCGGATCTCCTTTTGTACCACCACTACCGCCTGGATCTCCGTTCATACCACCACCACCACCGGGATCCCCACCGGTGCACAGTCCACCCCACTCACCGCTGGCCGACGCTTCGGCCATGAGGAGGCAGAGCTCCTCACCACACAGAGCCCCGGCATGGGACGGACTCAGGCGTATGCGGGGCCAGGCCCGCAAAACCACGGGGTTACCTCCACGACGCCCTATGGCTCCACGGGACGAGCCAGCACCAGTATACGAGGTGGGAGAATCCTCCCACCAGGCTGAGCTTCGGGCTCAGGTACAGCAGGTCTCTCAGGACCTGCTGGGCCTCCGACAGGATCTGCAGCAGCAACATGTCACGATGGAGGACACCCGTAACACGGTGTTGGAGATTTTCACGTCTCACCTGGCTCTTATGGAGCATGTGACTACTCAGGGTGCGGACACCCTAGCCTGGAGGGCGACCATTGAGGATCGCCTTCGGAGGACCTGGTGGAGGGAGATGATTGCTGCATGTAAGCAGCGGGTGGCAGCCTTTGGGGAAAGGCTGCAGGGACTGATCTGGATGCTCGGTACGCTGAGCACCGAGGCTAGACTTATCTGGTTAGCTATAGTACTTGCTACTATAGCTATAGTGCTAGCCTGTTTACCGTATTTCTTACGGTAAGTCAGATCAGTTGACCCACATTTTTGGGATTTTCATTGTACATCTCATAGACGGATAGGTTGTTTGTATGGATATATTATGAGGGCACTCTTTGTATCATAAACTTTATGGTTTTATAATAACAGTGTTGTTTTAATCAAACGTTTGTTTCTGTATATCTGTTGTATGTTATGTGAACACTATATCTATATCAGTATGAGAACGTATCTATGAACATATCAGTATGAGAACGTATCTATGAACATATCAGTATGAGAACGTATCTATGAACATATCAGTATGAGAACGTATCTATGAACATATCAGTATGAGAACGTATCTATGAACATATCAGTATGAGAACGTATCTAATTGAAAACATATTGCGCTGATATACAGTACGAGAGCCATACTGTATGCGAATATGTCGAACTAAAAATATATATTGTGCGAAAATACAGTACGAGAGCAATACTGTATGCAAATATATCTAACTGAAAATATATTGCGCTGATATACAGTACGAGAGCCATACTGTATGCGAATATATTTAACTAAAAACATATATTGTGCGAAAATACAGTACGAGAGCCATACTGTATGCGAATATATTTAACTAAAAACATATATTGCGCGAAAATACAGTACGAGAGCCATACTGTATGCGAATATATTAACTAAAAGTACAGTACGAGAGCCATACTGTACGAGAACATATCTGAACGAGAACGTATCTGTAATGTGAACGAGAACATATCTAATGAGAACATATCTGTAACTAAAGTACAGTACGAGAGCCATACTGTACGAGAACACGTGAACATATCTGTTGTTGTGTGAAAACATATCTAGTACATGAACTGAGAACATATCAGAGGATTTGTGTGAGAACATATTCTAGTCCTGTATGAACATATCTCTAAAAACATGTATTGCGAGGCAATGAGTTGGGTTATACTCTACACATGTTTTGGAAATAACAGGACTAAGTATAACTACGAATATCTGAATGACTAGTGTGAATTGAGAACGTATCTGGATCTTTTCAATGTAGTTATACTTGAATACTTGAATGATCACATTTCAACATGAAATAGTCAGCATGTCTGAACATGGTTGAGTTATGTGATTAAAAAGGGTTATATCTTTAATATTCTTGAACTGACCTGAGTTTGCCTGCATGTGAGCAGAACTATGGCTCCGAAAAGAGGTCGTCCAGCTAAGAAAGCTACCGAGAATATTACTTCCCCTGAACCGAATCCAGTTCCACCACCTGTTTCTGAAACAAATACCGTTCCTCTGGTGAACCAGGACCCAAACCCGACACCAATGGCAGCTCCTAGTGGGTCGGTATTGAATGAAGCAGCTATAGCCCGAATCGTAAAGGAACAGTTATCGGCTGCTGGCATTGTAATACCACCACAGCCACATGTCACTTCTGGGTCTGGTCATGTGGAACATAATGCCACAGGTGGACACGTTGAAACTGTTCATACCACAGGCACAACTACTACTGCTCCTGATCCACCACGACAGGGATGTACGTATAAATACTTTGCTTCCTGTAACCCACCTACTTTCACAGGTAGGGAAGGAGCGGCTGGACTCCTTAGGTGGATCGAGGAGATGGAAACAAAACTGAAAATCAGCCAGTGTCTGGAGGAGCATAAGGTGTCTTATGCTGCCTGTTCTTTGAAAGAATCAGCTCTTACCTGGTGGAATACCCAGGCTAAAACTTTGGGTTCTGTTACAGTTGATTCTATGGGCTGGAATGAATTCAAAACTCTGATTATGTCAGAGTACTGCCCAATCACTGAAATCCAAAAACTTCAGGAGGAATTCTGGAGTCACTCAATGGTCGGTGCTGATTGTTTAGCCTACACCGATCGTTTTCATGAACTTACTTGTCTACTTCCCAATATGTTTCCAACTGAGGCAGCATTGATTGAGAAGTATATCAAAGGGTTGGTTCCCCAGATTCGGGGAAATGTAACTGCTGCTGAACCCACAACCCTCAAAAGAACCATTCTGTTGACCACCAAGCTTACCGATGAGGCGGTAAGAAGTGGTACATTGATCTCAAAATCTCAGACGGCCGTGGGCCGTAGTGAAGCTGGTACCTCGAACGTTTCTAAAGGTACCAAACGTAAATGGTTTGGCAAGTCCAAGACCAAAGCTCCAGCTGAAACCAGTCAGAACAAACCAACCGTGAAAAACTATGGAGCGGCGGTACCGGAGAGGAAAGTTTACACTGGGCCGGCGCCCAAATGTGATAGGTGTCCCTACCATCACACAGGACCATGTCCTGTTTGTGCAAAATGTAATCGGGTAGGACACTATGCTAAATACTGCAACTTTCCTGCTCGTCAACCAAACCAAGCTCCACGACCCACTGCTCAAACGAACCGGTCATGTTACACTTGTGGAAGCCCTGATCACCTCATGCGCAATTGTCCAACCAATAACACCAATCCAGGGAATCAAGCTAGGGGTAGAGCTTTTCAGATTGGTGCAGCCGAGGCAAGACATGATGCAAACATTGTCACTGGTACGTTCCTTCTCAATAATCTTTATGCATCAGTTTTATTTGACACAGGAGCAGATAAGAGTTTTATTTCTCCTGAATTTGCATCATTACTTTCATTGCCTACGGTAGAACTAGAAACTCCTTATGTCATTGAACTTGCAAACGGCAAGATGATCAAAACTAGCAGTGTTATTCAAGGATGTTCCTTGAATCTGAATGATCACCTTTTCTGTATCGACTTACTTCCTATTGAGCTTGGTAGCTTTGATGTCGTGGTAGGCATGAATTGGCTTTCTGATAACCAAGCGGAAGTTGTATGTCAAACTAAGGTGATCCGTATTCCATTACCTAACGGTAATACACTGGTAGTTCAAGGAGAACGAGCCGGTAGAAAACTTGGTCTCATATCTTGTATGCGGGCTCAGAAATTTTTAAGGAAAGGCTGTTATGCTTTCCTGGCACACGTGACCGAGCACAATTCTTCACCTACACGTATCACTGATATCCCAGTAGTCAAAGATTTTCCTGAAGTTTTTCCTGAAGATATATCAGGATTACCCCCAACAAGACAGGTTGAATTTCGTATTGACTTGATTCCTGGCGCTGCACCTGTTGCTAAAGCCCCGTATCGGCTTGCGCCATCTGAAATGCAAGAACTTTCAGGTCAATTACAGGAACTTCTTGATAAAGGTTTCATTCGACCCAGTTTTTCACCCTGGGGAGCACCAATTCTTTTTGTGAAAAAGAAAGATGGATCATTCAGGATGTGTATCGACTACAGGGAACTCAATAAACTGACAATCAAGAACCGTTATCCATTACCTCGTATTGATGATCTGTTTGATCAGTTGCAAGGTGCTACATATTTCTCAAAAATTGATTTGAGGTCCGGATATCATCAGTTGCGAATCCATGACAATGATGTTCCAAAAACTGCTTTCCGAACCCGGTACGGACATTACGAGTTTTTAGTAATGCCGTTTGGTTTAACCAATGCACCTGCAGTTTTTATGGATCTGATGAACCGAGTATGTAGACCTTATCTGGATAAGTTTGTGATTGTATTTATTGATGATATTCTCATTTATTCCCGGAACCAGCAGGAACATGCCCAACATCTGAAACTCATCTTAGAACTTCTAGCACGTGAACAGCTATATGCCAAATTTTCCAAGTGTGAATTTTGGTTACGAGAAGTTCAGTTTCTGGGGCATGTTGTGAATAAGAATGGTATTCAAGTGGATCCCAGTAAGATCAAAGCAGTAGAACAATGGGAGACACCTCGAACCCCGACTGAAATACGTCAATTCTTGGGGTTGGCAGGTTATTATCGTCGATTTATCAAGAACTTTTCAAAAATCGCTCTGCCACTTACCACTTTGACTCAGAAGAACCAACCGTTTATATGGGGTTCCCAACAGGAGGAGGCTTTCCAACTGTTGAAACATAAACTCTGCAATGCACCTATTTTAGCACTACCGGAAGGTACAGATAACTTCACGGTTTATTGTGATGCTTCCCGTCAGGGACTTGGGTGTGTTTTAATGCAGAACGATAAGGTGATCGCTTACGCTTCTCGGCAGTTGAAAGTACACGAGAAGAACTATACCACTCATGATCTAGAACTAGGTGCAGTTGTGTTTGCACTCAAGATTTGGAGACATTATCTGTACGGAACCAAGTGTATTGTGTACACGGATCACAAAAGTCTCCAACATATTCTAGATCAGAAAATGTTGAACATGCGACAAAGGCGATGGGTTGAACTCTTGAACGATTATGATTGTGAAATCCGTTATCACCCAGGCAAGGCAAATGTTGTGGCCGATGCCTTGAGTCGCAAGGAACGGGTCAAACCCCTACGTGTGAGAGCGTTAGGTTTGACTATCCAAACCAGTCTAATTCCTCAGATTAGAAATGCTCAGCAACAAGCTTTACAAACAACGAATTATCCAGCTGAGAACCTAAGAGGATTAGACAAATTACTCGAAACTAAAACTGATGGAGTTTTGTATTTCAAAAACAGAATCTGGATTCCTCTGTTCGGTAACTCTCGAACAACCATCTTGGATGAGGCGCACAAATCCAGGTATTCTATTCATCCAGGTGCCGATAAAATGTATAAAGATCTTAGAGATTTTTACTGGTGGCCTGGGATGAAGAGAAACGTATTAGAATACGTGGACCGATGTTTAACGTGTCTTAAAGTGAAGGCTGAACATCAACGACCTTCTGGGTTACTCCAACAACCTGAGATTCCCATGTGGAAATGGGATCAGATCTCTATGGATTTCATTACAAAACTACCCAGAACGTCACGTAACCATGACTCGATATGGGTTATCGTTGATCGCCTTACTAAATCTGCGCATTTCTTACCCATCCGAGAAGATTACTCTATGGATCGACTGGCTAAACTCTATGTTAATGAGATTGTATCTCGACATGGAGTACCGATCTCTATCATTTCTGACAGAGATAGTCGATTTATGTCACGATTTTGGCAAACTCTTCAGAATGCTTTGGGCACGCAAATCAATATGAGCACATCCTATCATCCACAAACGGATGGGCAAACGGAGCGAACAAATCAAACGTTAGAAGACATGCTCAGAAGCTGTGTGATTGATTTTGGAGGTAGCTGGGATATTCATCTTCCACTTGTGGAATTCTCGTACAATAACAGCTACCATACCAGCATACAATGCGCTCCATTCGAGGCACTGTATGGGCGTAAGTGCAGATCTCCTATTTGCTGGTCGGAAATAGGAGAAAATCAAATCATTGGCCCAGAATTCATCCAAGAAACCACTGACAAGATCGCACTGATTCAAGAACGAATTAAAGCTGCTCGCGATCGTCAAAAGAGTTATGCTGATAACCGTCGTAGACCACTAGAATTCCAAGTTGGTGATCGTGTAATGTTGAAAGTATCACCCTGGAAGGGCATTTTCAGATTTGGTAAACGAGGTAAACTTTCACCGAGGTTTGTAGGGCCATTTAAAATTCTTGAACGAATTGGATCTGTAGCCTACAGACTCGAATTACCTCTTGAACTCAGTAACATTCATGACGTTTTTCACGTATCAAATCTGAAAAAGTGTTTAAACGATGAATCTTTGATCGTACCTCTCGAAGAACTTCAGATCAATGATAAACTTCAGTTTACCGAAGAACCGGTAGAAGTAATGGATCGAGAAGTTAAGGTACTCAAACGCAGTCGCATACCAATCGTTAAAATTCGCTGGAACTCTCAACGAGGACCTGAATATACCTGGGAACGTGAAGATCAGATGAAAGCAAAATATCCTCACTTGTTCCCATAGACAATTGTCGACAGATAAGTCTTCACTAAATTTCGGGACGAAATTTCTGTAACAGGAGGAGACTGTGACAATTGCAGGTAAAGATTACGTCATCAATGACGTTCACACGTTTGGTTGTTCTAGAAATCCGCGCGAAATTGATGATTGTAATTATTGCAGGTTTAAAGTATGCGAGAAATCGAGAACATAGGAGAAAACGGATCGCGAAACGGAGTTACGGATTGTCCGGAATCGAAAAACGAAGAAAAATCTCTAAGTATTGGTCGAAAGGGCTTATCGCGGTATGCGGAGGTGGGCTTGAGAGTCCTCCGCGGTACGCAATGATTGTAAAATATCTCAGATTCCCGAAAAACTTCGCGGTACGCGAAGCCAAAATAGACTCTCCGTCGCGGTACGCGACGGATGAGGCGGTGGAATGATCTGATCCTTTTAATCAGATTTCATGCAAGAAAGAAGTTTATTCTTCTTCTTCGCTTCTGCTCCGTTCCCAGACGAAAACACACACACATACACCATCAAAACACCATCTTGAAGCCACCAGATCGCATCTTTGAAGCCAGAAAACGTGTATACAAGTTCTGATCGTTGTTTTATCCGTCCGATTAGGTAATGATCCATTTAAACCTTCTAGTTTGATTTTGATTGATTAGATCTTGATTTTGAACGTAATGAGATAGTTAGGATTGTTGATTATTGCCTAGATGATGGCTAGGATTGATTATAAACAAAGAACACGAAGTTCTAACGGTTAAATCCTTGTTTTGATCCGTTATAATGCCCGGTTTCCACCAAATCATAACAATGATTATAATGGTTTAAACCATTTAATTATGACAATGTAGGTGATTATTTTGGTTAATCTTTGAAATGCAAGGTTAATCCCAGGCATTTCAAACTAATCACAATCATTAACCTACCCAGTGGAATAACTGTCTGGTGTTTATGATAACAGTCAGATTAGTATTTTAAACATGATTGTTTAACATATTCCAATGTCACATTGTTATGTTTTGTGATATCTGGATAACCAGTAACCAGAATTAATCATTCCTAAGCTGTGATTTCATCTGAAAACTGTTTCAAGAGCATAATCAACAACATTACCTAACTGGTTAATCAGAGATTATTTTGATTAATCAAGCATGTCATCAACTTCATATTAGGTATCTAAATCAGTCTAGGTACCTACATTATCATACATTGTATGATATTAGATTCAATAACTAATTAAACACCGAATATCGGTTTGATGACTTTTCATTACAATGTCTATGACATTGAACGTTCAAACAGATTTAATCAGCAGGTTAGAACATAAATCATTAATCAAATATAACCTAATGCAGATTTACATTATTAGCACTAGTTACGCGAGATCTTAGCACTCATCTGAACTCAGGTGAGTTTCGTACCACCCCTGTTCTTTTAATGTTGTATAAACATCGGGGTATAACTGCTAAACTTTTCTTGATCATATGATATGTGTCACTGTTATCTGCGTGATTTCATGTGATTAACTGAATTTGTGGATTTCATGGGATTGTTGCCGTTAGTATCTCTATCATGATATCAAAGTCCTCATTCTTGAACTGTATCTAGTGAACCCATGTGTGGCCGAGCAGAAAACATTGATAGTACTATCGGTTGACACCCCATTCACTGGGAGGATTGCATCTCCCCTGGTGTGAATGTTTGTTATCTGTTTCCTGAACTTCTTAATGGTGTGATAGACATTAAGATAATGAGGCAATAAGATATGTACCGACGGGTAATATCGAGAACTGAACATATCGTCCGAAAGGAACTAGATACGGGTCCCATGGTTATCCGGAACTGTGAACATGTATTTGAACTTAACTGTCATATCATATGATTTAACTAAACTGTATGAACTCACCAGCTTTGTGCTGATGTTTTCGAAACTAAAACTTTTGCAGGCAATCAAGGACAACGGTGAGGATGCACTCACAGCACTAGCAATAACTGTAATTAAATAAATTGTAATATGTATAAACTGTAATAATATTTGTAACCACGAACCTTGTAATGTAAGTTTTACTTTTCGTAATCTGTGTGCTATGATGATACCGGATCAAGTAAGTCACCCCTCATGCTCTGAGACATCACCACTATGCTTCCGCTACCCTTTTGATGACATCATTCTCAGGTGAAGAGAGGTGGGGGTGTGACATAAAAGGTTCTTGAGACTAATTATTTAATTGTTACATTCCTACGGGTATTATAATTCTACCCCTCTTAAAAAAATTTCGTCTTCGAAATTGAATTAACATCAAATTTTCGAATTTGCAAAGAGAACTTTCAATAACAAGTCGTACAATCCGAAGACAATTGTGAGAAATATCGATATTTTTTTTTTAGTTTTAAATATGTCTAAATAACAAAAACGAGCTATGTCTTTTAAAATCACTTCGCAATAGTAATCATATCGAAATAACTACTTAATAACGGTCTAGGCACGTAAAATAAAATAAGGACAAACGTGTTTCAAACTTTTTATCATCAGATGACTTATTATTCTCTTGTTCTCTTGATCATGCATTATTGTTTTGCGCATTGCCTGCTTCGTCATTTGTTAATGCAAAAACTCTCCCACCAGTATTAAGAGATGCATCAGCAGCTTCATTATTCTCATTTCTTTAAGGCTTTGGGTTTTTGCAATCCTTAGCAATATGACCAATTTGTCCACACTGAAACATGCTCCTGTTAACCGGTGGCATGTGCCTTTATGCATTTTCCCACAATGTTTGCATGCTTCACGAAAATTGTTCTTGTTGTTTCTTTCTTGGTTTGGTGGTTGATACACCTGCATCTGGGTCTGATGAATAGGGCCATTTGTTTGAGCCTTCTTGTTTCCAGAAGAGGTAAGATTATAATCATCACGATCTCTTTTTCGATTTTCCCCAGTATGACTCGTCTTCTCTGCTAACTCTAGTGCCTGAACCACATCAGCAACCTCGGTGATGTTGTTAAACTTACTCATCACAATCAACTTTCTAAACTTTTCACATACTGCCCATTTAATCTTGTTAGCTTGGACCTGTTGATTTCCAGCAGCCTCTCCCAGAAAACTAGCCAATCGTGTAAACCTAGCCATGAACTCCCTCATTGGTTCATCATCCTTCTGAGCAATCGTAGCATACTCTCGATAATACTTTTCCTGATGTGAAGTTGAGAAATATTGACGATAGAATACTTCTTTAAACTCATCCCAAGTCAAAGTTGTTGCGTATGAATCTCCGCCATGAGCATGCTTGATTCCCCTCCACCAAGACTGTGCATCATCTTTAAGCTTATAAGCTGCTAATCTTACTTTAAATTGTTCCTCAACTCCCAGGACTTCAAAAATATTCTCAACATGCATTATCCAGTTGCAAGCATCCATAGGATCAGGTGCAGATGTAAAAGATCGTGGCTTTTGTTTTTGAAACCTTGATAACCAAACATGAATTCCTGATGTGTTGTCCGTATGAGTGTCTAGACCATATGGTGGAGGATCAGGAATAGGAGGATGTGGATACAGCAGAGGAGGTGGTGGTGGTGGAAAGTTCCTCGTAGGATTCAACAGGTGCACAATTGTTTCCATTATATCTGGAAGTCGTTCATTAAAAGCTCGATTGATCGCGTCTGTGATCGCAGGGTCTGTTTGCGTGTTCTCAGACGACATCTGAAACATATTACACGATTTAGGAAATAGTGTTAGACTAATCAAAAATTTTGAATCCTAACCCAACGTCTACCCATTAATCTCACGTATTATAATTTGTTTAAGTTTTCTACAGGAAAGAGCTTTTGCTCTGATACCATAACTGTAACACCCCAACCTGACTAGGGCTGACGTGTCACAATTACAGAAAATCTGAACAAAACATATATCCCATCTTTAACGAATTTAACCTTAAATAAGTACATAGTTTACTAAAGAAATTCAAAAGACCTAATTACATTATTTATTAACACAATCTGATTTAAACTCCTTAATCTGATTATCTTCTCTTCACACATCCCCTGACTCCCATGTGTACCTGTTATAAAAAAAACAACAAAAGGAAATACGGCTGAGCCAAAAATTGCTCAGTAACGGAAGAACAATAGTAATGATGGTGAAATTTGAAAAAGGTAAACGATTACAAAAGTGGCAAAATATAGTGGTGGCCAAGTCATCGGAAGTATTACACTATAATGATAATAAGATAACATAATGATAACGAATTTTCAGAACGAACTAACCATACGATTAACAATATCAATTAATCAGAGCGAATACTTATCAAATAATTCGTATGGTAAGGAGATACCCATTTGAGCACAAAACAAAACAATACAAATGTTGTACACAGACCCGTCGGCCTAATGTACCAAATTGTGAGCTGTATGTGGGCACACACCAACACTCACCAAAACAAAACAAATATCCTAGGACCAGTCCATACGCCTCTACAAAATTCAGTAGGTGCACAATTATACTATCAGAGTACTAAATAGAGACGCCGTGAACCAGTCACATCGTCACGGCAAGTGCTACGCCATTGATGCCCCAATGACGCACCGGTAGAATCACCTACCGGAGGCTCTGCTCGGGTACCGGAATCAAAACAATTTACGGGTACAACACAATCAAATATCTAAACAAAAGTCAGAACATGCGATAATGAATACAAAATTCTATAATTATATCGCATGCAAAACCAATCAGAATTAGAACTAACGGATGCTCGAAAACCAAACGGTTTAACTAAATGAAACGAATAGAACAAATGAGACAAACAAAATATACTATGAGTTAAATAAACGAAATCCGTATGAGAAACGAGACATAACAGAAATACTATGAAGTGAAGGTATAAAATCCGTACCTTAGCCTTAGCGGTTAGGCAGCAAATATTATCAAATGATAACGAGTAGTCTAACTCTCTGGCGATTCAAAAATCTGTGTTTTTGTTTGTTACCATGTTAGCTTTAAGCGAGTTATGAGTTGTATATATAATCGGTTAAATTCTTAGTGATTAAAAGTTTTAATGTTAAATCGGTGAAATCAGTTTATTTACTAAGTCATTTATCATATTTATAATTATTCTTTATTTTCGTAAACCGTAGATCTTAAACGTTTACGATCGAAACAATTTTATTAAAAACTAATATAAAAATATGGCTTAAACGGATTTTATCTATGAAACTCCTGAATTGATAACAAAGCTTTAACTAGTCAACTTAACATTGTATTTCTTGGTGAACTGTTTAAAAAAAAATATTAAGTTAACTATTTTTCTTTCATATGGTTTGTGAGGGTCTATAACCGGAAACCTCCCAATCCAACCCCATCAGCTTTAACCATTCCCAACTAGATCTCATTAGTAGTTTTGATAATAATTTTGTTATATATATCCTTAACTTGTCTGGCTTGCATATTTCTTTTGATTTTCGAACAACAATGGCATTTCTCAAATCATATTCCAACGATTATTCATATACATGTACTAATATAAACTGGTTCAATTTGCCTAAGGCCATCAGACATGATACCGATTGATTAGGAACTTAACAAATTGAAAGGTTTCTAATGTTACCTTAATTAACAGTGGAACAAAGACAGGTCGGTCGCTGAGAAACGGTGACGATGTAAAATGAATACTACGAACGGTCGAGGTTGAACCGCTACGGTCTAAACTTCGGCACTCTTCGTGCGAGGTATCTCATCCTGGTGGTTCATGAATTTTAACCGGTGGCGTCTCGACGCGGCTATGATATCGACTATCAACCTGATAAAGAGGAGTCTTGATAGTTGTGAGGATTATTTCAATGGTGCGCAACTTCTGGTCGAACAGAAACAAATACCATGAAGCCCTTGGTCTCCCAAAACGGTTTCTTGGCAGAAGACCGAAGTGTATGGAGACACAACAGAAGATCTTATTGATCAAGATATTTGTCAAGGAAAGTGTGTTTTGTTTGTGATATTGGTTCCAAGCAGTGAAAGATCGAACATGAAAAGATATATACAATAGGTTTAATGCTATAGGATTTAGAGTTATTAGCCTACATGTGAAAAGGTGTGTAACCGATTGTTTCCACCATCATTATTATAACTTATTGTAATTAAGTATGTAATAACTAATAATATTAATGAGTTATTTTATTATATTTTTTTTCCTTCGTTTATTTACAAAAAATATATATATATATACCTACATATGTTATGAAATTGATGATGATTGATATATGGTTTCTTAAACACCAACTAATTTGACGGTTAATAAACCAGGTCGGTATTACTATAACCTAATGTTCGGTGATTAACCTGAGTGTTAACTAGTTTATAGGTTCTTGAGACTAATTATTTAATTGTTACATTTCTACGGGTATTATATCATGTGTCAACCAAAGCTCATCGGAAAGGGGCGATTAAGGAGAAGGCCTGCAGGCCAGAAGGTTCGCGGGGTAACGTGGTGAGCTGGGGAAGGAGGATAGGGTGCGAGACCCGCCGCGATGTCTCTGCTACTGGCCGAACTCACTCGCGTACGGTTGCGTGTTGCCGGCGGTGTGCTGCTAGGGTTGTGAACATGACGAAGAGGGTGTAGAATGATGGTCGCCAGAAGGTGGTTGCGAGCGGGATAAGAAGGTTGGAGTCGCCGAAGGAAGGAGATGAGATGGTCGGTGGTTTCCTTCTTGTTTGTGTCTCCCCATCGGAGGTTAACACACTCACAAGTGTGTGAAGTGTATGTTAACAACGGCTCACAAGAAAATGGGCCAAAAGTTTTAAGTTGCTATTTATATCTAGGGTTGGGGTATTTGGAGATACCCTAGTTCGGTCTGTATCGCGTGTACCTCGCGTATTATCCGCGTAATGAATCCGTACGAGTCATCTATCAATACCGATTATCATTTCGTGACCGAAACATGTTAATATAACACGAAAAATATCATGATATTAATTCGTCGAATAATAATTAACCTAGCGATTAACGAGTTTCAAATCCATTTAAGTCTGCGTAACTCCTTAACCGCTTTAAAACGCCTCCTTTATTGGATTTTATTAATAATAATATTAATAATGGCAAATATAATAACAATAATAATAATAATAATAATAATATCATTATTATTATATATTGTTTAGGATTTTATTATCGCATTTTGTGAACACCCGATCACCAAAAGTTAATCGGTTCTTTGACTGTTTTCTTTCACAAGCATCAATAATCAGGAATCAATTCATTAAGAGATGTTTGTAAATTTAAATAGCTTAACTTTATAGATCGGGCCCTAGTTTGGACCTCAGTTCTTAGTGGGCCTTTATTGGGCTTAACTGGGCCAAGCCTATTTGATTCAATTAATAGTAGATTTATTATCGAATTACGACGGTTGTCACAGAAAGATTGGTTTCTGCTAACTTTTAATTTACCACTATTTTAGAAGAATGATTATCCTTCTCTACGTATCTTATTGATGTATTAGTTTGATTCCTTTTTCTTTTGACTGTGTTTCAAAAATCTCTATACATTTCCTATTAAAACATGCCAAGTCCTAGTTTCTAATTGATTTTCTTGAATCCTAATAGGAATTGAATTTGAGATCAGGTTTATTTGATTTATTGAGGTACCATATGGTACAAAAGCAGCTCGATCTCTGGTGAGCTAAAATTTTAGTTAATCATGTTTTAATATTTATATAGATAGAAATTTAAGTATCATTTTCTTAAATGATTCTTTTTTTTTTTTTATAGGAACAAGCAGTTGAATTTGCTAAACCAGTTTTGGAGGATCTTAACCAGTATTGGCATGGAAAGCACTTAAATGGTAAATTATCTTATATTTTCTCAGATTGGATTCCAAATAATTGCTAAAGTACTTAGATTGGGTATTGCGAAGGCACTTGTTGCTATTACTGTCATTATAGACGGAGTTTCATCAAAGAAAGGTATATATATGTTATATATATTTAGGTGTATCACACATGCTTCTTAAAACCAAGGTGAAGATTTTTAAATTCTTATTGGAGTAAATTTATGTCCAATATGTTTCTATTAAATTTTTATATCTTAATAAATTTGAAAAACAATGGGTTTTGGTGAAAACATAATTTGTGAAATAAATCTCACTATTTATTTCCTGGAGCCGTATTCACATGATATCCTCTACTTACCTGTTTGACTATCAATTTTCGTAGAGAATTAAAAACTCACTATTTATTTTAGGTTTTCAACTTTTTAAGGTTATGTTCGAGGAATCAAAATGAGTAATGAAAACCCCTAATTTTGTAGAAGATTAAATGCCTGGTCTATACTTTAGGTTCTAACCTTTGATATGAAAGATTGTAAGTGTATTTTTGCATATGTATCAGTTGTAACTTGAGCAATCGTTTTTGCAATTTTGATTTTTGAACTATGGTGTTCTTGTTTATTATCATTTATCAGGGCTACGCATTGCCTTGTTTCTTTCCATTATCTATGTTGGTAAATTATTGTTGTGTGCAAACACTGGTTGTTGTATTTGATTTTGCATGGCTGTTAGATTTATGCTTTGAGTAGTGGTTTGTGCCAACTGTGTTTTGTCAGTTCACACCTACGCATCAGCTAAAGGTACTTGATTATATCATTACAAGAAAAATTGTAGCCCTCAATACAAGGCAAAAATAGGAGCTGATTTTTTGACAAAGGATATGCAATATAATTATAATATCTTCACACTGCAGGTTAGTAGATATGAGCTATTGATGATACATAAGCCTTTTGAACTGTTTTTTATGTTAGATGGAAACTTGTGAATTTAAATGGAGATCATTTAGTTTTGTTATATGTATGGGCACATATTTAAACGATTGAAATGGATGGTGTTTAAATACCGGTCAACAGAATAATTCCTCACATCAGCCGCATCACATGCGTGTCATGGAATCACATCCTGTTAACTTTAGCAATGTGGTGCGCACATTTTGAAACTTATTTAATTGTTGATTTCATATAGGCTAGAGAAGACCAACCTGCCACTTTTTTTTTTTTTTTCATTTTCTTATGTAAAAACATTACAAATTAATTGTTTATATATAGGAATTTATTGTTCTATAATTAACCAAATGTAGATCCAGGAAAACAGTAGAGAAAATCAATCCTGCAACATGTAAATATGGGTAAGAAACAGTTCTATTGTGCTTTTTATTCTTTGAATAAATAACAACACGCAGACTGGGGTGGGATAGAACATGTCACTAAAAAAGGTTGGTATGGATTTTAGTCGGAGACCAAGTAACGAAAGACGAAATGAGGTGGTATAACACCATTACCACTACCATATAAAGCATGAAAAATATTTAATTTGATTTGAGACTAAGCATCTTTCTTTATAGTTTTTCAAAAAGTTGGAGGAAAGGAAAATGCTAGAGGAGAGGCAGAAAGAAGTTCAAAATTGAAGTTATGAATCGCTTTTATAAATCATTTTTTACTTTGATAATAATAGATTGTAAGTGATTTAACTTTTAACACAACTTAGAGTCTATCGATTTTTATTGACATTTACTAAAATGTATGCAACGTTTTGAGCTTTTTGTATTTTTGTAATTATGCCATTTGTGAGGGTTGTATCTAAGTAGCTCAGGTTACTTTATCCTTCAACTCTTCTTATTGTTATATATTGCATAAAGCTTGTCACTAAAACATTGATTTTCAGTTGAAATAGGAATTTATGTAGGCATTATCCAAGCCCTTTTGAGGCAATAAATTGGTCTTCAATATATCCTTCTTTTACAGTGATATTAAAAAAATTGATAGACCATGTTTGATGTTGTTGATCAAAAAAGTGTTTGATGTTGCTTCATGTTGCCTTAATATAGTTGTTTAAGGTACTTTAAAATACAAGAAACATTTAAGAATCTTTTTTGTTCAGCACTTTTTTTTTTTTTTGTAATTATTGTTGTTCTTAACCTTTTACAAAATATAGATAATAACAATTTTATTCATTACATGAAGTTAACCGGTTAACAACATGTGGAGACATTGCAACCAACTACACTTGGAACATCAGTTGAAGTGCGAAATGCTGAGTGATCTTCTAATAAACGGATGGTGGGGAGTCATTTAAATAGTTTCAATAGTTGTTTGTTCAGCAAGAAGACCACATCCAGCTTGTTGCACCTCCCTCCACCAAATCAATGAGGTTTCCCTTATAAAGGTTTATGTTTTCATGCATATTTAATACGTACTGAATAAATTTTGGTTTATACATTTAGTATATACTCTCATGTGGGACCATCATTTTACTCTCCTGATTTGGGTTGTAGACAACCTCTTCGCGAGGGGCTGGAAAGTTGAAGTGCCTCATGCTAAGTGACCTTCTAATTGTGATGTTTAGTAATAATAGTTCACATATTATATAAACTAGGTTTATTCCCCCCGCGCGTAGCGGCGGGTTATCTCAGCACACTACATAAAACGGGTATTATATATCATTTGTAAAAGCATAAGTTACATATCGAAATCAAAACTTTCATCACGAACTAAACCCTAAGCCCTAAAGCTTAAACCAAAACCTTAAACCCTAAACCAACAAAAACCTAAATCTCTAAGCAAATCTTTCAAATTTAATAAAAATCCAAATCTCTAAGCAAGTATCTCAAATTTAATACTTTTATCTATGTTTACTAATTTTCAAAGTTAAAAAAATTGTTGCTGGTTCAAGTCTAAACATATATTAGACACTTATGCACTATACCTACTACAATTAAAAGTAATATTAAGCATGAACTAATCTCAATTAAAATGACTAAAAAAAGGCACCAAAAATCAATGCGATCTAGAGCTGCATAACTAAAGTAACCAAACAGAAGCATAAAAGTGTAATAACTTTTGGACGATAAAGTTTTGGTAGGTGCTACATCAATAAGATGTTATTTTTACAAATGTGAACAATTTAGTAAACTAAAAAAAGGGTCTGTCCTATCAGAGTTGAGTAATAATACCTATATATATATATATGAATCGCTTTTATAAATCATTTTTACTTTGATAATAATAGATTGTAAGTGATTTAACTTTTAACACAACTTAGAGTCTATCGATTTTTATTGACATTTACTAAAATGTATGCAACGTTTTGAGCTTTTTGTATTTTTGTAATTATGCCATTTGTGAGGGTTGTATCTAAGTGGCTCAGGTTACTTTATCCTTGAACTCATCTTATTGTTATATATTACATAAAGCTTAAGTCATCTATCGAGAAGGGAATCGAGTTTAACTAGCACGAAGGAGGTATAATTATAAAATATTACTATTCTGAAAATGTTACATTTATTTTCTTCACGTACTTCTTCTTTGCCTCGGCATTTCCAGTAATTGCATTCGGTGAGCAACTAAATAAGGATACATATGAAAATAAGACATTTTATGCCAAATGTTTTTTTAGTAAAGCATTATGCTTCTGGCATAAAACGTTCTCGAAGTCAAGCCGATGACTATAGTTTCTAAGTCACAGACCTTTCTAACCAAGCCGGTGACTATAGTTTTGTAAGATGGCAAACCAATACTAGATAGGTTGGCTGGGCTATAGTTTTGTAAGATGTATTGTGTATTTTAATTTGTTGGCAAAACAAAAGTATTTACAAGGCTTTAATTGCCCCATAATATGTTGATGCCAAAATCCAAATTTCTGGTAATTTTTAAGATGGGTGTCTAAGTTTCTTAAGATGAACCATGTTGGAAAGGTATTGTTTTCTATGTTTATCTGCATTGCATTTTTTATTAAAAACAAAATATTGTACAATTATTTATTTTTCTGATTTCTACTAATGCAGATTCCTCTTTTTGAAACTCCTGATGGGGTTGTATTTGATATTAATGCAATTGCAATCTATGGTAATTGGTGATGGACAAACTAACTAATTTTTTATTTAGATTCTTTTATTGAATATGTGTGGTGGTATTTTACTCGACATCTTGGTTTCTACAGTTGCTCATTGAAGCTCTTTCTTTGGTTCTTCACCAACAGAATTTGTAAGTTTTTTTGTGCTACTTTTTTTGCGTTCATCTTCTGTAACGAAGCTTATATTATTTTATTTGATGCAACGCCAAATTGAGAAGTGAATTGATTTTTTCTCATTTGAAATTGATGCTAATTCTAGGGTATGGTTTGCCGAAAGATTGGTTTCTGCTAACTATGTTATAGCTGTTAGTTATTTTTTTCTGCAGCTTTTAATTTACCACTATTTTAGAAGAATGATTATCCTTCTCTACGTATCTTATTGATGTATTAGTTTGATTTCTTTTTCTTTTGACTGTGTTTCAAAAATCTCTATACATTTCCAATTAAAACATGCCAAGTCTTAGTTTCTAATTGATTTTCTTGAATCCTAATAGGAATTGAATTTGAGATCAGGTTTATTTGATTTATTGAGGTACCATATGGTACAAAAGCAGCTCGAAATTTTATTACTAATTTAATACTAAACGTAATAACTTGCAAGTTTTAAATTTCAAAATTTTATTGCTAATTTAAATTTACGAAAATCATATTTTTTTTAAAACTTCTCAGGTTAACTCCCTCTAAGTAAAAAATTATGTTTCTTCCCGCCCACTTATAACCGTTCTCTCCCTCCCTCTACCTAAAAAATTATGTTTCTTCCCGCTCACTTATAACCTTTCTGTCCCTCTTATTACGATTACGTACGGTTTTCTTGAGGAAAGGACTCCACTCGCTCTGGCGCTCATACCTAGGGAGATCATAATTCTTTTTCTGAAGAAGTTACATTTTCCACAAAATGTCTTCACCGGTAATTATTAGTTTTATCTCGATTGAATTTTTCATGTTGGAATGATTGATAAAACTAATCTTGGTAATTATTAGTTTTATCTCGATTGAATTTTTCATGTTGGAATGATTGATAAAACTAATCTTGGTAATTATTAGTTTTATCTCGACTGAACTTTTCATAAGGATTTAGTTCTTTTATGGATTAAATTGCCTTAAATTTTGTAGGCAATTAACACTAAGATTCTGAAAAGTACAATGAATATAAGAAGATTCACTACGAAGAAGTGTGGATTCTTCAATATCACCGAAGAAGACAATATCCTTGTTAGAGGAGAGAGGGATCTTAAATTCTCTCATATGCTTAGCTATACTTATGGGCTAGGACCTAAACTTACTGTGCATTCGGACATTAGCTTTGGTAAGTAAATATATATCTTATTTTATCTTACTACTAGATTATAAACCCGTGTAAAACATGGGTTGAATTAAAGGCAAGAATAATTAACAAAAGTGTGAAAAAATAATAGGGTTTCCGTGCACGTTTCCATAATCCATACGAAGCAACATCCGGACATGGGATCCGCGTGGTTTTAGTAATCGGGTTTAAAAATGTTGATATGCTAATTATTTACCATGTGGCATTGTGGGTGTGAGAAAATGCCAAGTGGCTTAAATACATTTTTGTTTATTAGTATAGTATGATGATTATATAAACAAAAATCTTATCTTATCTCTCTTCTTAAATAATTACATTATATATTTTTCAGAGTCTTACCATGAAAGCTATTCAAAAACAACTCTTTACAGGGCTAAGAGACTAAGCAATCTGAACACCACTGTTAAGTATGGAATGCGCAATATGCAAGATCTATTTGAGATCATAGAAAAAAACAATTTTACAAAAATTGTTTTTCTTAACCCAAAGTTTGAATCTTTCAAGATAAACCCAAAGTAAGTTTTTTTTTTTTTTTATAACATTCTTAAGTTTTTTTAAATCATTTGGTTAATATGCAGGGTGATGGGAAAAACACGCGACCTGGTCACAACGGTAAACAACAAATGCGGAATTATCTTTGTTTGACCAAATTTTCCCAACTCAAATGAACCTATGAGGATGCAAACAAATAGAGAATTCTAAAACAATAAAGAGCACCAAAATTTTAGCGTGGAAAACCTCTCAAAATGATAGTAAAAACCACGGGACTACTAGAGCCGCTTCAAATCCACTATCACCAAAATTAGAGCAATACAAAGTCTTCTCTAGGTATACTAGAGGCATACAATAACCATCATACACTTGGAAACTGTGAGGCCCCGATTCCGGGCGACCCCACGTACGTTGGTCTCGTCATAACACATAGTTCTTTAACTAAAAACTTTCATAAACATGCAGCGGAACTTAAACATCATGTCAAACATAATTAAATGTCTGCATTAATACATAAACGATTGCCAAAACCATCGGATTCTTTATCTTGATGCCTGAGCTCCATGCCTTCTCTGACCCAAGCTTAACCTGACATACATGCTAAATCAAGTCAGCTTACGCTGGTGAGTTCTAGTTTTCATAAAACATAATAACCATTTGGTTAAGTTAAAACATGTTTAACATAAAACATCATTTCATTCACATAATCCAAAACATTGTCACATAAACCTCCTAATCATCATCATCACACAACCACTGCTACTAAATGTAACAGTGGGCTTATGCCGGCACAAGGCTCCATAACCTTTGATCTGATCCGCCGAAGCGTTCTGCAAATCCATACTTACCCAGTAACAAGTACTGGAGCAACCATACTTACCCCATACGAATATGGGAGCAACGTCATACTTACATCATACTTACCCCGTAACACATACGGGAGCAACCATACTTACCCAGTAACGAGTACTGGAGCACCCATACTTACCCAGTAACAAGTACTGGAGCAACCATACTTACCCCATAACGCGTATATGGGAGCAACGTCATACTTACCCCGTAACAAGTACGGGAGCAACCATACCCAGTTATAGTCGTGGTTGACTATCATTCATTCCCAGCACAAATACTGGTACCTATCACATACATATCCTATCACAAGTATAGGACATCATTCTTTCATCGTATATGATATACTAGCATTATATCATCTTTTCCTCATAACCATGAAGGCATCATATCCTTCATGCTTACATCATAATCATCATAACAACACGGACATATCATGCTAGCATCGTTTCATCGTATCTTTATCCTAATAACTTAGGAATCATCATAACATGTTATGCTAGTATCACTTCATCGCATCATCGTAACATCCTAGCATCATATACATGTCATGCTAGCATCATATCATCATATCATACATCATGTAATCATAAACACGTCATGCTAGCATCTAATATTCATAGCATCATAGACATATCATCATATCATCACTTCGTAACATCATCATAATTCATTTTTCATACATTTATCATACTTAACATGTTCTCATGCATGCTTCATCTCACATTAAACATTCATTCATCATACATAGCATTCTCTCATACCTATTCATAATGCGTAACACATATACATATTCATACATAATCATGGCATATCGTCATACGTTCATCATCATAAACACATAACATCGTGACATAACATTAAGCATGTATGCCAGCCCAAAACATTAAACATGAAAATAGGGCATCTAGAACTCACCTGATATCTCACGGTCGCGGGACCACTCACAACTTGTGCTAATGATCTATCTCTGCATTGGTTTACATTTAATATGTTATTTACATATTAACTTCCTGATTAAATCTTTCTGAACGTCCAATGTCAAAACATTGCCTTGATAGTCGTCAAATAGTTAATGTTGTTGATTATCATGCTAAAACATGTTCCTAGACAGATTAATGGCTTAGAACTGATCAATCCTTGTTATTGATTTCCCAGATATCATGAAATATCACAACGTAGCATTAGAATAGGTTTAATAACCATATTTAACATACTGATCTGTCTGTTATCATAAACATCAGATAATCCTTTCAATGAGTATGTTAATGATTGTGATTAGTTTGAAACACTTGGAATTAACCTTGTGTGTCCAAATATTAATCAAACTAATCCCCTACCTTATCATAATCAAATGGTTTAAACCACTATAACCATTGTTATGATTCCATGCAAACCGGGCATTACAACGGCTCAAAACAAGGATTTTCCGGTTAACAGTTCGAGTTCTTCACTTAAAATCAATCCTAGCCATCATCTAGGCAATAATCAACAACCCTAACTATATCACTACGTTCAAAAACAAGATTTAATCAATCAAAATCAATCTAGAAGGTTAAAGTGAACCATTACCTAATCCGACGGAGTTCTGCGGGTAAAAAGACGATCCGGGCTTGCAGAAACGTTCCCTGGTTCGATCTAAACCTTGAGAAGCCTTAAAATTTGAAGATTTGATGATTTGGAAGTGGGTTTTTCGTGTTTGGTGGCTGAAAACGTCGAAGGGAAGCAAGAAATAAACATTCTGGATGAAAAACCGACTTTTTAAGCCACTTTTGTGACTTTTTGGTCTTAGGCGCATCGCCTGACTCGGGACGCCGAGTTGGGGCGTACCGCGCGGGTCCATGGCGGCCAGATTTTTGTCTTTTCTTCGTTTCGCGATTCCGGGAGCATACGAACTCCGTTTTGCGCACGGTTTTCGCCTACGTTCACGATTTTTCGAGCTCTTTCCAATGGTTATAATCTCAAGACTTAAAGAGTTCAAAATATTTGACCTCTAATCTATTGCTATATTCAATTCAGTGTATCTTGAAATCGGAGCCTCGTTTCACGATTTCGCTTACACTCGTTCTCTTCATTTTCGAGTTATGATTCCAACCTGAGAATTTTGAGTTGTCACACATATCATCGTGGATTTCAAACACGATCAAATGTGCTTATTTCTTTGATAACGCAATTCTTCGAACATCAACAGTTACCGAAACCTCGCACGTTTATTTTTTTTAGATTGCTAGATTTTCGGGTGTTACAAATCTACCCTCCTTACAATAGGTTTCGTCCTCGAAACCTATTACGTCTCAAACAAATGTGGGTAGAGTCGTTTCATCTCGTATTCCATGTTCTTGACTTGTCCGAAGACACATTCAAACTTATATTCTTTTCTTTCAATCCTTCCTATTACGCCTGATTGAGTTCGTCCAGAAAGTCTGGCGTGAAGCTTAAGCTATGTTGTTATGCACCAGCATATACAGCAAGATCATCATTTCCATCCGGCAGTGCTAAGACAGGAGCTTGAGTAAGTTTCTCCTTTAGCACTGTAAACGCTTGTTCTTGGTTCGGGCCCCATTCGTACTTTACATCTTTCTTCATGAGCTTCATCAGTGGTGTCACTATCTTGGAGAACTCCTGAATGAATCTCCGATAGTAACTGGCCAAACCAAGAAAACAGCGTACTTCCGTAGGTGACTTCGAACGCTCCATTTCATAACTGTTTCAACTTTAGCTGAATCTACCATAATGCCTTCTGGGTTCACCACATGACCCAGAAATTGTAACTCTCGTAACCAGAAAACGCATTTGGAGAATTTAGCATAAAGTTTCTTTTTCCTCAGGATCTCCAATACCTCACGTACGTGGCAAGCATGGTCTCCCTTATTCTTTGAATAAATCAAAATATCATCAATAAACACTATCACTGATCGGTCCAGCATCGGTTGACATACCATATTCATCAAATTCATAAATGCTGCAGAAGCATTCGTCAATCCAAATGACATAACGAGAAATTCGTAATGTCCATAACGTGTATGGAAAGCAGTCTTTGGAATATCCTGCTCTCGAACTTTCAACTGATGGTAACCAGATCGGGGATCTATCTTTGAGAACCAGCTTGCACCTTGAAATTGATCGAACAAATCATCAATTCTAGGTAAAGGATACCTGTTCTTTACGGTCAACTTATTCAGTTCCCTGTAGTCGATGCACATTCGCATGCTACCATCATTCTTCTTCACAAACAGCACCAGGGCTCCCCAAAGAGAGACACTCGTTCGTACAAAACCTTTATCAAGGAGTTCTTGTAGCTGGGCCATCATTTCCTTCATTTCGGTGGGAGCTGAACGGTAAGGTGTTTTGGCAACGGGTTGCACCCCGGCACTAAGTCGATTTGGAACTCAATTTCCCGTTCCGGTGGTAATCCAGGCAATTCCTCAAGGAATACATCAAGGAAGTTACGCACCACGGGTACATCATCAATCTTGCTCATATACGTATGTTCCTCAATCACCTAGGCCAAGTAGGCTACACACCCTCGCCTCATCATAACATCAGCCTTGATCATCGAAATGATCTTCGGCGCATACATCGCTTTATCACCATAAATCGTTACCGAGATCCCATCCATCGCACATAAACATATCATTTTTCGTCGACATACAAGGTCAGCCTCGTATTTGGCTAACCAGTCCATGCCCAAGACTACATCGAAACCTCCCAAGGTTATAAGAAACAATCGTACTGGGAAATTATGACCCTCTATCTCAACGTAACAGTCATCTATAACCTCAGTCACCCTGGTCATCTTACCAATCGTCGTCTCTACATCAAATACCCAATCTATCTTCTTAACCTTCCCAGATAACCCATCTTAGAAAGTAGAAGATACAAAACTCATACTGGCACCAAAATCAAACAATACAGAAGCAATAATATTGTTGATAGGAAAGGTACCTGTAACCACGTCCGGGTCCTCAACAGCATCATCTTTTGTGCTTCTCCTTTCTTTTCTCCTCTTTCTTACCCGAGCCCGAAGCATCGACCCGGGGTTGCTTGCAATCCCTGGACCTGTGTCCTAACCCATTGCAGTTAAAGCATCGAGTAACATTCGGGCAACTGCTAGAAAAATGTCCCGTTTTTCCGCACCTGAAGCATAAGTTAGTACCTAACAGGCACTGTCCCGTGTGGTTTTTCCCACACTTGTTGCATCGGCTAATCTCCTCTCGATTCACTTTCTTGCTTGAGAACTTTTGTTGGTCTGTTCGACCCCTCTTAGTCCCGGAGGATTCTTTCATCTTTGTTTCCCCTTGTATTGGCTCATCAGCCATCACATCATCCCATACAATACCACTGAGTTCCACCGTGGAGTCAAAGGTATTGGGAGCATGGGCCTTCACATGAATCCTTACTTTTGGAGGCAGACCCTCCATGTACAACTTCACCCTGCGTTCCTCGGTAGAAACTAAGTGAGGAACGAGTCTGGCTATCTCATTAAACCTTGACGTGTACTGGCGGTGGTTCAGACTTCCAGCTTTCAGCACCAGAAATTCCCTCTCAACCTTATCCAACTCGTTCTTGGGACAGAAATGTTTGGTGACCAGCTCCTTGAGATCGTCCCAAGTCATCTTTTCCATATCAGCTGCAGCCTTGGACTGCTTAATGGTGTTCCACCAATGTAGAGCTTCCTCAGTAAATGAATGGGCTGCAAACTTGACAGCTTGATCAACTCGGCATTCACTGATGGAGATAACAGCCTCCATCGCAAATATCCAGTGACAGGTGACCACAGCATCCTTCTTACCATCGAACGTCGGTGGATTGCATCCTTTGAAGGCCTTGTAGTCACAACCCTTCAGCTTCCCTGTCATAGTATCACCACTTTTAGTCCCGGTGATCACAACTTCATATTCTTTGGTGCTTTCCTTGCCTTCTTCAGACTTGTCTTTTAAAGTATCCTTCAGTATTTTTGTAATCAAAGCTGGTAGTTTCTCATTCAAAACTTTGGAGACCTCATCAGAAATAGCCTTTACCACAATCGGCTCTAGCGTGAACTCTTCTTCGTCTTCCGGTGGCTCACTGTGCTCGCTTTCTCCTTCGTTGACCGGTTCTTCATTCTCGATACATGGTTCTTCAGGTTCCTGTGGTTGCTTATGTGGTCTACCCTTTTGTCCAGCCATCTAGCTATCTACAAGATGCAACAATTGATGAGTCAGTATAGAAATCAGTTTAGCACGAAATAAGCTTTGTAAATCGTTAATGACGTTGATCAGGTGTTATTAACCATTTACCCAACTCATAGGCTCTAAACGTTTCCCATCCCATCTCCTCAACGTGCATGACACTAACTATCTTTCTAACCTTGCACCTACATCTTAACTCATACATAACATTCAGCTCGTGGCATCCGTTCATTCGTGGTTGGCAATCCGCATCACTTAATCCCATTTTCAGTTTAAGTCTTGGCATTTGGGACGCCAAGATCTCTCAAACTATGGCTCTGATACCAACTTGTGAGGCCCCGATTCCGGGCGACCCCACGTACGTTGGTCTCGTCATAACACATAGTTCTTTAACTAAAAACTTTCATAAACATGCAGCGGAACTTAAACATCATGTCAAACATAATTAAATGTCTGCACTAATACATAAACGATTGCCAAAACCATCGGATTCTTTATCTTGATGCCTGAGCTCCATGCCTTCTCTGACCCAAGCTTAACCTGACATACATGCTAAATCAAGTCAGCTTACGCTGGTGAGTTCTAGTTTTCATAAAACATAATAACCATTTGGTTAAGTTAAAACATGTTTAACATAAAACATCATTTCATTCACATAATCCAAAACATTGTCACATAAACCTCCTAATCATCATCATCACACAACCACTGCTACTAAATGTAACAGTGGGCTTATGCCGGCACAAGGCTCCATAACCTTTGATCTGATCCGCCGAAGCGTTCTGCAAATCCATACTTACCCAGTAACAAGTACTGGAGCAACCATACTTACCCCATACGAATATGGGAGCAACGTCATACTTACATCATACTTACCCCGTAACACATACGGGAGCAACCATACTTACCCAGTAACGAGTACTGGAGCACCCATACTTACCCAGTAACAAGTACTGGAGCAACCATACTTACCCCATAACGCGTATATGGGAGCAACGTCATACTTACCCCGTAACAAGTACGGGAGCAACCATACCCAGTTATAGCCGTGGTTGACTATCATTCATTCCCAGCACAAATACTGGTACCTATCACATACATATCCTATCACAAGTATAGGACATCATTCTTTCATCGTATATGATATACTAGCATTATATCATCTTTTCCTCATAACCATGAAGGCATCATATCCTTCATGCTTACATCATAATCATCATAACAACACGGACATATCATGCTAGCATCGTTTCATCGTATCTTTATCCTAATAACTTAGGAATCATCATAACATGTTATGCTAGTATCACTTCATCGCATCATCGTAACATCCTAGCATCATATACATGTCATGCTAGCATCATATCATCATATCATACATCATGTAATCATAAACACGTCATGCTAGCATCTAATATTCATAGCATCATAGACATATCATCATATCATCACTTCGTAACATCATCATAATTCATTTTTCATACATTTATCATACTTAACATGTTCTCATGCATGCTTCATCTCACATTAAACATTCATTCATCATACATAGCATTCTCTCATACCTATTCATAATGCGTAACACATATACATATTCATACATAATCATGGCATATCGTCATACGTTCATCATCATAAACACATAACATCGTGACATAACATTAAGCATGTATGCCAGCCCAAAACATTAAACATGAAAATAGGGCATCTAGAACTCACCTGATATCTCACGGTCGCGGGACCACTCACAACTTGTGCTAATGATCTATCTCTGCATTGGTTTACATTTAATATGTTATTTACATATTAACTTCCTGATTAAATCTTTCTGAACGTCCAATGTCAAAACATTGCCTTGATAGTCGTCAAATAGTTAATGTTGTTGATTATCATGCTAAAACATGTTCCTAGACAGATTAATGGCTTAGAACTGATCAATCCTTGTTATTGATTTCCCAGATATCATGAAATATCACAACGTAGCATTAGAATAGGTTTAATAACCATATTTAACATACTGATCTGTCTGTTATCATAAACATCAGATAATCCTTTCAATGAGTATGTTAATGATTGTGATTAGTTTGAAACACTTGGAATTAACCTTGTGTGTCCAAATATTAATCAAACTAATCCCCTACCTTATCATAATCAAATGGTTTAAACCACTATAACCATTGTTATGATTCCATGCAAACCGGGCATTACAACGGCTCAAAACAAGGATTTTCCGGTTAACAGTTCGAGTTCTTCACTTAAAATCAATCCTAGCCATCATCTAGGCAATAATCAACAACCCTAACTATATCACTACGTTCAAAAACAAGATTTAATCAATCAAAATCAATCTAGAAGGTTAAAGTGAACCATTACCTAATCCGACGGAGTTCTGCGGGTAAAAAGACGATCCGGGCTTGCAGAAACGTTCCCTGGTTCGATCTAAACCTTGAGAAGCCTTAAAATTTGAAGATTTGATGATTTGGAAGTGGGTTTTTCGTGTTTGGTGGCTGGAAACGTCGAAGGGAAGCAAGAAATAAACATTCTGGATGAAAAACCGACTTTTTAAGCCACTTTTGCGACTTTTTGGTCTTAGGCGCATCGCCTGACTCGGGACGCCGAGTTGGGGCGTACCGCGCGGGTCCATGGCGGCCAGATTTTTGTCTTTTCTTAGTTTCGCGATTCCGGGAGCATACGAACTCCGTTTTGCGCACGGTTTTCGCCTACGTTCACGATTTTTCGAGCTCTTTCCAATGGTTATAATCTCAAGACTTAAAGAGTTCAAAATATTTGACCTCTAATCTATTGCTATATTCAATTCAGTGTATCTTGAAATCGGAGCCTCGTTTCACGATTTCGCTTACACTCGTTCTCTTCATTTTCGAGTTATGATTCCAACCTGAGAATTTTGAGTTGTCACACATATCATCGTGGATTTCAAACACGATCAAATGTGCTTATTTCTTTGATAACGCAATTCTTCGAACATCAACAGTTACCGAAACCTCGCACGTTTATTTTTTTTAGATTGCTAGATTTTCGGGTGTTACAGAAACACTAACATCAAGCATATGGTAACAAATCAAAGACAAAAGAGGAAGAAAATAACCACAAAACGTCTGCTGTGAACAGGGGCTCGAAAACCCGACCTCCGGAAGTTATTAAACAAAACCCACCGTTGGATAAGCTCCCCTAGATGTGATGAAGAAGCTGTCCAAAAATGAAGACGATCCGACGGTTGAAACTCCGGGAAATCAGCAGGAAACGTGACTAGGTCAAAAATGACGAAAATATCTTTCCCCTTTTCTTTTTGTTGCTGCTGTTCGAACAGCACTTCCAAAAACAACAGCTGCCACTTTTTAACCCTACATCCCTTTTATTTTTACTTAAAAATACATGGGCCAAAAAAAACATTTGTGGGCCTTTTTCTCATGGGTCAAAATTGACCCAGCACATGGATGAGTCCTCTGAGCTACGCCAATTATTTGTCGTGATGAAAAAAAATGGTACGGGCCTTGAAGGTTGCCTTGCTTTCAGAAAAGAAGGTTTACAAGATTTTCAACTCAAAAGAGAAGCAGACAACAGAAAAATCAGCGTTGAGGATTTCGTGAGTGAAGAGCTGATAACTGCAGCCGAAAAGTCCCAGATTATAATCTCGCCTTTCGGAGAAAAACTCCTCCTTAACGAGGAGATTGTAGGAAACAAAAAGCAACAGATGAAGAAAAAAGGCACAACCTATTTTATTTCCACGTTTATATGTTAGAAAAAACAATTAATGTTTCCTTCCTTGTTTTGAATAATTGTTAACTGGACACATTTCAGCTAGTTAAAAAATCCTCACATAATATGTGCTTTGGTTGGCATTTCGGTTAATAGAAATAAACTAGTAAGAGCGACCCGCGCTTCGCAGTGGGCCGCAGTTTGATTTTTAATGGTAAACCTTAAAAGATCATAATCAACCATGTGATATATACATAACGATTACATGTGGATCCAAATTGATAAGACTTGTTGGTATATATAACCCTTTTCATCTTTACATGGTCAATTTATCCATTTACTTCATTTAACAGATCAAGGCTGAAAGAATCAAATCAAACGTGTATCCAAAAACCTTCTTAGTTGTAAACTGAAGTAGACAAATGTATAAAGCGGTATATATGGATCCTATATAGCAAATAATAATTTAGTTGACCTTATATATTTCATTACATCAATTTAAAAGGTAAAGATACACATTTACTTAGCAAACATATATATGATAGGTAAATGATTTGAGTAAGAAATCAAAGTAAGTAAACCTTTTATTTGTCAGCAAAAATCATCTTTTCTCCCACACTTGGTAACATCCAATTGAATCCTACTATAGAACAAACATAAATCACTTAATTCAATAATGTAATCAAAGAAAAAATCACACCTATCCAAACTCATTTTTCTTGCATTTTGATTATTTTTTCAAGTTTCTAGTTTAGGTCTTAGTTTTTGTTGGGTTTTTGGTTTTTTTTAGCATGATGGTAGTTATACATGTTGGATTAGTGTAATCTTGAAACCATTGTGCTTGAACTTGTTCAACTGATGTCATGAAACCATATGCTAATTGTTTGGATAAAATTTTGCTTTGCTAATAACCATGGAGCTTTTGGAATGAACAAGGAAACTGATTTTTGGAAAGTATATTAGCAATGAGTTGTGAGGGGTAAACAAAAATTAGTTTTTGATTGTTGGAATTAAATTGTTGTTTATAGCCTAACTAGGATTGTTTGGTAACCGCGAATGAAATGCTATACGGTTACATATTTTTGGTTTCTTTGCTAACTTGGCAGCTTTTGTTTGGTTTTACTTTGTTTTTCAGGTATGTCTGGAGCGGGTTCTTCGGGAGCTGCTGGGAAGAGGAGAAGAGGGCCAGTTCCAAGGCCCAGGGGAGAACCGAGCTCCCTAGTGCAGGTCCAACGGGATGAAAGGACTATCCATTATTTGGAAGCTGAAAGAGTGCCAACCACCAAGACCAGGAGACTGAGAGATCATACACTGCTACTTATTGAGCTGGGTACTTTTGAGAGTGTAGGATTGACACGTTTATTTCTCTAGAACTCCTCCACCAAAGGAATATCAGTTGGGATTTGATTGACCAGTTGGGTCAGAGAGACAGGTTAGAGAGGCTTTTAGGACCCAAGTGGCTTAGGTTTTAACGTGTGACTGGCCTCAATATAAGAAACTGACACTGGAGTTCCACTCCACCTTCATGTACGATGACTCTGAGTTTGACTCAGTGGACGTAGTGTCTTTTTCTTTAGGTAGACGTGTCTATGAGATGCCTATCCCTCAGTTCGTTGTGGTGTCTGGGTTCTATACTGAGGATGAGGTCTTGTCCCCCATGTTTACATCGTCCCTGAGAGGTGCCACTAAGAAGAACAGGGACTTTTGTATTTCTGAGGTTGATTTGAGTGAGTTTTGGGGCACGATTGCTGCCTCCCCCTTCTCCACCAGTAGACCCCTTCTGAGATATATCCATAGGGTTTTGTCTTGCACGGTGGTGGGGAGGTCATTTGGTGAGGAGAAGATAAATAGGATTGACCTATTTTGTTTATACTGTATGGTGACTGGTAGAGAGGCCAATGTGGCTTGTGTGATAGCCACATCTTTGGCGAGAGGCAGGCGAGGTGGCCGGAGAGCGCTGTTGGACATGGGTCCTTACATTTACCGCATGGCTGAGTATTTAGGAGTGTTTGACAGATACAGGCCTGATTTGATGATTATGGGGCCACTGACCATCTCTATTGATCTTAGAGACCTGCGAAGAGCAGGCATTTGTGAGAGAGATGACCCACCTAGGTGGGCAGGGTTTGTAGTGGGTCCCTAGATGATGCCACCATAGGGGACACCGGCTGCTGATGTTGTCATGGAATCTGTGCCCACTCATCGCCCGAGACCAGTTTTTAGGAGAGACTTTCCTCCCCGACATTATCCACTTAGGGAACCCATACCAGATCCCCTCAACTTAGACTCCCTATGTCATAGGATGGATGGATACCATGAGCAGTACGGGGACTGGAGGACCACAGATCAGAGGAGTCACGAGGATGCCATGAGGTACTTGATGACCTCACTACACATTGACATTCCAGAGTTCTATCGGGCTCCTGATAAGCATGACGATACATGTAGTGGTGATGATGAGGATTGAGTGTGGGGAGGTGGCTATTTGTGTTTGCTTGTTACAGTGTTGATTATAATTTTTGAACAATTTGTACTTTGTAAACACTAAACTTGTGGTTTTGGGGGAGGATAGTTTGGTAGTGGTTTAATATGTCTTGGATTTGGATATTATTATGTTTTGGACTCATTGATGGTTGCTTGATCTTTCTTGTGTATAGATCTCATGTGTATGTTTATAGCTTGTGGAGCGAATTATCGATTGAGGAGCTTTCATGGAAAGACTGGCACATGACAGCCTTCTTCTTTAACCAATTAAGTCATTTTCAGTTTTTAGTTTTTATTTTTAGTTTTTCTTTTGTTTTCCTTTTTCTCTACATTGGGGACAATGTACAGTTTAAGTGTGGGGATGGGAAACTTTGTTTAACTTTGTTTGGTAATTTTGAATTTTAGTTTAGTTATTTAATTGAGTCAACAATTTTATTTTATTTTATTTTATTTTTTTATTTTAGTTTAGTTTTGTGTGAGCTTAGATCTTTCTTGTTCTTGTTTAAGTCGGTTGCAAAACTGTGATGGGAAATGATAGAAAAATTAGGTTTTATGGTGTCACTCATGGTTAACTCGTTGGTTTGGGGTTTATGCTTTGGTTATAGGATGTGTAGGTAGGCTCAACTGGTTGTGTTTGTGTAACATCTGTGCCGGAATCGTTATCGGAACAATAAGTTGCACAGTAAATTGCACAGTAACTCAAGTACAAACTACGTGAACTATGTATATACTATTGACACTTGATGCTAAACACTAAACTATTATGCTATGGTTCTGAAATCTGAATTTAACCTCATGGTTTAATGGTCAGAAACACATCATACAACACTGAACAGGTACACACATGCTTGATTTGATACTATCATGTATAAATGTATGCGAGGATAAACAGAACAAAACCATAACAGTTGTTGTTACAGAATGCTAAACCGACGAATTTTTCGTATAGGTGACGATCTGTACGAATAGATCTGAAAGTTTAACGATCTGGAATGATGACTGAAGAGTAGAAAACAAAATCAGAAAGTGAAACGTACGATCGTGTTCGTACAGTTAGCGCTCTGTACGAAAACGCGCGTAAGTGACGTTTTCTGATGAAACGAAAACGATACGAACGATAATAATTTAAGAAAATATAATATTTTAACGTTTTACAATTTTGAAACTCATCAAAAATAAATTAAATGAAGTCTTTTTATTTAAAGCACGTATATTACGCGCGTTACGATCCAGAAACGCAACGGAGACGAAAAACGAGCGACCGAAACGAACCCGAATACCCTCGGGGTATTTAAAGCCACAAATGAGGCTTTCACCTCAATTCTATGATTTCTCTCTCTCTCTCTCTCTACACCCTCCTTCCCGAATTTCTCTCTCTCTCTAAGAAGTTCAACTTCAAACATCAAGATCAAGCTCATTTGGTGATGAAATCACGTGTTCTTGGTGTCCACACGAAGCTCTCATCATCCTTTACCTAAAAGTACAACCAATCTGGAGTTTTACCCGGCCGAACTCGAGGTATTTGAGCTTGAAATGTCGAAAAATAGGGTTTTGTTAACTATGGTTCGACACACACGCACACACAACCGAGTATTAAGCCTCACCTTCGAATCCACACCCTCTCGAGGACATGTCTGTATGTAGCAACAACACGGGGATGGCCAAATCGAGAGTTCGAAGCTGCATGATGGTGACGAACACATACAGGTTCGTGGGAATGCATAATAGCCGAACCCTAGTAGGCCGCCAAACCTTCGATCTTCTGCGAACCTACACACACCCCTTGGCCGAACCCTACTGCTTCATGCCAGGCGAACCTACCTCCTCAGTCGCACCTATAGGAGCAACGAACCTAGCTATGCGGAGCCCATAATAGGCGAACCTAGGAGCCTCGAACCCATAATAGGCGAACCTAGGAGCCTCGAACCCATGCATGGCAAACCTCCAGGACCAACGAACCTCCATGTTCCATCCATGAACCCATGAGAGGCGAACCTAACCGCGGCCAAACCTACCTGGTCACGAACCTGCATGTTGCCGAACCTGCATGTTGCCGAACCCACGCATGGCTGGCGAACCCTACTACCACGAACCGACAGCTGACCGAACCTATCTCTAACGAACCTATAGACTCACTCAGCCGAACCCTATCTATACAAACCATTATGCTCGTTGGATGCCTCCCCTGGACCGAACCTTAACTAGCTTAGCCCAATAGGCTCGCTGGAAATCAATTCGGCCAGCAGAGTACTTTGGCCCACATCATTCCACTCGGCCCATATTCGTTTAGGTTGGCCCAGCTCATTGTTTCGGCCCACGCCTTCTGCCCATAATTACAGCCTCGACCCACAAGGTTCCATGCGGCCCAATGACTTATGGTTCGACCCAATGATTGTTGGGTTGGTCCATGTGAGGGATTCGGCCCAACAACACTATTATTCGGCCAATATGGTTAAGAAATAAATTAACACACTAAAACTATAAACAAGAACTGCATGGATGTTATATAAACCCTAATTACTACAATGGTGACATAAATTGGTGATGCTACACTCACAAACCCTAAAACCTTAAATTTTGCCACGATAGTTGCATAGTTAGTGGATAACTATGTAAGGAACTACTTTATTTAACGAGAGCAACACGGGGAGTTTTATCTCTAAAGCTAATTTAAATACTTAAGTATGTTTACAAAGATCCATGTAATACAAGTAATTAGCATAACATTTTAAGGGTCATGAAATTTCAAGAATGAATTAGGGTCGAATAATGACCAAGACTCACAAGTGTTAGCCAACTTTAGGGCTAACACATACGCATATACACATCAGCTATAACTTATACTTATAGGTTATATATAACGTGAAATCAATACAGGATCTTGAAAACAACAACAAATACCACAACGAGCGCGTATATTCTTGTCTTTACTTAGTCAACCACGTCAACAACAAGGTGAGTTCATTTGTCCCTTTTCAAACTATTTGTTTTAACTTGGGACTGAGAAGCATGTTATACATTTTTAAACAATTATTGAAATGTTATTAAATGCTTTTACGCTTACTCATGATGCTTACACAAATGCTTAAGCTCGTAACTCTTATTTTGGAAGCTAAAGACTAAGTCTCAACTATACACTTGATGCTCATGCTATAAACTTAATGCTTAAACTATATGCCTAATGCTTATGCTAGAAACTCTATGCTCAAGCTATATGCTCGATACTTATGCTATAAACTCTATGCTTACACTATATGCACAATGCTAATGTTACAGACTATATGCTCAAACTATATGCTCGATACTTATGCTATAAACTCTATGCTTACACTATATGCACAATGCTAATGTTACAGACTATGTGCTCAAACTATATGCTAATACTATAAACTAAATGCTCAAAGCTATGGTTGTATGCTAAATGCTAAGCTTGTATCTATTCATGGACTACATAATTGCTAAACATCGCTAGAGCAAAGCTTGTACTCATGAATGAGATACGTGAAAGCTAAACTATGCGAATGCTAAGCTCTTATCTATATATGAGATACGTAATTGCCAAACATTGCTAGAGCAAGGCTTGTATCTGCATATAGGAGATAGGTGAATGCTAAACTATGTGTGTGCACACAGCTTGTGTCTATATATGAGATACGTAAATGCCAAACATTGCTAGAGCAAGGCTTGTATCTGCATATATGAGATACGTGAAAGCTAAACTATGCGAATGCTAAGCTCTTATCTATATATGAGATACGCAATTGCCAAACATTGCTAGAGCAAGGCTTGTATCTGCATATAGGAGAAAGGTGAATTCTAAACTATGTGTGTGTGCACAGCTTGTGTCTATATATGAGATACGTAAATGCCAAACATTGCTAGAGCAAGGCTTGTATCTGCATATATGAGATACTAAATGCTAAACTATTCGGATGCTAAGTTAAAACCAATTCATGAGATACGTAATGGCTAAACATTGTTAGAGCAAAGCTTGTATCTGTTCGTGGGCTACGTAATTGCTAAACATTGCTAGAGCAAAGCTTGTACCCATGCATGAGATTGGTGGAAGCTAAACTATGGATTGTGAAACTATTATTCTCATACTACAAACTTTGAAGCTAATCTATACGAATGCTATAAACTTGTAAACTTATAAGCAGTATACTAAAGCTATGACGGAGATTGGATTGAATGGTAGGTAAGACGCTTGATTATCATTAACAACAATGTGATATGTGGGTTAGTATGTGGTGGGGTGGCGTCTGGGTGGGTTGTAGGCTCGACCCTTTCGTATGCCCTATATATAAGCATACCGATCTGGATATTACATGCGATGTTAATGAGGTTAAGGTTGTTACCTAGAGTGTTGCAAAGGCTAATTGTAGGTTGTTAAACTATATGAAGTCTTAATCAGAATACTTAGAGCTACGGTAGGTTTGGATGGTAGGTAAGACGCTTAATTATCATTAACAACAATGTCATATGTGGATTAGTATGTGGTGGGATGGCGTCTGGGCGGGTTGTAGGCTCGACCCTTTCGTATGCCCTATATATAAGCATACCGATTTGGATATTACATGTGATGTTAATTAGGTTAAGGTTGTTACTGAAAGGGTTGGTTAATGCTATTGTGCGCATGTCTTAAACTTCTAAACAGGACGCTTGAAACTATGATGAACAGTAATGGTAGGTAAAATGCTTAATTATCAGTAACGACAATGTCATATGTGGTTTAGTATGTGGTGGGATGGCGTCTGGGCGGGTTGTAGGCTCGACCCTTTCGTATGCCTTATATATAAGCATACCGGATTGGATATTACAGGTGAAGTTAATGAGGTTAAGGTTTTACCGAAGAGGTTTGCAAAAGCTATTTTTCAAATACCAAAACTACATGAACTCACCAACCATTGTGTTGACCTTGTTTTCTCACATGCTTTCTCAGGTGATGCACAGGATTAAGATAAGGCTTAGGATTGCATGCTAGGATGCCAGATAGAGGACCTAGTAGTTTTTGAGAAGCACATATTTTGTTGACAATTGTAACTTAACTTTGTAAACTCTAGTTTTATGTTATATTGTGCTTTAGTTATTCTCAATGTTGATGCTATGTAAACAATCTGATCATCACGATTATCACTCCCGATATCACGCCCCATGAACCTTCTGCCCATCGGGAAAGCCGATCCGTCCCGCCGGCTCGGGGTGTGACAGTTTGTCCCGTAGGATTGGTATAATTTCATTTAAATGTATGATTTTCGTGGGAAACACCACTAACTTAAGTTCAATGGATGTGAAAAAGAAAAAAAATAAAATAAATAAAAGAAAAATGCTCACGCTTTCATCTGCTTCCATTGTAAAAGTCTGATTTGAGAAATTTCTTATCTTGTTTATATGTGAGGGTAACTTGAAAGCTGGAATCCAGGATTGATTTGGTTTTAAATTTCCTAAGTGTGGGTCTAATGAGATGAAATGTAGAACATTAACATAACAAGACCATGACTAAGGAATTTGAATAACCAGTATGGGTTTAATAGGATAACAATACTTGCAATCTTTTCCAAAGCATTTAATTTTGAATTAGTGAGTTTAATAGTGTAGAAACCATTTTATCTAGCTATGATCCCAGATTTTTGCATAAGCCTTTTTCAGGGACGAAAAAGA
Organism: Mikania micrantha; assembly: GCA_009363875.1. Taxonomy (NCBI): domain Eukaryota; kingdom Viridiplantae; phylum Streptophyta; class Magnoliopsida; order Asterales; family Asteraceae; genus Mikania; species Mikania micrantha. The sequence goes on along the minus strand of CM018691.1, from coordinate 91,946,906 downwards.
AACAAGTGTGGGGATGTGATGTGTTGTAAAACACATATGTTTGTCCATTTGTTTTTGTTAAGTTTCTGTACAGTTTTATTAAGTTCTGGAGTCGATTTAAGCTGGTGCTTCACACTTCTGTAATTTGTTGCTTGCAGGTAACAAACATGTATTTTTTTGGCACAAAAGTTCAAGGAAACGAGCTCCTGGTTGGACGAGAACAGACCAGGAAACAAAGAAAGCAAAAACTGGATTCTGGGTTGCCTCGCGTAGCGCGAAGGGAAAAAGAAACCCTGTCACGTAACGCGACAGGTGGAAATTACAAGAATACCCTTTTTAATGATTATGGGTTGACCCGACTGTTTTGTCAGGTAGTGGGGTGCCTCGTGTAGAGCGAGGGGTTTTCAGGTGGTTGCCGAGTGGCGCGACAGGGTTAAAAGTTCAGAAAATCGAGATTGATGAATAAAAACGCCTGGGGGGCTTCAAAATTAGGTTATCACGGTTTCTGACAACTTGGGAGGCGACTAGGAGGCTGGAACAGGAGATCAAGGTCTAGAATCATCATCGAGAAGCCCGAGGATTGCAAATCGAAGGGTGTAATCACGATCGGTTCTTATTCTTGTATTGTTTTTCCATTCGTATGATGTTTTGCTCTGGTTTATACATTAGATCTTTCAGTTTGTTCACGATGGTTGTTGGCTAAATCACTTAAACTACCTAGGGTTTTACGATTATGCATGTTCATTGTTTATAACGATTGATTATGGAACAAGTGTTGGATTTTCAATGACATAAAGATTGAGATTTGAATCTTGGATGTGTATGAATGTTTGGATTGGTTTATTGATTTGAATTATCTATTCCTCATGTGCTTTGACAAATGTCTTTCGTATAATAGGTGCATGTTAGATCGATTACTTTGTGTTTTTGATTAGTAAATGAATTACTAGACATAGTGGGTCATAAACAAACTAAATGTTCAATTAAATTCAAAAGCCGTGAGGTGAGAGTTTGTTAGTTTGTCTTGAGTGTTTAGTTACTAGTTAAAGTCTTTGTGAAAAGACTAATATTAGTTTAATTGAACATATCCTTGAATACTAAATCCAAGTTGTTTTTCCTTATTATCCCGTACATGTATTCATGTATTGAGACTTTCGTTTTCGTGAGGTAGACGGTCTTTAGGATATGTTATTAATGGGTTGGGTAACTTGTGAGAGTAACTAACTTAAGCCGGTGATTTAATGACTCGTAGACATCTTAGTTGAAATCTTTGAGAAAGGTTGAAGATCTAATTCATTTATTAGTTAAAAATCAAAGATCTCGGTTTCACAACAGTTCCATAATCAGTATAAAAAGCATTGACATGTATAGAGTAAACCCTAGGTAGTCATTTCATTATTTGACACTTCTTGCTTTGTTTTCATCATTTAGTCTTAATCCGGTTTTCAGGTTATTAGTTCATTTTAATTAATTAGTAAAATTCCTCCCTTTAAAACAATTATTTTAATCAAGTAAATTTGTATAGATAAGTCTTTGAGTCTAGTTTGCATTTTCTATAGAAGTCTGTGGGTTCGATATCCGGACTTACTTTTCTTTACTATTTTTGATAGGTTCACTTGCCTGTTAGTAGTTTAGTTTAGAGAGTCTAGAGTATTACTTAGTGTCTAGGTTAGTTGTCATTTTTGTTATTTTTAGTTGAACTACTTTGCATACATCACCTAGGAACTGGAATGATATTTCTATTTTTTTTGCTTATATCATGCTAAAACTATGTAATAATTTGTTGCCGTAATGTAAACTATATATGTTTTGTTACAACAATGTAATTGTTCAAATTAGAAATCTGCTATATGGATACTATATTTTGTTATAAAAAAATATTTGAAATAATGTGTCTACTGATGTTTGTATTACTTTTTGCTTGGAAGAATACTTAATTCCCAAAGAGAGGAAACATAACAATTAGAAATATCTTCTATTTAGTTGATCCTGAGTACATAAAAGATATGCGAGCAAAGATAACCAATATATACACATTAATTGTATACATTAATATAACAATTACGTTAGTATAACAATGTATTGTATTAGTGTAGCATGATGTTTTACATAAACACAAACTAACGACTAGTTTATAAACTACTTAATTGGCAAAAAAAAATTATATGTATCATTGTTAAGGCGTTACCCATCTCAACCTATATTATGTCAGAAAGTTACCTATTTCAACCTAAAATGCAATAATTGTTTACCCAATTCTATCCATTTATCTTGTTTTGGGTCAAGATTGCCAGGTATAGTTTACACTAATGTAAGTAATATGCTTACACTAATGTAAGAGGAATGTTTACATTAATGTATGTAATATGCTTACACCAATGTAAGTGGAATGTTTACACTAATGTAAGTGACATTTTAGACGTAATTAAATCAAAATATATATAAATTAACACAACTTTAAATTTGTGATCATGTTTCAACTTGAGTGAAATGCCAAATCATGTAAATTCATCTTTCCAAAATGCAACCACTCCAAACAACTTAACACACATTTTTGATCAAAAAAGTTGAAATTAAGTACCAATTTTGTCAATACATTATACATATTGTAGTGATGTAGTAAAATATTATAATATTTTACAATTTTGTCAATATATTATACAAATTTCTATCCTAATAATTACATTGTTGTAATAAAACATAAATTACATCACTACAAAATGTTACTTAATTTTAATAGATTATAACATTGTTGTAATAACACATAAATTACATCACTAGAGCTTAGTTTTTCTCTCCTCACGTTCCGACCTGAGTAACCTGTGAACCTGTTACGAACAAACATTAACAGAATGAGCCGAATGCCCAGTACAGATAAAGGATTAAGTAACAGTTGCAATAACCGAATGCATGATAACAAAAGACAAAATGATATGATATATAGTAAAGCAAGACAATCAAATAAATCATATCATACGGATGTATCCTGATCCGAATCTTAAATCACTACTGACATACACATAGAGCTGCAGACCCTATGTACCGAACGTGTAATGGAATGTGGGCATACACAAATCCATCCACCAGAAATCATATACAAATATATCCTAAGACCAGTCCATACGCCTTCTTATGGCCTCATGTACCTCACAAGTACGAAGAAGACGCCATGATCTCAGCTCACCGCCACGGTTGGTGCCACGTCATTGATGCCGCAATGACGTGCTTGTGGTCACCCCCGCAAGTAGGGGCATGCTCGGGGAACAGATGACAAGAACGGAAGCGGTAACACAACAATGTATATCAAATACGCTTCTCACTAAGCGTTCAACTAAATCATAATATAATATCAGAACATGTGATAATGATTTCAATCCAACAATTCTATCACATGCAAACAAATTAAATTCAATAATAAATAATGCTTCAAAATTCATAACGGACAATGCAAATGAAACAGATCGATATATCAAAGACGTTCAGGAATTCCAAAGGTGTGTGAGAATCAAAGGGGTTCCAATAATCAAATCATATACTGAAAGAAAAAGAAGGAGGTAAGAATCCGTGCCTTTTTATAGGTTTGGTGACTTACGAAATAGGATCCTTCATACTTGTCTATGGATGTTTTAACAACCTACATTGTTATAATTATAATGAGATTTTATTTTATTTTAAAACGTGAAAGTTGTTTTAATTAAAAAGTTGAGTAATTGTATAATTAACTAGTTTATTAAAAAGATTTTATTTTAATACATAGATTAAACCTAAAAAAAATCAATTATATGTATATATGCTCACGTATATATGTATAGGAAATATAAATTTACTCATCAAAGTAGATTGAAACTTTGGTACAATTATTTTATATGAATCCAAACTGATGGTACATAATTTTTATTTCTTTATTTCGTTTCTCTTTTATTTATTTTTCCTTTTAAATGAATAAAGTATACTCGTATGTGTGAAGCATTGTCTTCTTGTTTATAACTGAACATAAATCATCACTGGAATCCTAACACCAGTGATCCATTATTAATCAAGTTTTAAACTAACAAATATACATTCAGATCTTAATAAAGGTTTAAGGTTTGATTCATTTACCTCAGTCGTAAGATTGCAAGTTATGGAGGCTAATCATGAAGACCAAAGGTGGTTTCACGGCTAGTCGTAAGTCCTTGATGCAGTTGGTGACCCAAGTAGGATGAGACACGCAGGGTATAGTGTCAGCTTCGTGTGTAGCACAACGAACACGCTTCGTCGAAGGTCTCGCACGGTTACCGGAAACTCAAGAACACAATGTTCGGGGCTCTGTTGCAGGTCATCGCCGATTAAGGTTGTTAAGCTGTGGAGCTAGATGAGTGGTGGTATCGGTTCTAGGTTTCGTTATGCTTTCTACCCATCGGAGTTGCAGGTCGTCGCCGGAAAAACGAAAATGAAAACTATTGGAGAGAGAGAGAGAGAGAAGGGAGATTTTCTATTTTCTTTCGTGATAGCCTCCATTTAAAGACGACTTCACGACAGGGTTGTTGGTGTGAAGATGTAATGTCGGGGAACCCGGTCGACCGAATTTTTGTTTTCCGGCGCCATTGTCTGGTGGGTTTCTCCTCTGCTGCGTTTCTGAAGATTTAATGCCGGAAAGACGATTTTGTTAATTGTTGACTTTATTATTTTATTTACCAATGATCCTTAGCTCAAGCGGTTGAGGAGAGGTACCATGTAGCTTCAATATTGGGGAGGTCACGGGTTCAAGTCCTGGTATAGACAAAATAGGGGTTCCATGCTAGGCTAAGGGTTTTCTCTCACCTATGGTGGGTTTCCTCCTATGAGGTGTGGATATGATCGGGTGGGTCTATGACTCGTCAGTGATCCAAATTGCCGTTCAAAAAAAAATTATTATTTTATTTTATTTTCACTATCATATTATTGTTATTATATCTGTTTATTATTATTACTACTTAGAACATGACACACACAAATATATGGTTATATTAAAATTATTTATGACTTCGATTTTTTTTATATATCTATTTCTTATTGCCTTAATATTTTATTGTTATTTAACATGTTAAATTATTTCTTTTTATTTTTTTTATTATTATTAATTTTTTTAGATATTTCAAAAATAATGTAATATAATAATTTAACAAACACTATACTAATGTAATAAAATTATATGAAAGAACTTATCATAAGAAAGTGTTTCATAATTTTTATATATAATATATGTATTGTTACAATATTCATACTAGTGTAATATTGTAATATTTTATATAATAAATAATATAAAAATTTATTACAAGACACTCGCAAATAAGTACCATATAAATTTTATTTTATAATTTTGATAATACTATGCAGAACAATTGTCGAAAAGTGATTTTAATTTTTTTTTTTTTGAAAATGAAAGCGAGTAGCACAAATTTTACTTGGAGATTTTTTTAGGGTTGTGTTAAACTAACACCTCAAATTTTAAAAATACACCCTTAATACGGGCCGTATTGCCCAGTACGGCCCGTCTCAGTCATCGGTCAGACATTCCTCTGACATCCTATGACAATGATTGCCAGCAAGACGCGTCGTACTGGTCAGTACGGCCCGTCTCATTCATCGTACATACATTTCCTGACATCCTATGACAATGATTTGAATCAAGACGGGCCGTACTGACCTGTACGGGCCGTACTGACCTGTACGGGCCGTCTTGCCCAGACGGCCTAGTTTTGGCCTGGTTTGGCTGAGACGGGCCGTAAGGGCCGTCTTGCCCAGACGGCCTAGTTTTGGTCTGGTTTGGCTGAGACAGGCCGTACTGACCATTACGGGCCGTCTTGCCAAGACGGCCTAGTTTTGGCCTGGTTCGGCTGATACGGGTCGTACTGACTTGTACAGGCCGTCTTGCCCGGACGGCCTAGTTTTGGTTGGTTTGGCTGAGACGGGCCGTACTGACCTGTACGACCTGGTTTTGGGGTAAGACAGCCTGGTTTTGGGTGAGACGGGCATCCTCAGTACGGGCCGTACTGACCTGTACGGCCCGTATTTAACTTTTTATTGAAATTTACTAAGTCGATTTTCTCTTTTTGCATCAATGTTTATCGCTTCGGTCGTCACATCTTTCCTATATTTCAACCTTACACGATAAACATACAAGATGTCAGGTGGTAACTTGGTATGCATATGCTTGCATGCATGGATGCATGCTAATATATTCTTTAAGTTAATTCATTTCAATTGTATATCCACCCATCAACATTATCTTATCCAACCTCCAATATCAAGACTTAATATCGACATGGTTAGCCCACAGTATCGATGGCTAGAACTTGGATCAATATCGACAACATCACTATCGAGATTATTAGTCTCGATGGTTAGTCTCGACAGCCCCTTCCTTTAATATCGATGGTTATCTTCGAAGGGTAGTATCAATGGATCGGTGTTGGGACTACAAGTTCGATGGGCCGCCGTCGACCTAATCAATATCGGTGAGCCAAGTTCGAAGGACATGGCATCCAGAATAATAGTCTCAATGCTACTGTTCATCTTCTTGTTAATTCGCTCATCAACCAGTTGCAAGTCCAGTCCACAGCTCAAACCAGTTCATACAAGCTCGATTTATGTGTTCAAGGTGTGGGAATCGTTTAGAAAAGGTGGTTCCATAACCGGTTTGTATTTGAGTGAAAAACCAAAAAGTAAACACGTGATCTACCTTCAAAAACTCGACCAAATGCTGGGAATCCTTGTGGGTTTATGTTCTACTCGATCATACGAACGATTTGGGACAATAATCAACCAAAATGGTTAAGAAATGAAGAACTCTTAGAGAGAAGTTCTAGCGAGAGAGTGAGCCGGAAATGAATTTTAGAGAGAGAAAGTAATTGTGAAAAATGAGGGGGAAGAAGGAGTTCACCCCTTTTTATAGCCCGGAACGAACCCACGTGTTTCGTGACAATTATTTCCACGTTAACAATTGTATTTGCTCGGTTTTTACGTAATTCATCTTTAAATACAAAACGTTTAATTAAATGGTTTCATTTATTATTTTTTAAGGTGTTTATTCCTAGTAAACGTTTTAAATTCTTTTTATTAATTTAAGTATCGTAAAAAATATTATCTTGGTTATCTAGTTGAAACGCGTTACTTATGTATGCATTCGTAAAGATCGTCACCTTTACGAATACAATGTTCCTATCGTATTCAAACTTGATTTATGATTCCTGGAATATCGTTTCAGAGTATTATTCTTAATAATTGTATTCGTGTGAATTGTCACCCACGCGAACACATTATTAAGTTAACATTTCTGAAATGACATTCGCGTTTTAAATTATAATTGTGACCTCACCATCGTGTAAATGTTTTCATTATCATTTTCCTTATTTTAATTTAATGTGTTTATCAAATGTACATTTCCCCATCCTTATCCCCACTAAATCATATCACTAACACATCCATGATAGATCGAAATAAGTTTATGTATATGGCATACGTAGGAGTCAGTCGCAACCTATCCGGCCGTCATCCCACTACCATTTCGATAAACCATGACCATGTGTCCTTGACTATATTTAGTGACCAAACCATAAACCTTTTAACAACTCGAACAAAACCAATTCATATAATAAATATTTCACTGGAATAAACATTGTGGTTCAGTCTAGTTATATTCCAAACTAACTTCCCCATGGTTTATGCATATTAATCATATGTTCTCATCAATGCATACCAATAATAATATCACCAATCAATCCAACATCATCAAATTATCATAACAGGTTCTATCAATACAAAAATATATATGTAATGACGATACCTGAAATACAGTGATGTTACAATAGCGTACGTTTTACCTTCTGATTTGGTTTTCTTATTAAGGGATGTAGGTCCTTAAACTGATCAAGATCCAAACTTTATCTCTGTAAACATCATCAATGATCTCTAACAAGTGCGGAATCCAAGTTAGAAACACGAAAGCAAGTAGAAAAATGAAAACTTAATAAATATTGCAAAACTTCGAGTACAAGCGCCTCTATACGTCTAGAGAGCGTATGCCTCGGGATTCCAACCTAAACCTGTACAAAATACGTCTATTTATACTAGGCCCAGGTGTACACGAAATCTAGATACAGAAGGTTCGAGTACACGATAACTTCGTGTACTCGAAAAGCTGTACACGAAATTATCCAAAAACTTGAGCTTTGACTCTTCCGGGTTGACTTTGTCAGTCTTCATCGTTTGGCGGGCTCTACAAACTCCCCCTAGACTGGCGAAGTCATCCGATAGGAAGAGTAACACTGTGTGGCCCTGCTCCAGCATACAGCTTCAGCTTCATGGCATAAGCAACAACTCGTGTAAATGGCTTAGCCAGCTCATCATTTCCGGAATATACTCGTATAGGAGAGTTGTGCAGCTTCATCATGTCATCCTTACCATACTTCAGAAGATCCATAGGGTCAAGAATCATGTCGATGTCATCAATATCATCCATATTCCTAAGAATAACTGCAGCAAGGTTCAGATCATCAAAATACCAAGATAGGAATTTAGCCAAAGAGTTATCAGGAACTCTTGGCGAGACGGGGACTGCTTGCTCTACATGAGGAGGAGGGTACTTATAGTACACCCAAGGATTCTTTGTCTTTGGATCTATGATGCACGAAGAGACAAAACGTCGTCCCTTTGCCGTGCGCATCACAGGGAAATTCTTCTCACACTGATCTTTGATAAACTTTGCGAACAAATCAGCCTGTGAGTCTTTAGACGGGTTGAAGAACATAGCCTTGTCAATGCTTCTGATGTCTACCTTGGGCAATGAACAAAAATCTCTTGGCTTCTTGTAGAACTCGACCTTTCCACTCATCCGTTTCACCAAGTAGATATCTCTTTGTTTGTCGTACATCCAGCAGCATACATTTGATCTATCATTGCGAACTGCAAATAGATTTCTGTCATCGGAAATGAAGGTATGCTCTGGATGCTGATCGCCCATTTCTTTGAACCAAGCTGCTTTATCTACAGGAGGAGCAGGCGTCCAGTCTTTCTTTCGATCAAACCAGCTATCTATCACTTCATTCAGAGAAGTGATCTCATTTCCCAATGCATCAATGTATTTGTGGGCATACAAATAATCGATATAAGGATCTGATGACACATTGCCAAGAATTATGTTTTCTGGTTCTTCTTCTACAGATGCCCCTGCAGAAGACTTGGCTTGATCATTCTTCAGATGGCTTGGTGACCCAAAATAAAAATCATCCGGAAGATCATCAAATATACTGTCAAGTCCGTCTCCAGTAGTCTCGTCTGGCTGTACACAATCACCAAAAAGGATGTCATCTGGAATGTCTCCAAATAGATCATCATACAGACCAGAAGGCTTTTCGGAAGATGATGGATTCCCAGAGTCTCCACCTTGATCTTTGTCATCAGGAGGACCTTGGTCTTTATCTTTGTCATCTCCATCTTTATCATCTTTGTCGCCTTGGTCGTCTTTATCATCCTTGTCCTTCTTTTCATATTTATCTTTCTTTTGATCTTGTTCATCATTTCCATCATTATCATCATCATCACTGTCGTCACTGTCATCACTGACATCCATGACTTCATCTTCAGACTCGGAGACTTCTTCTCCTTTGAGTCGTTTGATATCCCTCTGCATCTTGTGGTTCTCTAATAAAAGAATTCTGATGAATTTTTCATGAGCCTTGACCTTTCCTCTGCACTTGTTCAAATGAGAACATATCTTGATCTTCCCTTCACGCAGGTTCATGATCATTTTGTCTTTTATCTCCGCATCTTTCTCTAACTGATAGACTCGCTCCTGAAGTCCAATGAGATCCACAGGCACCTGCACAGGCTCGTATGGTGAGTCGGAATGCAAAGGAGATTTTCCTTTGCTGCTACCGGACTGAGGTGGAGGTGATTTGGTCTTGGTTTTGGTTTGAGGCGGAATGGTGACGGATGGGCGTGTGGAGGGAACTCGGATGATGAGTTTGGTTTTCGAAGGTTTGGGTGTAGGTTTGTGTTGTTGTGGCTTAATGGGTTGAGAAGGTTGATATGGTGGAGGTGGTTGAGTGACAGGTGAGGGCGATGGTGGTTTTGCGACAGGTGGTGGTGAGGGTGGTAGTGTGACTTGTGGTGGTGATGGTGGTAGTGTGACATGAGGTGGTGATGGTGGTTTGGTGATGTGAGGTGGTGAGGGTGGTTTGGTGACAAGAGTGGGTTTAACAGATGCCTGGGTCATGACAGCAGTAGCAGAGGAGAAGGATAAGCTTGAGAGAATAGACTGAAGTCTTGGGTCTTTTGCCTTTCGGGCCATCGTCTTTTGCCTTTTCTTCTTTGGCGAAGACTCGGGAGTGGGAGTATAATCAACATCTTGAACGTCTTCCCTTTCTTGCCTTGTGAGAGGTGGCCCCTCTGGGATGAAATCTTCACTTGATGAAGAAGAGGAAACATCAGATGCAACTTTTGTAGCTTTACTCGCTTCAGCTTTAGAACTTGTAGCCTGAATGTCATGCTCCTCAGCCACAAAGGCAACTGGAGTGCCTTGATCCTCCACAACGTTCTCATCCCCTACAAAACGTCCAAACTTTATCAGAGGCCTTTGACCGACATATTGCTTCTTCCCACGTTTATTCATCTTCATGTATCCGAAAATGTCATCCCGCATTCTCTTGATCTCCAAAGTGCCAAGAGTGGGAGTCAAAGATGGATACTTTTTGTTGATGATGATCTGCACAAATCGAGGGAATGCCAAGAAACGTTCCTTTCTTCGTCCTTTGATATTTGCGTACATGTCGATGAAGATCATCTTGGAGTAGTTGAAATCCATTCCAAGTGCTAAGGCCACCAGACAGGAACTAAGAGTCTGGTTCAGCACATCGTATCCACCCTTCCGTCCAGAGAGACACTCTCCAATATGGATGCAGTAACTTCTTCTCAATGGGTGGATATTTGCCTTCATGTCCCATTTGAAAGACAGTTCGGTTCACCAACTCTTGATCAAGCTCTACTGGGTCAGAATCTTTGTCTCCGAACTGCAGACATTCTCTGATAATCTGCTCCGAAATGATGATGGGGTGACCCTGGATCTTTCCAACGATAGTGATGTTTCCATCTGCATCGACACTTTCTTCCACGGTGCTCCAGAAGCTCCTAACAAAGTCGGTCATAATGGGCGGATACTCCATAATGGCATAGTTGATGGGCGACAAAATCAGTCCATCCACCATACTCTTGAACTCTGAGTGTTTGGCTGGAGGTTCCCCAAGAAATGCTGTCATGTTGTGATCATGCACAAACCGTAAATCTGCCATCTGAAAAGTACAAACAGATCAAGTTAGTTTAGGTTCAAGAAAGACTAAGTCTGAGTGTACACGAAGACCAGAGTGTTCACGAAAGACTAAGTCTGAGTGTACACGAAGACCAGAGTGTTCACGAAAGACTAAGTCTGAGTGTACACGAAGACCAGAGTGTTCACGAAAGACTGGATTTTAAAAAAAAATTCTAAGTCTTGTGTACACGAAGATCAAGATGTACACGAAATACTTGATGTACACGAAATGTGATTTGTACACGAAGTAAGTGTGTACTCGAAAGTTCATATTTCATGTACTGAAAAATCCTTGAAAAGTTCAGCAATTTTGCTCCTTAGAATTTCTAATCAGGTTCAATATACTCGGAATTGAAAGGCGACCAACATATCCACGAATTGCCTTTCAATTTTAAGTATTTCGAGACCAATTTGACCAAAAACCTTCTGTGCACGAAAATCGCGTACTCGAAATCTTATTTTGACCATAACTTTCGATTTCACGGTTAAATCTTGATAAAAATTGATACCTAGGGTCGCCTATAGAGGATCTACAAGATAGCCGGAGTGGAATTTTGAGATTAAGTCTAGAAATCGAGATCGCCACTAAAAGGAAGTTTTTGTACTCGAAATGAAAAACTGTGTACACGGAATGAATGGTACTCGAAATTAGATGTGGTTGGACTATTTATAGGGTTATTTCGAGTACGCATGTTTCGTGTACACGATTTCGAATACACGTTTATTTTCTGATTTCGATTTAAAATTCTAAAAATTCTAACTTTTCAAAAATAAAATAAAATAAAATAAAATAAACTTTGAACAAGTTTTAAAGTTTAGTCGGTTCAAATTTGTGGGATCAAATCTGTTATCAAAATTTTAACTATATTAGTTAATTTCTCAGGAAGCACAACCTTTAAATAGCTATTCCCTACCAATGATTTCCACTCGTTAATCCAACTCTTAAAAGATCAGTTATATGATCAAGTTTTTCTGAAAATATCTTATGTGAAATTTGTGATCAATTAGATTGTGAGACTAGATTAATATGCAACCTATCAGTCTTGTTATATCCTTTGTTTTAAACTTTGATTGTGTTTCAACGAACTCAAAATCATTTTGACAGAGTTTTAAGATGAGAAGAGAAAAGAACAGATCCATTAGATTGGAATCAAGAACAAGAAGGGGTTCTATCATCTTGTGCTCATTGGCATCTTTTATTTATTGATCTGCAGACACATTGGTCTTAACGTCGCACATTCAGGTCTTTGCTTTCGCAAAACATAGAATGCTTCAGTAGGTATTTCCCGCTCTTTGTTTGCACAAAACATAGGAAATACCCGAGTTTTTCAAACACAATTTCAAGTTTATAGAAACACAGTCTCGTTTTGATTAAAGGATTTAAACTAGAAGTCAAATAGTTGTCACATATTTCTAGTTATCTAATGATCATGATTTCACACTTATTTATCTATTTATATGTATTTTAAGTTTGATCAAGTCTGATTATTTAAGTTTTGAAAAACTCATTTCAACTTCTTAGCATAGAATAGATATTTAAGGTTGTGATTCCTTTTGAAATCATAATAAGATAGTGAAATTCTGATCCTTAGAGATTATTTCACTTCCCATTTTGATCGATTCACTTTGCTTGTCCAAATGAAATCTTTTTGTATTTTCTTAAGTTTTTGTAAAGTTAAAATTTAAAAATGTTTTTGTAATTTTCTTTTAAAAACACGAAGCAGAATCTCCTTTTCTTAAGATTTAAAAGAAAACCTAACTCCCCCTAAACTTATAGATTATCTTAGGCTGACTCAAAAACTGAAATAAATTTTTGTTGTTTTGTAAATTTTGACTCAAAGACCGAAAAATCTTTTTGTTGTTTTGTAAATTTTCTCCCCCTAAATTTGTGAACTGAGTAAGACACAAATTTTAATGTATTTACAAAAGTGCTTTTAATTAAAGCTTATTAATTTGAGAAAGGCAAGCAAGTGATGGAAGCGTGCTGTATCGAACGGTTTTGTGAAAAGGTCCGCTAGATTGTCATCAGTATGGACCTTTTCAAGATGAATCAGCTTTCATTCGAAACAGTCACGGATGAAGTGAATCCGGATATCAATATGTTTAGTTTTGGAGTGTTGTACCGGATTCTTGACGATCTGTAAGGCTGCTTCATTGTCACAATAAATAGGAGAGTCAAGAAAGTTCAAACCGTAATCGAGAAGTTGTTGTTGCATCCAGATAACCTGAGAGCAGCAACTGGAAGCAGCAACATATTCGGCTTCTGCAGTGGATGTGGATACGGTTGTTTGTTTCTTGCATTGCCACGAGACAAGGCGATCTCCCAGATACTGACACCCACCAGTGGTTGACTTCCTGTCCAGGTTACATCCACCAAAGTCACTGTCTGAGTACGCAAATAATCGAAACTCAGAGTTCTTTGGGTACCAAAGACCAAGTTTAGGTTTCCCGACCAGGTACCGAAAGATTCTCTTGACAGCTATAAGGTGAGATGCCTTAGGATTCGCCTGATATCTGGCACACTGACAGACTGAGAACATGATATCTGGACGACTAGCAGTCAGATACATCAGGGAACCAATCATTGATCGATAGAGGTGTTGATCAACATCTTCACCATCCAAATCCGAAGTTAAGATAGGACGAGCAGCCATGGGAGTGGAAGCCGGCTTTGATTTCATCATTTTGAACTTGGTCAAAATATATGTGACATATTTTCCTTGGTGAATCAGCACACCTTTTGAATCTTGCCTCACCTGCAAACCTAGAAAGAAAGTCATTTCACCCATTGCGCTCATCTCAAACTTTTTCTTCATCACTCCTTCAAATTCCTTGCACAACGCTGAGCTTGTGGAGCCAAAGATAATGTCATCCACATAGATTTGGACGAGAATTAAGTCATCTTTATCCTTGCGAACAAACAAAGTTTGATCGATTGCTCCACGGGTATATCCATTTGCGAGTAGGTGATCAGTGAGTGTAGCATACCAAGCTCGCGGTGCTTGATGAAGACCATAAAGAGCTTTGTCTAACTTGTAGACATGCTCCGGATTCTGAGGGTCTTCAAAACCCGGGGGTTGACACACATAGATTTCTTCCTTTACTTTTCCGTACAAGAAAGCTGTCTTCACATCCATCTGATATACCGTGAAGTTCATGAAAGATGCGTAGGCCAAGAAAATTCGAATGGCTTCAAGTCGTGCAACTGGCGCAAAGACTTCCTCATAATCTATTCCCTCTTGTTGATAAAAACCTTGAACCACCAACCTTGCTTTGTTTCGAATAATGACTCCAGAGTCATCTCTTTTATTTCTGAAAACCCATCTTGTTCCTATAGGCAATTTTCCTTTGGGCAGGGGAACCAGATTCCATACTTTAAGTTTCTGAAACTGTATCAGTTCTTCTTGCATTGCTTCAACCCAGCTGGACTCTTTGAGAGCCATTTTAACATTCTTGGGCTCAACCTGTGAGATAAAACAAGAATATAAACATGAATTAATTGGACCTGATTGACTTCTGGTAGTCGTCTCTTCAGGCAAGAGGTTCTGAGCTGTAATGGTTCTGCTTCGAGTGAGAACACCTTCCGAGAGAGGTCCAATAATAATTTCAACTGGATGATTCTTGTTTATACTGAGTGTTGGCACTTCTTCCACAGCTAGATTGTCTAGCAAGTTGCTGAGACTATTCACTTGGTCTATACTTGAGGAAGAAATGTTGTTGGTATGAGCATTTTCACTTGACTCAGTTACTTGATCCACACAATGTTCCTCAGGAATGTTATCTGAGAACAATGGATTATCAAAGGTCTGGTGAGAGGAAGATGAGATTTGATCTGCTTCTGGAAGTGGTTGAACAGACTGAGAAGTGTCTGGTTCTGATGGGAGAACTTCTTGTACTGGGGTCGGCTGAACTGGAGGGTCACGATTGTACATGCCAGGAGGATCAACTGTCAAAAGATTAGGATCACATGGAACATAGTCAACTCTATAGTCCACATCATCTCCTTTGTAGAAATCATCGGCCTGCTCAGATGTTCCTGCATTCTCAGATGGAGTGCTGAAGGGCTTAAAAGTGGAGTTATACTCAAACAGCCAGTTTGGACCAGATCCAGCATCAGTAGAGTTCATTTCTTGCCAATCTATGTAGTATGATTCCACAATCATCCGAGTTTTCTTGTTATAAACTCTGTATGCTGCCCTTTCAGACGAGTAGCCCACGAAGTAACACTCATCTGCCTTATCATCAAACTTATGGTTAGGCTCTGTATGAAGAAGAGTGCAAGGACATCCGAATGACTTGAAGTGTCCAACTTTGGGCTTCTGATTGAATAGAATCTCGTAGGGAGTCTTCTGATGACGCTTGTTCAGAAGTGCTCTATTTTGAACATAGCACGCAGTGTTAACTGCTTCAGCCCAGAAAAAGATAGGTAGCTTTGATTCTGACAACATTGTTCGTGCAGCTTCTATAAGCGTTCTGTTTCTCCTTTCAGCCACTCCATTTTGCTGAGGTGTTCTAGCTGCACTGTATTGCCTAGCTATCCCTTTCTCATCACAGAAATCTATAAGAGTCTGATTTCTAAATTCAGTTCCATTATCAGTTCTAATCACCTTGACCTTTAGATTCTTCTGATTTTCTATCAAGGTAATGAACTTCTTCAAAATCTCTGGAGTTTCATCTTTCTTGGCCAGAAAGAACACCCAAGTGAATCTGGAATAATCATCTGTCACAACGAGACAATATGACTTTTTCCCAATACTCATTACGTTAACCGGTCCGAAGAGATCCATATGAAGAAGCTGAAGAACTGAAGAGATAGAAGTGAACAATTTAGGCTTGTGAGGTCTCTTGTGTTGTTTCCCTTTGGCACAAGCGATACATTTCTCAATAGTGGAGAAATCTTTAGAAGGTAGACCAATGACGTGATCCCCCTTGGCGAGTCTGTTCAGATTCTTTAGGTTTACATGACCCAGTCGCCGATGCCATAACAGACAATCATGCTCCGATGCCTTTGAGAACAAACAAGTGTTCTCTGTAAATGAATCTGAGTTCATATTAATAATATATGCATTGTTTATCCTTGGAGTTCTCATCAGAATCCACTTCTCAGGCACTACAAAGCCAGGCTTCAGAATAAGACATTCTTTGTTTGTGAAGTGTGTGGAAAAACTCTTATCACAGATTTGAGAAACACTCAGAAGACTGTGATTGAGCTCTTCAACATAGTACACATCTTCAAAACTAAGAGTTCCATTTGTGACCGTGCCCTTCATGCTTATCCTTCCTCCCTTGTCTCCAGCAAATGACACATAGCCTCCATTGAATGGTGTAACTTCATGCAACTGAGAGAAATCCCCAGTCATATGCCGGGAACAGCCACTATCTACATACCAAACATGTTTAAGCTTGCTTGGCTTTCCCTGCATAGTACACATTCAACTAATGAGAAACAGGTACCCAAATCATAACAGATTTAGGTGCTTTGGTAATAGAAGAAACTCTATCCTTGGGTTTGGGTTTGGGTCTTTCTGAATTGAGCTTAATATGTTTTGTCATGCTTCCACTGCCCTGGTCAACTGGTTTTATCTTAGTTTTGAAAGTCCTTGGAGTTTGCTTATGAAAACCAGATTGTGTTTTGTTTGATTTCTTATGTCTTTTTGCAGTGGAAGGAGTCTGAGTCTGAATCCCCTTTTGAGAGGTTGCCTTAGGCTTGGAGGATGGTACAGTCCTCACATGTTTGTTAACTAGTTTAGCCTTAGGTATGACCTTCTGATTCTTCCCATAGAAGAATTCAGTAGGTCGGTGCAGACAGTGTCTAGCAATGTGGCCTGGTTTCCCACATGCATAACAGCAGACCTTTTGGTGAAATTCAATTGGATCAAAGGGCTTTACATCACAGTTACTTTGACTAGAGGATGAGTTTGAAGAAATTTGTTCCAATGACCCAGTTGGAATATAAGGTTCACAGTTAGGGTTCAACTGTGAACATTCCTCTTTAGTAACTGTGGAATGAGCCGGTGCATTTTGTGCTGTCAAAGGAGAGAAGGTTGATTTTATAGCAAATGTTTTTTGAAAATGTTTCAACATATCATTAAGATTAATGTCAATTTCATCGAATTTTCCAACAAAATCAGTTTTTGGAACAAAAGATGATTGTCTTGTAGATGTTGAACAATCTGTGCTCCTCCCAGCACTTCTTTCTACCTTCTTCTCCTCTAAACCTGCAACACTTAGTTTTTCTGCACAAACCTTAGAATCATTAGTCATAACAGGGTCAGCTGTGAGCATAACTGGTTTGGTGGGAAAATCACATGCACGACTAGAATCCAATTCCAAGTCATCAACAGATGTGTTGATCCTTGGCATGCATGAGTAATTATGGTTAAAGGGTGGTGCACACTCTTTAAAACCAAGACCTTGATTGTCACACCCCCAATTTTCAACTAACGGAATCATACCGTTTGGGAACGTGACAAACCAGGATCTCAGATCATTAGACATAACGAAGACCTCTATATGAATTTCAAAACATACTTTGGTCTTTAAAACATAACATCAGAGTTTTCAAAAATTGCGGAAGCGTTTTAAAACCAGTAACAGTTGTAAAATGTAAATTACAATACAAAGTATCAAATGTTCAAATTCAAATATCCAAAATGTTTAAAATGCATGCGACTCTATCTCCTAGTCCATGCCAGCTTTAATGCGCGCCTTAACGTCCTGAGAAAACATGTAAATCAAGTCAACACAAAGATTGGTGCATAACACAGGTTTTAAGCATTCACAATGTTCAAAACAGCAGTTTGAATATCAAGTTTGTAGATAACATAATCACACATGCACAGTCATGATAGCTAGTCATATAAACTATTTACATAAGTGGTCGACACCGAAGCTGACGAATTGCCATGTTATAGCATGTTTTTTTTTTGCCTTGCCACTATTGTCTAGCACAACAATAGTAAAATGTGTTTGGTCAGTCAAACACCTGCGTAGATCCCATCTACCAGGTGAGGTTTGTCAAACCTAATAGATCTATTTCCAACTACCACGCTTTGCGCTACGGCAAACTAAACGGTTCGAGGTGTGTAAGGACTTTCAAATTGCTATGTTGTCACATAATGTAAACAGCTAACTCATGCAAGTGATATGTATCTAAAAATAGTTTGTTGCACATGTTTTCTCCCCCAAAACAGTTTAAAATAAGAAAGGGGCCGTGTACGCACCTTTGATAGTTGCAGAATGATCAAATACTCGTGAACTCGCGTAAAAGATCCTTTACGAAGAATCTGTGTTTAAACAATAACCTAGTGTTATTCGGAATGTCGTTTTGTGCTTGGAATCACATACGTGTCAACATACGTATGTTAAAGTGTTAAGAATGTGCGTACGTACGTACGCGTGCCTTTGAAATCGTTTAAATAAAATCGTATTTGATTTTATTTAAATAACCGTAATTATACGCGATTTCGTTTTCGGATTAAAATATGAATTTTATTATTCAACTACGTTCGGAATTGGATTCTGGTTCCAACGCAACTCGAACGAGTCGAATCGGAGTTAGAACGAAAGAGTTATGAACAAAATACTAGAAATTGATTTAAAAATCCAAAACCAGTAGGAGCCGGGCTCGAACCCGTGACCCCCCACTCATACCACACACATCCTACCAATTCAACTGTTTCGATATTTGATAACAGATTGCTTTTTAATTGGTTTTAAGCATCAAGAAAACCGAATCCTTTTGTTTAACTCTAGCCGAAGCAACAAGGCTCCAATTGACCCACGATTCATTAGCTTTCGATCCTTAAACCTTAGGGGTTATGTTCTAATCACCCAATCGACTCCTTAGATGATTTTAATTCGAAAATAATTTACTATAACCCGTTTAATTGGGTGTGTAACCGTCCGAACGTGAGTTTATCTATTCCCAATTCAAATCGATCAAATTCATGATCAATTGTCCTTGAATTCATAGGGTTTCTCTTACACAGACAATTTCAAGCCTTATCTTACTGTTTAATTTAATTATAAAGCTCAACCATATCAAATTCCCCAAATTTCGCTTTTCATAAGAACCCTAGAATCAAAATCGTTAAATTATCAATAATTACATGAAATTAGCATATGCTTTTCATTAATGGAAGATCTACGAAACTCTCTGTGTACACAATTTTTATTATCAAACCTATTTGGGCCGAAACCCCCAAATGATCTTTCATTAAAACCCTAGAAATCGAAATCATACGATTCGATGTTAAGAACTGAAATTAGAATATGGTTTTCAATGCACAGAGCATTTCGAAGCACTCTGTATCATTAAATTTGGTTTTTAAAACCGTTTGAATACTAACCCCCAATTCATTCTAGATGATGAACCCTAGAACCGGCTATCGTATAATTCGATATTAGAACCACAAATTGTTATGGGGCTATGTTTATTTGGCATGTTTAGGGTGTGTAGAAACAATCACTTACTTGTTTTGATGATTAATTGAGAAAATCGACTTCGTGCTTTGAGTTCGGTCACCCCCTAATCGAGTTCTTCTCCTCGCAGCTTCTTGAATCGATTGGTTGTATGTGAACCCTTCTAAAAGTGCCGAATAGATGTTCTGGATTGCCAATTTCGTGGATTATGGTCCAGGTATAAGGTTTGAGTAGTGAATGCTACGGTTTCGTGATTTAACATTAAATTGAGTTAAATTTGATGACTAATGGTTTCCATAACCGTTTGTTGTGATTACTAATCATTATTGTGATCATTATACAAGTTTAATTCGGGTTACTAACACCAAATTAATACGAATTTAACTCTTGTTTGCACTATAGACGAATTTTGACTCTAAAAGTCAAAATTGAGACTTTTTCCTTGATTTGAAATCTTAATCCTTGAAGTTTTAACCTTCCAAGACTGTTTTGATCAATTAACATCCTTCTAGTTCGATTTTAAATGATTTCCCATCATTACGGTTAATTCTAAAGTTAACGAAATTAATCCGGAATACCGAATTGTCACTAATCGGCCAAATGGAATATTATTGGACTAAATTAATCCATTTGGGCCTCATTATTGCAATTGGACCTACATTAAACTCATTGGGCCTATCTTGGGCCTACTTTGGCTTTATTTGGCCTATTTGGGCCTTAGTGGGCCTTCCTTGTTTTCATTGGGCCTAACTTGGTCTTATTGGGCCCACATTTGCCTTGTTGGGCCTACCTTGACTCATTGGACTTACCTTAACCTTACTAGGCCTTCCTTGGCCTTACTGGGCCTTCCTTGGCCTTACTGGGCCTTATATGTCTTGTTGGCCTGTGATCTCACCATCTTCAGTTAACAAGGTTAATCCGAAAAGTCGGATTGTCACATCATCCCCTTGTTGAAGGAATTTTCGTCCCGAAAATTAGTAAGTGTTAGGAGTAGTTAGGAAACTACTTACGAGTTTAAATCGTACGTGCTAGTGTGATTTGATCATTCCGTGTGCTTGTGTGTACTCACACACAAAGCCTAATGCTTGCAACATCACAACTAAATGTGATCGTTCAATGTGACTGTTTGCGTGTACACTAGTTAGTTCACCTAACTGTGACTGTTTGTGTTTGATCATACTGTGTTGTGTAACCTCACACATAGTGAGTGTCTATAATTGTTTGTACTATGTAACCCCGCACATAGCAAAATGTGTGTAACTAATCATGCATGTACTACCATAACATGTAACATATGAAATGTAGCACATAAAATATATAAAATGTAATGTAGCACAAATGTTTGTAACAAAACCAATTGAATAAAATGTCTGTGCTTACAGTTTGACTTTTGCAGTGTTGATGTGTGAAGCATCACGTCATCCCCTTGTTGAAGGAAATTTCGTCCCGAAATTTAACGTGCGCTCTCAGTGTTAGCAGTAGCTGTTTTGAATAGATGAGGATACTTCTTCATCATTTGGTCTTCCCGTTCCCATGTGAATTCAGGACCACGTCTTGAATTCCATCGAACTTTGACTATCGGAATCTTGCTTTGCTTAAGTTGTTTGACCTCCCGGTCCATGATTTCCGCTGGTTCTTCAATGAATCGCAACTGTTCATCTACTTGTATTTCCTCCAATGGTACAATTAATGTGTCATCAGAAAGACATTTCTTTAAGTTCGATACGTGAAAGACATCATGAACTCCACTGAGTTCATCCGGTAGTTTGAGTTGATACGCAACTGGACCAATCCTTTTCAGGATCTCAAAAGGTCCTACGTACCGTGGACTAAGCTTCCCGCGCTTGCCGAATCGTATCACACCTTTCCAAGGTGATACCTTTAGAAGAACTCGGTCTCCTACCTGAAATTCCAATGGTTTACGACGTTTGTCTGCATAACTCTTCTGTCGATCCCGGGCCGCTGCCATACGGTTCCGGATCTGAACAATCTTCTCAGTCGTCTCGTGCACCAGTTCAGGACCTGTTATCTGACTGTCACCAATTTCAGCCCAGCAAACTGGTGAACGACATTTGCGACCATACAAAGCTTCAAACGGTGCTGCTTGAATACTTGTATGATAACTATTGTTGTAAGAGAATTCCACTAACGGTAAGTGATTCTCCCAGCTATCACCAAAGTCAATTACACAAGCTCGTAACATATCCTCGAGCGTTTGAATCGTTCGTTCACTTTGACCGTCGGTCTGTGGATGATAGGCGGTACTCGTATCCAAGCGAGTCCCCAATGACTTATGAAGTGATTTCCAAAAGTTGGAAGTAAATCGAGCATCCCGATCTGATATGATAGAGATTGGCACGCCATGCCGTGCTACCACTTCCTTGATGTAAATACGAGTCAGTTTCTCTATCTTATCAGTTTCTTTGATTGCTAAGAAGTGTGCAGATTTCGTTAATCGATCGACAATTACCCATATCGTATCACAACCACTCGGTGTACGGGGTAACTTAGTAATGAAATCCATCGAAATCTGTTCCCATTTCCACATCGGTATCTCTGGTTGTTGCAGTAAACCAGATGGCTTCTGATATTCAACTTTGACTTTCGAACAAGTCAAACATTTGCTAACGTACTTAGCAATGTCAGCTTTCATGTGAGGCCACCAATACAGTGCCTTCAAGTCATGATACATCTTGTCTGATCCCGGATGGACTGAATACCTGGACTTGTGTGCTTCATCCATCACAAGTTCCCTTAAACCTCCATACAAAGGTATCCACAGTCGATCAATGAAATAACGAATTCCATCAGACTTGACATTCAACTGTGTTTCCATTCCTTGTAATGATTCCTGTACCAAGTTTTCCGTTTTCAAGGCCTCGAGTTGAGCACTGCGTACCTTGTCAGGTAAGTCAGTATGTATTGTCATCACAAGTGCGCGAACCCGTCTTGTTCCTGTTGTGTCTTTTCTGCTCAGAGCGTCAGCTACTACATTAGCTTTTCCCGGGTGATACTTAATCGCACACTCATAATCGTTCAACAACTCAACCCATCGTCGTTGTCTCATGTTAAGTTCCTTCTGATCAAAGATATGTTGCAAACTCTTATGATCAGTGTAAATGGTACACTTAGTTCCATACAAATAATGCCTCCAAATCTTCAAAGCAAAAACCACTGCTCCTAACTCCAAGTCATGAGTAGTGTAATTCTTTTCGTGTGTTCGTAGTTGTCTGGAAGCATAAGCAATCACTTTATCACGTTGCATCAACACACATCCCAAACCTTGTGCAGATGCATCACAATACACCACAAAGTCTTCCGTCCCTTCCGGTAAGGACAGAATCGGTGCACTGCAGAGTTTCTGTTTCAATAACTGGAATGCAGCTTCCTGTTTATCCGTCCAGTTATACTTCATTCCCTTGTGCGTAAGAGCTGTAAGTGGTTGAGCGATCTTTGAGAAACCTTCAATGAATCGTCGATAATAACCCGCCAAACCAAGGAACTGTCGTACCTCGGTAGGGGTCTTGGGCGCTTCCCAATTCTTAATCGCTTCAATCTTCGCTGGATCAACATGTATGCCCTTTTCATTAACTATATGCCCCAAGAATTGTACTTCTCGCATCCAGAAATCACATTTCGAGAACTTAGCGTACAGTTGTTCTTGTTTCAATAATTCCAATAGTAATCGAAGATGTTCGGCGTGTTCCTCCTCAGTCTGAGAATATATGAGAATGTCATCAATGAAAACAATGACAAACTTATCAAGATAAGGTTTACAAACACGATTCATGAGATCCATGAATACAGCTGGAGCGTTTGTCAACCCAAATGGCATGACCAAGAACTCATAATGGCCATAGCGTGTCCTGAATGCTGTCTTTGGAATATCCTCCTCCTGGACTCTTAGTTGATGATAACCAGACCTGAGATCAATCTTCGAGTGGTAACTCGAACCTTGCAACTGATCGAACAGATCGTCAATCCTGGGTAACGGATACCGGTTCTTGATAGTGACCTTGTTCAATTCCCGGTAATCGATACACATACGGAAAGTTCCGTCCTTCTTCTTTACAAACAAAACTGGAGCTCCCCACGGTGAAAAACTAGGTCGTATGTAACCCTTATCCAACAACTCTTGCAATTGTGTGGATAACTCTTGCATCTCTGACGGTGCAAGTCGATAAGGCGCCCTAGCTATCGGTGCTGCATCTGGTGTAAGGTCGATTCGAAATTCCACCTGTCTGATAGGCGGTAATCCCGGCAAGTCTTCTGGAAATACCTCCGGAAATTCACAAACTACTGGTATGTCTTCAATCTTCTTCTCAGCTACCGGCTTTTCAGTTATAAGTGCTATAACTGCCGTATGACCTTTACGCAGACATTTGTGTGCTTTCATACAAGATATGAGACGCAGTGGCGTACTGCTCTTCTCGCCTTGTACATATAATGTCTCTCCCTGCGAAAGAGGTATACGAACAATCTTTTCATGGCATACGATTTCAGCCTGGTGTTTGGATAACCAGTCCATGCCAATGACTACATCAAAACTACCTAAAGTAATAGGCATAAGATCAATTTCCAACGTCTGACCCATCAAATCAAGCATACATCCCTTAAAGATTTGTTCAACTACTATTAACTTACCATCAGCTAATTCCACAGTGTATGGACTATCTAAGGCAGTGGGACTAACATTTAGCAACTTAGCAAGTGAACTAGATACAAAACTCCGATCGGCACCAGTGTCAAATAACATAGAGGCATAGTGTTTATTTAAGAGGAACGTACCCGTAACAATGTTGGGATCCTCCCGTGCTTGACGTCCTCCAATCACAAACGCCCTGCCCCTAGCACCATTGTTGTTGTTGTCATTGTTATTGTTGTTGTTGGTGCCATTACCATTACCGTTGCCATTCCCATTGCCATTGACATTATTGTCCCCGCCTTTCTTGAGTTGTGGGCAATCTTTCTTAAAATGCCCCATTTTGCCACACTCAAAACAACCCTTCTGTGCGTTGTTCTGGTTATTATTCTGGTTGTTGTGGTTGTTCTGTAGCTCTCCACGACAATCCTTAGCCGCATGTCCAATCTTGCCACACCTTTGGCACCTAGCTCTATCACACTGATTACCTGCATGATGATACCCACACCTGTTGCACTTGGGGTGTTTACCAATATAACCCCCCGATGATGACGATTGCTGACCACTGCTTGAATTATGATAAGACTTGTTTGAGTCTTGCTTCCGGTTTTGCTGATATGATTGTTGGTTGTGACCCTTGGAGTTATTACCTTCCCACTTTCTTTTATGGTCTCCCACCTTGGTAGCCGATGTTCGTTTAGGCAGAGTCCCCTGTAATACTGCCTGATCAGTAAGCTGATGTGCTAAACGAACAGCTTGTTGAATGGTGGTGGGATTTGCTGAAGTAACCAACCCCTGGATCTGAGGCACTAGTCCTCCAATGTATCTTTCAATCCACTTGCTGGCTGGAGTTGCCATGTGTGGTAGAAGTCTGGCCAATTCATGTGACCTGGTCGTGTACTCTTCAATATTTGACCCCTCCATCTTGAGGTGCCAGTATTCCTCCTCTAATTTTTGCATCTCACTACGAGGACAGTACTCCTCCTGCATTAAAGTTTTGAAGCCAAGGTCTGAACATTTGAATTCCACCAAGTTAGTGCTGGACCCTCCAATGTTCCCGTAGCAAACTTCACCTTGCTTTCGTCAGGGCAGTTGCACATTTCAAACACAGACTCCGCCTTTTCAATCCACCGAAGGAGTCCTATGGCCCCCTCCGACCCTTTGAAATTGTGTGGCTTACAGTCCAAGAACATCTTGAACGTGCATGCCTGTGGGTTAACCAGTCCCCCAGCTGGACCATGTGGCCCTGTGTTGTGTGTCTGCGCATATTATGCGATTGCCTCTGCAACTCTGTTGTTGATTAGCTCGTTGAGCTCAGCAACTGTCATGTGAACGTTCTCGTTGGCCATTATCTTCCTAGTTAAAAGAAATGTTAGAGCGTTATCAAAATCCAATGTGACATGTGTAAGCAAACAACAAACACAACATGTAATATATAAATCAACACAACTGCTGGAAATAAATAATAGCTTTTCAATAGATAGAAATTTTGATTTGAGTACAATACTTTTGAAATCAAAACATAACTTTCCAAACATCTAATGTAGGAACACAACCCGTTCCTAATAAGTTTAAACAAAACAAGGAACTCAATCATCCTCAACAGAGGATTCAGGATCGGAATCAACAACTGGTGCTAGTTCTTCCTCTTCTTCCTCTTCATTCTCTTCATCCTCCTCTTCATTGTCTGAGGCTACTAAATCCTCTAAGGCTTCTATTCTGCCCTCCAAGATCTCAGCTCGGTTCTCTGAAGCTTCAAGACGACCAATCAAATTAATCATCTCATTCCGCATATCATGAACCAGATGGGCAAGTTCCTCTTGCCTCTCATTAGCATCCCATAGTTCCTGAGAGTTTTGTGCGATCCTGTCTTCTGCCTCATACAAATCCTCGCGCAGTTTGGCGATCTCCACAGCGTCAGTCCTTTGCCTCTTAGGCTCCGGAATATCCAATACTGGTGGTGGATGTGTAGAAGGTCCCTCAGCAGGGATCTGCTGAGTGCCCTCCACTGGCTCCTCCTCCGGATCCTCATTCGGGTCCTCATCCGGATCCTTCTCCGGATCCTCCTCCGGGTCCTCGTCTGGATCCTCCTCCGGATCTGAGTCATCCCTCTCATATGGTGGAGGAGATGGAATAGGTGGTGGTGGTGATGACGGTGGTGCTGGAACTATCGGTGCCTCGTCCTCAGAATCATCAATATAGATGTAAGGTACTGATGATGATGCCATGCCTGTTACATAATACCATATGTAAGTGCAGTGCCATGGAATGTGTAAACAAGCCAATTACATAATGTCATATGTAATTTTTAAGTAATATGTGTAAGCATATGTGTCTAATGTCTAACAGTCATAGTCTAAGTCTACAAATGCAAACCTAGTTCGCTATAACCAATGGCTCTGATACCAATCTGTCACACCCCCAATTTTCAACTAACGGAATCATACCGTTTGGGAACGTGACAAACCAGGATCTCAGATCATTAGACATAACGAAGACCTCTATATGAATTTCAAAACATACTTTGGTCTTTAAAACATAACATCAGAGTTTTCAAAAATTGCGGAAGCGTTTTAAAACCAGTAACAGTTGTAAAATGTAAATTACAATACAGAGTATCAAATGTTCAAATTCAAATATCCAAAATGTTTAAAATGCATGCGACTCTATCTCCTAGTCCATGCCAGCTTTAATGCGCGCCTTAACGTCCTGAGAAAACATGTAAATCAAGTCAACACAAAGGTTGGTGCATAACACAGGTTTTAAGCATTCACAATGTTCAAAACAGCAGTTTGAATATCAAGTTTGTAGATAACATAATCACACATGCACAGTCATGATAGCTAGTCATATAAACTATTTACATAAGTGGTCGACACCGAAGCTGACGAATTGCCATGTTATAGCATGTTTTTTTTTGCCTTGCCACTATTGTCTAGCACAACAATAGTAAAATGTGTTTGGTCAGTCAAACACCTGCGTAGATCCCATCTACCAGGTGAGGTTTGTCAAACCTAATAGATCTATTTCCAACTACCACGCTTTGCGCTACGGCAAACTAAACGGTTCGAGGTGTGTAAGGACTTTCAAATGGCTATGTTGTCACATAATGTAAACAGCTAACTCATGCAAGTGATATGTATCTAAAAATAGTTTGTTGCACATGTTTTCTCCCCCAAAACAGTTTAAAATAAGAAAGGGGCCGTGTACGCACCTTTGATAGTTGCAGAATGATCAAATACCCGTGAACTCGCGTAAAAGATCCTTTACGAAGAATCTGTGTTTAAACAATAACCTAGTGTTATTCGGAATGTCATTTTGTGCTTGGAATCACATACGTGTCAACATACGTATGTTAAAGTGTTAAGAATGTGCGTACGTACGTAAGCGTGCCTTTGAAATCGTTTAAATAAAATCGTATTTGATTTTATTTAAATAACCGTAATTATACGCGATTTCGTTTTCGGATTAAAATATGAATTTTATTATTCAACTACGTTCGGAATTGGATTCTGGTTCCAACGCAACTCGAACGAGTCGAATCGGAGTTAGAACGAAAGAGTTATGAACAAAATACTAGAAATTGATTTAAAAATCCAAAACCAGTAGGAGCCGGGCTCGAACCCGTGACCCCCCACTCATACCACACACATCCTACCAATTCAACTGTTTCGATATTTGATAACAGATTGCTTTTTAATTGGTTTTAAGCATCAAGAAAACCGAATCCTTTTGTTTAACTCTAGCCGAAGCAACAAGGCTCCAATTGACCCACGATTCATTAGCTTTCGATCCTTAAACCTTAGGGGTTATGTTCTAATCACCCAATCGACTCCTTAGATGATTTTAATTCGAAAATAATTTACTATAACCCGTTTAATTGGGTGTGTAACCGTCTGAACGTGAGTTTATCTATTCCCAATTCAAATCGATCAAATTCATAATCAATTGTCCTTGAATTCATAGGGTTTCTCTTACACAGACAATTTCGAGCCTTATCTTACTGTTTAATTTAATTGTAAAGCTCAACCATATCAAATTCCCCAAATTTCGCTTTTCATAAGAACCCTAGAATCAAAATCGTTAAATTATCAATAATTACATGAAATTAGCATATGCTTTTCATTAATGGAAGATCTACGAAACTCTCTGTGTACACAATTTTTATTATCAAACCTATTTGGGCCGAAACCCCCAAATGATCTTTCATTAAAACCCTAGAAATCGAAATCATACGATTCGATGTTAAGAACTGAAATTAGAATATGGTTTTCAATGCACAGAGCATTTCGAAGCACTCTGTATCATTAAATTTGGTTTTTAAAACCGTTTGAATACTAACCCCCAATTCGTTCTAGATGATGAACCCTAGAACCGGCTATCGTATAATTCGATATTAGAACCACAAATTGTTATGGGGCTATGTTTATTCGGCATGTTTAGGGTGTGTAGAAACAATCACTTACTTGTTTTGATGATTAATTGAGAAAATCGACTTCGTGCTTTGAGTTCGGTCACCCCCTAATCGAGTTCTTCTCCTCGCAGCTTCTTGAATCGATTGGTTGTATGTGAACCCTTCTAAAAGTGCCGAATAGATGTTCTGGATTGCCAATTTCGTGGATTATGGTCCAGGTATAAGGTTTGAGTAGTGAATGCTACGGTTTCGTGATTTAACATTAAATTGAGTTAAATTTGATGACTAATGGTTTCCATAACCGTTTGTTGTGATTACTAATCATTATTGTGATCATTATACAAGTTTAATTCGGGTTACTAACACCAAATTAATACGAATTTAACTCTTGTTTGCACTATAGACGAATTTTGACTCTAAAAGTCAAAATTGAGACTTTTTCCTTGATTTGAAATCTTAATCCTTGAAGTTTTAACCTTCCAAGACTGTTTTGATCAATTAACATCCTTCTAGTTCGATTTTAAATGATTTACCATCATTACGGTTAATTCTAAAGTTAACGAAATTAATCCGGAATACCGAATTGTCACTAATCGGCCAAATGGAATATTATTGGACTAAATTAATCCATTTGGCCTCATTATTGCAATTGGACCTACATTAAACTCATTGGGCCTATCTTGGGCCTACTTTGGCTTTATTTGGCCTATTTGGGCCTCAGTGGGCCTTCCTTGTTTTCATTGGGCCTAACTTGGTCTTATTGGGCCCACATTTGCCTTGTTGGGCCTACCTTGACTCATTGGACTTACCTTAACCTTACTGGGCCTTCCTTGGCCTTACTGGGCCTTATATGTCTTGTTGGCCTGTGATCTCACCATCTTCAGTTAACAAGGTTAATCCGAAAAGTCGGATTGTCACATTGATTATCCCTCTTGAATTGTATGCTTACCATGTTTTCCAAAACTTTGCTTGAATAATCAAATTTTTCACATTTTACTGAAGTTTTAGAAAGCTGAGTTTTGACTTGGTCCAACTCTAAAGTGAGTTCATCGATTTTGCGTCGAGCGTCTCGATAGTTGGACTCTTTGTCACTTAAGAGTTCCTTTAGCCTTGCCACATCCCGACCCTCTGCTTCAAGTTTCCTTTTAAAAATTTCTTCATTTTTAAGAAATTCTGAGTTAAAGTATTTAAGTTTGTTTGATTCTTTGATTAAAGATTCATTGTGTGACCTGTACTTAAATACTTTATTTATGCATGAGGTAGAACAAAGATTTTCGGTTACCTCCTTCTGTTTGTCGTCCACCTCGGCCATGAATGCATGACTCAGAGTCAGCTCCAGTTCCTGTACCTGATCACTCCAATCATAGGAGTCAGTCTCCTGAGTTACCAATGCTTTGGACGTGCTAGCGTTCCCTCCTGCAACTGCATTCCCTGACTTCTCTTCAGGCTTCTTTTCTCCTCCTTCCTTAGCTACCTTTGGCTGCTTACATTCCCTGGCAAAGTGACCCGGTTGGTCACAGTTGTAACATCTCAATTTTGACTTATCAAACCCAAGCTTCTTTCCCGGTGCGTTTCCAAAGCTGTTTCTTCCATATTTCTTGATAAACTTCTTTGCTCTAAACACAGCCATAGCCATTTGCCAAGAGATATCCATTTCTTCAACATCAGCTGGGTTAATCTGCTCTAGATTGTCTTGAGTGAGATTTGAGGGTGCCAATTCTCCAGCAATAAAAGCATTGTAGCTATTCATGAATCCCTTAAATAACAGCAGATTCTCTTCACTTTCTGGATTGACTTTAGGCACAGATCCAGCTTGTCCAGATGACAGGAAGGCAGTCTCAAAAGGAACTCCATGAGATGAAGAGGGCTGATAATGCTGCATTCCTTGAGACTGAAGATTGATTGCTGACAGAAGAGCCGAGTTTTCAGAAGTAGGTGCAATGCCCATTGAGCTGGCATGATTCAGTGCTCTCTGCTTATCCTCCATGTCATATGAATTGATAATTGAGATCAGCTCACTTAAAGAAGTCTTGTACATATCCTTGGTCCTTTTGATAGTTGTACAGTTAGAGTTCCAAGTGTAAGGTAGTGAATTCAGCAGCTTCTTGTTCACCTCGCCCTTAGTCATTTCAATCCCAGAACTGGTCATCTCAGTCATTAGATGTGTGAATCTGTTGAGTTGTGCTTCTAGAGACTCTCCCTTGATATGATTAAACATGTTGAACCTTTGTCTGAGCATATCCTTTCGACTCTCTCGCATGTCCTCATTTCCTTCAAATCTTTCAACCAAGGCATTCCAGAGTTCCTTAGCAGTCTTGTGCTCCTTAAATCCGTGAGCAACATCAGTCGATAAGGCCATTGTAATCGAAGCATATGCCTTTTCATCCTTTTCCATCATGAGTATGTCATTGTCGGTGTACAATTCCGGATCCTTGGGAACAAGAGGACCGTTGATCTCACTCTGGTATGAGGGTACATAGGGACCCTCTTCAATCGATCTCCAAAGCTTTGGATCGGTATACTTGATGAATGACTGAAATCTGAACTTCCAATCTTGGAAGTTATCTCCTGACACGAGCCTTGGTGGCTTTGTTCCGATGCCGATCTCATTGTCCAGATTGAGTAAGTTGGACAAATTTGTCAGATTCTTTGATGCCATGAAGAATCAGAAAATTTTCTAAGTTCAGTACACGAATTCCCTGTAGCTCCCTGTAGATACTGCTCAAAGTTAAACAGACAAATCTGTACTCGAAACTCCTTGTAATCGAAAATATCCCTGTACTCGAAAATATTCTTGTACTCGAAAATATTCTTGTACTCGAAAATATTCTTGTACTCGAAATCCCGTGTGTATTCGAATCTGACACGTATTCGAAATTCTGTAGTCGAACTCCTCTTGTACTAGAAAAGTATTTATACTTCGAACACTCTAACTATACTCGAAATAGCTGAACTTGAAAATTCTGAACTCGAAAATACTTAAGAAAAATTTTATAAAAATATTTCTTAAGATTTGGAGTCCCAAATTTACACAGTAGCTAGATGAAGTAGAGAAGAATGATAAAGTATAAAACTTGCTTCAGAAAGTTGTTACCTTGATGATGAAAAGAGCACTCAAGCTCTGATACCACTTGTAGGTCCTTAAACTGATCAAGATCCAAACTTTATCTCTGTAAACATCATCAATGATCTCTAACAAGTGCGGAATCCAAGTTAGAAACACGAAAGCAAGTAGAAAAATGCAAACTTTATAAATATTGCAAAACTTCGACTACAAGCGCCTCAATACGTCTAGAGAGCGTATGCCTCGGGATTCCAACCTAAACCTGTACAAAATACGTCTATTTATACTAGGCCTAGGTGTACACGAAATCTAGATACAAAAGGTTCGAGTACACGATAACTTCGTGTACTCGAAAAGCTGTACACGAAATTATCCAAAAACTTGAGCTTTGACTCTTCCGGGTTGACTTTGTCAGTCTTCATCGTTTGGCGGGCTCTACAAGGGATATCATTCAGAACGTTAAACCCATAGATATATATTGTGTGAATCGTCACCCACATGAACACACTGTCAGTTTATTATCCCTGAAATGCTATTTAATTGTTTTTTGTACTTGATATTCTCACCGATGACTACGACTTACAACGCCATTGTATTTGTTCTCATTGGTTTCTCCATTGTGTTGTCAGTTGTCTGACCTTCTTTATTGAAGGGTTCGCAATACAATCGTGATGTTTTGTCTTTGCACCCATTTTCATTTATCATTTTGTACACACTTTTATTTTTCGTAACCCGTTATCCCATTGAATTCACAAAATATTTTATCACACAAATAGGAATACACACAAGTATCTACAACTGCTAGTCATGCACGTACACATACCGTACAATTGTCTAACGGTTCTGCACTGGTTGTCACAAATATCACACAAAATATCATGAGGCCACTTTTGCCACAAACTTTGACAAAGAATCCTTTGTGTTTAGTATAAAACAAGGACATCCAAAACTATGAAGAATGAATAGAGAGGTTTTATTTTATGAAGGACTTCATAAGTAGTCTTGTTATTCCTTTTCACAATGTGAAATCTATTCAAGACATAACAAGATGTGTTAACTGCTTCTGCCAAGAAGGATAA
Source organism: Mikania micrantha (assembly GCA_009363875.1). NCBI lineage: Eukaryota > Viridiplantae > Streptophyta > Magnoliopsida > Asterales > Asteraceae > Mikania > Mikania micrantha. Next base: position 91,913,978 of record CM018691.1, on the reverse strand, counting down.
GAGCAATCCTAATTCAGCTAGCATTGTTCTAGCAGCTTCAATAAGTGTCATATTCTTCCTCTCAACTACTCCATTTTGAGCCGGACTCCTAGGAACACTGTATTGTCTCATGATTCCCTTGGAGGTAGAGAAGTCATCAAGAACATGGTTATTGAATTGTGTCCCATTATCATTCCTTATTAATTTGACTGGAAGATCAAATTGTCTTTCCATCTGTGTGATCAGGGATTATATTTTATCAGCAGTCTCATCTATGCTGAACAGAAAGAATGTCCAACAGTATCTTGAGTAATCATCTACAACAACTAAACAATACTTCTTTCTAGTTAAGCTAGCAACCTTCACTGGACCAAACAAATCCATGAGAAGCATATGAAGACAACCTGTTGTTTTTGATTACTCAATAGACTCATGTGATGATTTATGTTACTTCCCTTTTATGCAAGAATGACATTCACATTTAAAGTGGAATTCTTTGGAAGGTAATCTTACAAGTGAAAGAGTAGAAAGCTTATAAAGGGTTTGACGATTTAGATGGCTAAATCTCATGTGCCATAAGATAGTTTTAGAATATGAAGCCTTAGCAATAAATCAAGTGGGGGTTGAGTACTGAGAGTCAGTTGTCATGTCGACAACATATTCTTGAAAATTCGCCTGGCTTCACCATCAAATATGGTAAGAGATATTATTCCAGTGGGATCTTGGACTTGAATAGGAAGCTTAAACCTAATTTTAAATTTAATAATACTAATGATGAACATACTTAAAAAAGGTTTAACCATAATTTTTGTAAATTAATATTATATATGAAGGTGAATGTATATATTTAAAACCTTTGTGTTGCAGATACAGTTTCACCTACACATTTCGGAGTTATGCATGTAAGGACTTTATTCCCCTTAAAGTCATCTAAAGCTTCGTCTTTCATAGTTCTAATGACCTCTTTGTTAACCTTCTTGTTACATTTAGTGCATGCCTCATAATATCATACTATGTGTGGGTCAACATGGATGATTGTTGCAACAATTATCACTGACTTGACAAGTAAAACATGTATATAAATTAAATATACATTGCTTTTTTTGCAAAAAGAACATTCTAGAAAATATCTTGACCTCCCTTCATAATTTGTATGAGTTTAGCAACCTTGCAGAAATCATTGTTGACCAAAAACTCATCACGCAATGAGTAGATCAATGAAGAACTTGTACGACGAGAACTTGAAGATGTTTTTTTTCAGGCCTTTCAAGTAAACGATTGAAGGAAAACCTTTATTTATATTATAAGATCTAATAAATCACATATTTAATCAAAGTAAAAGTATGTATACATAATACGTATATGTAGTAATATATTTTTTTAAAATTAAATGATCATAAATTTGATTAAATGAGTTGATCTCATTAATATCATCATTGATGAAAGGCTTTGTAACATTTTTGAATCCATTAAAAACATAAGACTTAACTAAAAACTTAAGAAAAAAATTTAAGAAACAATTGAGTTAAAAGTGTAGAATACAAAAAAAAAAAAAAACAAAGTTAAACAGGGGCATAAGTAAGTTAATTCATGTACGACCAAACCGCTTCAATCTCCCAAACTGAAGAATGATAACATTTGTTGTAACATCAGGATGTTTTGAGAGGTAATCTGAAAATTGTTTTTCATACTCATCCCAAAGAGTAACATAGATGCAGTAGTTCGTGAAAAAATATTTACAATCTCCGATAGTCAATAATTTTGTTAACATGCATAAAAAAAATATTAATTGATTGTAAAGACAAACTCTCTAAGTCTTCGAGTTCCATAGATCGCCTGTAATAGTTATTGCTACCTGCATTCTTAATCCGATCAAAACACCTTACAACATATCCAATCACATCTGTAAAAGCATTTTAGAAATCATGTTAAACTATATTTAACTTGATTAGATTGAATGCATATAAGATTTATATTAAAATATTTTTTAAATTAATCAATTAATATAACCATACCAATTGACACATCCTCTGTAGCAGTTTTATCAAGTATGGATTTAAAATCAGTAAAAGAAAATCCATAAAAGGATCCAAACAAATCATCGGATTGTGTGATTTTGGTGTTGTAGTAGAAGCAAATTTTGTGCCTATTATCAACATACTCAAATGCAACAGTGTTTGAACCAAAAGTTGGAGATTTAATTATTAAGCACAATCCCTAAGTGAAATATTTTTCAAAAAGGCTAAATAATTTACTAAAGCAACTTGCATGCATTCTTGTACCCTTAAATGAATTGAAAACAACCACTTAAATATTGAAATGTAAACATTTCAAAACTAAAAATAAAATCAATTAAGTTTGTATATAGAAAAATAAGTGATTTAGATGAGTATGAACAATATGTTAGTCAACAACAATCATCTCAATATAGTAGGTGTCGTTTGCATTGGTTTTACTAGGTTGTTCCCACAAACTTATTATACACACTTTGATGATCTTATTATAAGATTTAGCATCCACATCATTCACTATTGTTATATTGTTTAAGTCCATTTTAGCTGTGAATACAATTATGATAGTGTTAGTTAGATGTAATCATACAAGAGTATGAAGAAATGCGTAAAGATAAAACGATTAGAAAATATATAATCTACCCTTGATCTTTCTTGGAATTCAGTTTTGTAGAAATCTCTTTATTGTTAAGACAATGACCCTCTTTGTTAGTTTAAAAAGTTTTACTTGTGTGATTGATAAATATAGTAATTGTATAAATCAATACAATTATGGTAAACAATATAACATGCAATTAATTACAAAACCATTTAGAAAAAATGAGGGACAAAAATAATAGATTTTTGCTAAAAAAAAGTACTTATTTCAGCGAGAAATTGTTTTTTTTTTAATTTTGGAATTCAAAATTTATGTTTTCTAAAAATAACATTCTTTAATGCATTAATTATTTCATGTCAACTGTGTATCCTATTAGTTAATTATTAATTAATTGTAATATTGCAAATTACAATCAAAAATAAGATGCATTATCCTTCTATTAACTGAAATGGTTTTCAAAATAACTAATCAAATTATAAGTAATTGTTTTCTATTTGTAATAATACGAGATTTAAAATTTAAAGAAATTGAATTTGAATTCAAAACATAGATAGATTTAGAATTTTATTAAACGAAATTCACAAAATATTTTTTTAAAAATTATAGAAGATTGTTGTATTCAGTTAAGGAAATTATATTTAAAAAATAATAACGTAAGAAATTCATATTAATAATTTATGTAAGAGATTAAAATTAAATGTTATAATAATTTGTATCTCTTGTATAGCACATAGTAACTAAATTTGACTCTGGATAACTAAAATGAATTTACCACAACATGTATAAAATGTACTTTGCTATTTGATTAACTCAAATCTCCATATGTCAATCCCTTTTTTCACACCCGAAATCCGCAAAATGGAAATTATATTGCATCAATTAAAATATTAAATTCAAGAAGAAACTTACATTTCTTATTATATTAAATGATTTAAATATATAAAACCACCTTTTGAAAAGTAGCAATGAATTCCAACAATTACAATGCATCCCAACATCTTATTTTAGGAGATCAGCCCCAAGAATAGTGACCAAATCAGTTCATGTTGACAAAGGATAAACAACTTAAGAATGTTGGGTTGCATTTTTGTAGGACCAACTAGGAGCCCGGAAACAACCCGGTTCCAATGGAGATCTGCTCGACAGCCTCTAGAATAGTGCGGAATCCTATTCCAAGGTTTTCCAATCGAAACCAACAGCAACCGTGGTGATCCGAAGGTGAAGGATGAACGTTTGAAGCAAGATCGAACACCAGGGGTTGATAATCGAACTTGGACAGGCAAGAACCGCTCAAAACTTCTACGGTTTGACACTAGAGTGCTCTGGTAAGAATGAGGGCTCGGAAAAGTTAGGTTTGAATCTGTTTGAACTTGTATATAAGACTGTAGTCATTCGGCCGAATGAGTGGCCGAAATAACTCATTCGGCGAATGACTCAGCCGAATGAGCTTGAAACAGTGAATGAGTCATGCGGGTGACTCATTCGATCGCCCTAGACATTCTGTAAGCGTTCATTCGGCCGAATGACTTCATTCTTAGAGTCATTTGCCCGAATGGGTCTATAAGACATATCAAATCGAAGTTAAACATAATCAAACACATATAAACTAAAATAAACATTAAGAACAAGATAGAAATACTGATTTCATTAATGACATAAACTTTATACATCAAAAGATCATACAAAACTGAACTAGGGATATTTCGTGCACCAACATACTCCCCCTTGGACATAGTTCCTCAGTTTGTAGCATCCTTCTTGAAGTACTTGTCAAAAATAGCTTTCCAGTCAGAGCCGGCATGAATCTTGAACACTCTGCAAATCCGGATGACTCTCATGTACTGTAGAGCTTGTTCCATATCAGCAACATCAAAGAAAATCTGACATCTGCATAGAGTGTTGACATCGTTGAGTGACAGATTCGTCAGCCACATCGGGTAGAATATCCGTATGGAATCCCACTTCTTGTCCTTGCACAAAACCACCACAGCCTCTCCAGTTTGCCCATCATAATACCACCATCTGAAACTGTCCGAGAAGTCCTGCCGCATCTTCCGTAATGGAATCTTCTTTAAGACTTTCGGAGGCAGCCACTTCAGGATAACCTTATGCTTGCGGGTATCTCCATCAATCTCAGGTAAGTAATATCTTTCAGGTTGTTGAGGCCTGAAATTCACCCATCTCTTCCTATATTCATACTGTATCTGTCTCGAGAACCAAGCAGACATCCCTGATTCTTCACTGTATAGCATCTTCAAGCGTGCAAGTTGATTGACTTCGAATCCAGGCAACGTCTTGAAATCATGTGGATGCTTGAAATACTGAATCCCCTGCTCTCTCTTGACAGCATAGCACTGTAGATCATAGAAGTATGCCCAGCTAATGATTTGACCTACAGCCTTGTAGCCTTTGGTCCTATAGACTTTGGTGTTAGTAGCTGGCATCTTTACAGTGCTTTCTTTCGTCAAGATCTCCCAATAAGCTTTCCACTCTTCTTTTCTCTGTTGAATTTCTTTTGCTGAAGACTCACCACCACTAACATTTTCTTCAACATTTATGTTCAGTTCCTCTTCAGTGGCTTGTCCAAAAAGGTCAATAAAAGTTGGTAGTTCGCCTTCAGCTGAAGTATACTTTGTAGTTTCCTCTTCAGTGATGTCCTCCAAAATAACCTCATCCACATCATCAAAAATCTCTAGAGAAGGCTCAACAAAAACAAAAGCTGAAGTGTCATCAATCACAACCTCGTCCGGATTCAACCTCAACAGCTTTGTAATCTGCTCCTTGGTTAAGCAGTGTATAATCTCTCCCTCCTCCTTATCGTAGTTGACTGAGTGCTGTATAATGCCTTGAGTGTCTAAAATCATGGTCAACGTCTCATCCAGTCGGCGTCTCAAAGGCACAGCTTCAACTTCCTCAGTAGCTTTCGAATCATATGTCTGAGTAGGAGGAGCTGGAGGAGGAACTTTAGCACCCTTGTCCTGCCTAGTCTTGGTTCGGATTTCCGTGGGAGGGGACTGTTCAGCTGCTGCATCTGAACAAAATCAAATGGTATATTGAAGAATCGAATGATTACATGATTGAATCCACATCATAAAAGAACATTGTGTTACCGGGGAGAGATCGAGCATGATCTCTCCCCCTCTCGTGCTCAAACCCAAGAACACACAAAAACCTTTAACCCTAAAATCTGGAAACTTGTATATATAGGGGATGTATCCCATTCGCCCGAATGGAGCCATTCTGAGACTCATTCGCTGAATGGACCCTTCTACATTAAACCCATTTGCATATGCTCCTGCGAACGACTCAGTTTCCAGTGTAACAACATACAAATACATACAAGTGATTACAAATAAACAAATACTAATCTAAGATATTCGACCAGCAGCGGACACCCAAAATATGCACCAACATTTTTTTATTATGAATAAAAAACAATAATGCCCATTTTGTAAACTCCAACACTATCTAAATCAGTTTATTTTATGATTACAAAAATAATTTGCAATTTGTATGATGTTACGACATTATGATTGTTCATAAAAGCTAGAATTAGACATAAATTGCTTCAGGGCTAAACCATAGCAAAAAATACCCATTCTAACTTTTTTACTCGACCAGGTTGAAACATTAATTTTTTGCCACCTCTAGTGTGACTGAAACACCATTAGATTTCTTCTTTTACAAAAGAGAATATGAACTTTGATCAAATACTCCCCAAAAGAATCAAACCCAGTTACAAATAAATTTAAAATTACTATATAACCAGATATAAAATCAAAAGATTGAGTAAAGAAATTAGAGCAAACCAACATCAACCTAGAATGATATTTCAATGCATTTTATAGTTTTCTACATTAAGTGTAGTTCTGAAAAAGATTCAAAGAGCCCATACAATGTTGGGCTTCAACCTGGTTCTTCTTTCTGGTTACACCCAAAGAAAACAAAATCAATAATTTATGGTAAGATTGAGGAGTCAAAATACCTGAGCTTGACCTCTACAAGAAGCACAATGCAACAAAGTAGAACATGCAAATCTCTAAACAGCAAAACCTCACCACAATATTCAGTAAAAAGGTTCAAGATTTCAACACTTCCACCTATGGCAGCAGCATAAACAGGTATGTTCATCATATTTGATTTAAGGTATAGTTGTCGTGTTGCTTATAACAAAAGGTCACTTAAGAATATGTCAAGAAACTCCATAGGAAAATGAGTAAATAAAAATAACATTACCATGAATCGTATTTGAAATATTTTCACACAGCAAGAATTGTTGACTGAAAAACCATTAGAATTCCTCTTTAACAAAATAGAATGCGAACTTTGATCAATTACTCACCAAAAGAATAAAATTTAATTACAAATAAAATTAAAATTACTATATAAGCTGATATAAAATTAAAATATTAAGTAAAGAAATGAGAGCAAACCATTAATCTAGAATAATATTTCAATTCATTTTATAGTTGCTACATTAAGTGTAGTTCCTAAAAGGATTCAGCAAAAAGGTTTAAGATTTCAACACTTCTACCTATGGCAGCAGCATGAACAGGTCTGTTCATCATATCCGATTTAAGGTATATTTGTACTGTTGCTACTAACAAAAGGCCACTTAAAAAATAAGTCAAGAAACTCCATAGGAAAATGGGAAAATAAAAATAACATTCCCACGAATCCTCTTTGAAATATTTCCACACAGGAAGAGTTGTTGATTGAAACACCATTAGAATTCCTCTTAAACAAAAGAGAATGTGAACTTTGATCAAATAATCACCAAAAGAATTAAACCTAATTACAAATAAAACTAAAATTACTATTTAACCTTATATAAAATCAAAAGATTGAGTAAAGAAATAGAGAGCAAACCAACGTCAATCTAGAACAATATTTCAATGTTTTTTTTAGTTGCTACATTAAGTGTAGTTACTAAAAAGATTCAAAGAGCCCGTACAACATGGGGATTCAACTTGGTTCTTCTATATGGTTACAACCAAAGAAAACAAAATCAATAATTCACGGTAAGATTGAGGAGTCAAAATACTGACCTTGACCTCTACCAGAAGCATAATGCAATGAAGTAGAACATGCACATCTCTAAACATCAAAACCTCACCATAATATTCAGTAAAAAGGTTCTAGATTTCAACACTTCCATCTATGATAGAAGCATGAACAGGTTTGTTCATCATATCTGATTTAAGGTAAAGCTGTCTTGTTGCTTCTAACAAAAGGCCACTTAAGAAATAAGTCAAAAAACTTCATAAGAAAATGAGAAAAATAGAAATAGCATTACCATCAATCGTATTTGAAATATTTAAACACAACAAGAACTGTTGACTGAAACACCATTGGAATTCCTCTTTTACAAAATAGAATGTGAACTTTGATCAAATACTCACCAAAAGAATCAAACCCAATTACAAATAAAATTAAAATTACTATATAACCTGATATAAAATCAAAAGATTGAGTAAAGAAATGAGAGCAGACCAACATCAATCTAAAATATTATTTCAATGCATTTTGTAGTTGCTACATCAATTGTAGTTCCTAAAAAGATTCAAAGAGCCTGTACAATATGGGCTTCAACTTGGTTCTTCTCTCTGGTTACACCCAAAGAAAACAAAATTAATAATTCATGGTAAGATTTAGGAGTGAATATACCTGAGCTATCTAAACTAAGCAGTATTCAATCTATATCAACAATACCCAAAAGCCTGTGAAACATTGATGAATAAGCAAGAAATAATAATTAGCTAAATTGAATTTTGCTGAACCCTCACCTGATAAAACATACCCAGAAAGAGTCTCAACGGTTTTTTCAACTACAAATCCTTTGTGGCATTTCATCAAACACTTTGAAGTCAAGAATTAGTGTTACTAAAACATCAAAAAATTGGTAATCGATTAAGTTGCTGAATGATTCTGAGGTTGGGTTTCATAATTTTGAAGAACCGAAAAGAGAATGTGAACTTTGATCAAATATACCGAAAGAATCATACCCGATTACAAACAAAATTAAAGTTGCATTCAAAGCTGCATTTTCAAGTGCTAACCATGATAATGCTCATCTTCGGGAAATTGATGGTTGAATAATTTAAGAGATACACATAAAATTAATAAAAAAGTATCAAAGTAACGACAATCATCGTTCCTTAACAAAAAAAAAAGATTCTTACCTTCTGAATTGGAAACAAACAATGAATCATGTAATCGTACCTTAACCAAAGTAGGGTTTTGAGACTTAGGTAACAAATAAAAGAGATTCATACCGTTTTCGCCAATCAAAAGGAGGTTGATGTAGGTAATCGTCATCCGCGCAAGTTTTAGCGGGATAAGCCGCCATTTGCTTGTGTCAAATTAAGCAAGAACCCTAAAATTGAAGTGGAAAAGTAGGATTATTGGCAGGTTGTTAACAATAAAAGGGGTACATAGCTTATGAATCGAAACATACAATGAATCGGATAAGATAAGTGTGATCATTATGGATTTCACTCCAAATTCAAATTTTAATTGTGTCAAATTTATAATAAAACAAAGTTTTTGATATTTCTAACATTAGTATTCATAAATCTATAGTTATATACATATGTACGTACGTACGTACGTACGTACGTACGTATGTATGTATGTATGTATGTATGTATGTATGTATGTATGTATGTATAAGCGAGTCATATATATGTGTGACCCGGTCAGTACGGAAAAATAGCTGATCGTCGATCCGAGGCCACCAAGCACTAACGACGACTTCGTCAGCAGTAGAAATCGTCGGCGTGTAGATCGGCATACCAATCTTTGCCTCCGTGTAGAGACTAGTCATCATGGCAAACTCTCGTATAGACATGTCATACTGCTCTCTTCAAAGTCTAAAGAAAATCTCCGGTGGCGGTTGTGGCTGACCGATCTATGGCTGGAAGTCCTCGACAAGAAGATGATACATGAAGGTGGAAAGAAAATCCACCGTGATCAGTGGGTACTATGGGCATAAGCCAGCTCAAATAACCTGCTTCAAGGGATGTCCTCACATATGATGGCAACCATCCTCTGTCGCTCGCCAAGCTGTGTTAGCAAGTTGTAGTCGATGGCCTTCTGCTGGCCCATTAACTTCCTCAATAGCCGATTGTGTTTGCCATGCTTGTGCCCTGAGGGAACTGCAACCATGGATGATGCAGAAGATCCTCGAACTCATCAAACTCGTCAGAAGAAGACATGTCTTCAAATCGTAAAACATAAAACAAATGATGATGATGCATGATAGATGATGATGATGATGCATGATGCATGATGGATGATGATGATGATGGATGACGATGATGTATGAATGATGGTGGATGATGATGGATGATGATGATGATGATGGATGATGATGCTGATGATGATTGATGATGATGATGATGATGATGGATGAGGTTGATGATGATGGTGGATGATGATGATGATGGATGATAGTGATGATGATAGTGATGATGATGATGGATGATGATCATGATCATGATTATGATGATTATGGACGATGATGATGATGATTCATGATGATGATGATGCATGATAGATGATGATGATGATGCATGATGCATGATGGATGATGATGATGGATGACGATGATGTATGAATGATGGTGGATGATGATGGATGATGATGATGATGATGGATGATGATGATGATGATGATTGATGATGATGATGGATGAGATTGATGATGATGGTGGATGATGATGATGGATGATAGTGATGATGATGGATGATGATCATGATCATGATCATGATTATGATGATGGACGATGATGATGATGATTCATGATGATGATGATGATGATGATGGTGATGGATGATGATGGTGGATGATGATGGATGATGATGATAGTGGTCGATCAAGAACCAAACGACCCTTAGTGGCCCTTACTAGGCATATGGTTCAAATTTTAAAAACCAAACGCCTCGTAGTGACCCCTACTGGGCGTATGGTTCAAATTTTAAGAACAAAACGCCACGTATTGGCCTATACGTGGCGTTTCGTCTCCAGTTTGCTCTAAACGACCCAACCCCCGGTCATCCACCTGTTTCTAGACAACATAATGGGTCGGAATACGTACCCGGATGTGTGTATCAACCGCACGAGAAATCGAACGAAGCAAACGACAGTCAAACGAGAGAGAGAATCCAAAGCAAACGTGGGTGGGGGTGGTCGTATATGTGAGTTTGGGCCTCGTTTGGGGGTTGGTTGAACCCTATACGCCCCGTAGTGGCCAATACATGGCGTTTATAATTTTTTTCATTTAATATTGTATATATATACAAAACTGAAGGTCGGTGCTCCCTTCTATTTTAGCAAAGGTTATGTAAATTGTTTTCTCTTTTCCTCTCAGATTACTACTTAGATGCACTGGTGTTGCCTGAACTTTTACCAACGTATCGTAATGCGTGTGAAAGACTTGGATTGCTTGGAGATGACAAAGAATGGTCAGGCACTTTAGATGAGGCCGCTGTGTGGGCAACTGCATCAGAGTTACGCAATTTATTTACACACATGCTTCAATTCTGTGAGATATCAAATCCAAAACAACTTTGGGATAAACACTGGAATAAAATGGCCGATGATGCAATACAAAGGCACGAAATCATAAACATCGACGACCAAATGCAGTTTGTTTTGTGTGAGATTGAACAGCTACTACATTCAACTTCCACAAATTTATCATTGTCGGATTTTGGATTACCAAGACTTAATCCCAAGGCCCTTAGTTTTTTGAGGAATAGACTACTTATGGAGGAACGAAATTATGACCGGCAAAAACTAGAGGTAGAGCATCAACTATTACTGCCCAAACTTCATCCTGAACAAAAACTTATATACCACTACGTTATGACGACCCTTGCATCAAATGAACAAGTAATTGCATTTGTATACGGTCATGGAGGAACTGGGAAAACATTTTTTTGGACTACAATCATCACTGCTCTATGGTCTAAAGGCAAAATTGTTTTAGCTGTTGCAGCTTCTGGCATAGCATCATTATTATTACCATATGGAAGAACTGCACACTCACGATTCAAAATACCTTTCGATTTAACTGATCATTCAATTTGTCACATAAAAAAACACTCATCTTGCACAACTCCTAACAGAAACAACACTCATAGTTTGGGATGAGGCACCAATGAATGATCGTAAATGCTTTGAATCTGTTGATAAAAACCTTAAAGATCTTTTAGATGAGTGTAACAAACCTTTTGGAGGCAAGTCAATTTTACTAGGTGGTGATTTTAGACAAACTTTACCCGTAAAGCCAAGGGCCTCAAAAACAACCATTTTATCTTTGTCGCTCCCTAGGTCATATCTATGGAGGTTTTTCAGAATTTTCAAATTAACCGAAAACATGCGTTTGCATAGACCAAATATTGACATACAACAAAGAACCGAAATAGCAGAATTTTCGTCGTGGCTACTGGCTATTGGTGACGGTAAATTAGGAACTTCTGATGCTGGTGATTTACAAGATTCAAAAAAAATTGTAATCCCCTCAATGTATATGATACATTCTAAAGAGAATGCTTTGCTTGAGCTTATTCATTTCATTTACACAGACAACATCTTACATAGTCCAACAGCGGAGACTTTATCTCAAAGAGCAATTGTCTGTCCAAAAAACGAAACAATAGATGAAATCAACAGGATTATACTTAATATGGCCCCTGGAAACACAAGAACGTACCTAAGTACAGACTCTATTATTTCGTATGCAAAAAACTAGGGTGATACAGAAATACTTTATCCAACTGAATATCTGAATCTTCTTAATTTTAACGGACTACCATCGGATCAGTTTCACCTAAAGATAAACACACCAGTAATTCTTCTGCGTAATATTAACCAAAACTTTGGACTTTGTAATGGCACAAGGTTAATTGTTACGCAATTAATGCCTAGAGTTATTGAGGCTCAAATAATAACAAGCACATCTGTTGGAAAGCGTGTGTATATACCACGAATAACACTCATCCACACAGACAAAGAACTTCTGTTTACTTTCAAAAGAAAGCAATTTCCTCTAAAAGTATGCTAATAAGAGTCAAGGCCAGTCACTAAACAAGATTGGCGTTTACCTTCCTGAACCAGTGGTTAGCCACGGTCAACTATATGTTGCACTTTCAAGAGCTACATCTCCACACTCGTTAAAAATTCTAACTATTCCACAAAATGATGAACCATCTAATGTAACCAGAAACATTGTGTATTCTGAATTTCTGGATGAAATCGGCAGCTCACAACTGTAAAAGTAGGTTGCATTCTAACACCTAAAAATTTAAATTGTTATCTTCTCTATGTGTCACGTATTTTGCAATTTGAAATTCTTAAGATTATATAAAATATTATTCTATATGAAGTCTCTAATATTAAAAAGAAAGTTAAACACAGCCTCATGTATTATTTGTATATGTTTTATGCAGGTCGCCAGCTTATCAATAAGACAAAGCAAATATGTCTTTCAAGCATATCTCTAACATAACTGCAGGTGACCCGCCATAACCACTTGAGATCCGACTTTTTAAAAAGTGGGTGCCCTTTGTAAGGAAAACCAAGAAAAAACTAGGAAATATGCTACCTGTTTGTAGATACACATGTAAGGACACAACAAATTACACACTATTATATTATATTTTCTTATAAACATTAATATTATTTCGCTTGTAGGGGTATGCAATTGAGGCAGTACCTGATCTTAGCAAGGAAAAAGATTTTGACTCGATTATTGATGTTGGATCATGTTATACGGTAAACAACTATGTACCCATTCCACATTTCCATGTCGATGATACATGCCAGCGGTGCCACATGAGGCATCATTAAGAATTGGCAAAAAGGCAACATTTACTCCACTTTTGAATGAAAACCTTCCGACACACAACTATAATTTTGCCACTTAGACCGATTTACCAGGCAAAATGGAGTTCCCAAAAAGACTGACAGGTAACGTTGACACACTTTAAACCAATAAATCTGTAGTTAAATAATTCAACTATATATCTATTAACATTTCTTGCCTTCTATAATGTTTACCCAATATATTTTAATACGTTAACAATATAATTGTATATAATATGCCACCATTTACGTTTTCTCCATGTTTAAACTTTCTTACCCAATTTTGATTTGATTTTTGAAGACTCTAACACATTTTTCCACATGTATAGATATAATTATGATATTGATACCTATATTAGGCATAAAACATATGAACTTACTATCTATTTAAAACTAATGTTGTCAAAAACTATAAAGGTAAAGGATACAAGGTAATAAACGTAAAATGTCTCATCGTTTCCTCATGTAATTATTTATTCATTATATTACTGCTAGAAACAGTACATATTAAAGTTTATAAAAACTCTATTAAACTCAAATCTAATAATTTTCTACATTTTTTTCATTTTAAAAGAAACATAAAGTACTTTCATGCGATTGTTTAGTCATTATATTACTATTGTAAGCAGTAGACATTAAAATTTATAAAAGCTCTATAAACCTCAAATGTAATACTTTCCTACATTTTTCATTTATGGTAAAGTAGTTCCTGGGTAGGGAACGATTCCTTTGATGGGCAACGCAATGGCCATATTGGAGAGAAGGCTTGGTTAGGGTAATGGGTTTCAAGAAAAATTAGGAGGGCACTTTATGGGGAGTATTCTTGCAGTTAGCTCGACAACAAACATCGTCTTCAAAAATAACAAAATTAAGTAAAAGAATATTTCCATCGTCTTCAAAAATAACAAAATTAAGTAAAAGAATATTTCCACTATCATAAATATATGATAAATTACATCCATACTATATTTCAACAGGTGTGTTGCAGTTGGAATCAATTGGTTCTATGTCACATGCTCTGAACATGCTTGCTCTAATAGCTATGTTTGTGAAGACCATGGAATACTCTCTCAGCCAATGTTCATGTAAGCCACAAATAACGTATAACCATGTACAAATATCCTAATATAACCAAATACCTATATATGTAGGTATTATATTAATGCCACCATACAAGATAATACTACAGCCACAAATGATGTCGTCTTTTTTAATTAGGCTATGACTAATGGGAATAAAAAAAGACCGTTCAATTTTTTGTTAATAAAGCCCATGATTGATCAACTCTTACTCCTACAACACTTGACCCCAAAAGACAAACGCATGCTTTTGCAGGTATCTAGCAATTGCTATTTTCTTTTCTAATCGTAATTAATCATAAATTTTGCACTTGTAGATCATTGATCTTTACAATCAAGCAAGAAACCTAAATAGTAAAAACAATGCAACTATCATCCTTGTGCTTTTAATAAAACTGTAAACACCAATTATTTGCAATTTCCATATTATGAAAACCTCACTACTAACATAAAATCTAACACGCAGGACATACACATCCCATCAACGCATGTCTACAAGGATAATGTGTGATGTGTCATCTCTTTTTATGGTAAACTCGCAACTTTGTACTTCATTTTTGCTACAAAGGTTGAGGTGTTATATGTGTATATATGTGTGTGTCTATATATCTTTCTATACAATATGCTTGGTGCATCGTATTTCAGTTACTTTTTTTTTGCTATTGATAACATTTTGTATGTGGTTGCCAAATCCCTTTTTCCAACACCTAATTAACTAATTACAGCTTCATTAGGTAACTAGGATCACGTATATTCATAAGACTGCACATCTACATAAAAAGGCCCCTCATATGTTTTATTCACATAATTTTCACGTCAATGTACATTAACAGGCTGAAAACTTATATATCTTTCAAACTGAAATTGGCTAAAAAGCAACACAGTAACTTCATTCACAAATAATTTATCTCCATATCATAGCAGCAGTCGTAACCGTAGTACCCCACCGCAACGCGGCGGGCAACTTACCTAGTTATATTTAATTTTGATTATAGACATTATATTTATTTTTTTTATTATTTTACTTAAATTTTTTCTTAATATTTTGAAACTAAAACATATGAAACGATAACATAAAAATGCAATACATTGTTACAATGGGTCAGTATGGTAAAATACTTGTTCGTTTGTTTCTATCATCGATTCATATTGTTGGATTCGTTGCTTATATAGAATCTTCCATTCACCTGCTATATCATTTCGGTAATGTTTCCAAACCGCTTGCGATTGGAATTGGATACTCCCCCTCCAACATTAGGTTGACGAAATGCATAGGCATATGAAGAAGTCAAACCACATTATGTTGTGGTAAAGCCGATGGAGCTAACAATAAGGGGGAAAACGTGATACACCCTTGTTGACTGAAAAGGTGAGCTATCATGTCAAATCTTTGTGAAACAACTAGTCCCGTATAAGGCATAAGCAACCAATGTTCTTATGGTGCAGGTTTGATATCAAACCAGTTTATGCTATACTATATTGCGTCATATGAACATGGGTCTATTGAGTCAAAAACATATATGTATGCTTCATTATGGGTTTCCAACTCTTGTAATCGTTCTTGGCGAACCAAACCCCATTGGTTTAATGGAACCTTAAAACAACGGCTACAGACCTGAATCTACAATTACTGGCAACACATCTAGTATGTTGTTGAGTCTTCAATGTTGGATGACCGCATGTGTCTTTTTGAACCAATGGCGTCTTCTTTTCACTTTTAAACGGAAACACTTGTGAAAGGATTTTTCCAACCAAACTCTTTTTCACTAACGCAGGTTTTGAATTTATTTCCTATGTCACCATACCCATTTGTCCTTCGACATCGATTTCTTCGTCTTCTAGAAGTGTTGGGTTCCGAGTATCAAGCTTTGTCCAAAAGATATCTATCTCGGATAGTGGGATAATCGTATCTGTATACAAAGGGGGGAAAGTCAATTTCCAACCAAAAATATATAAAATAAATAGGAATTCATTATAGTATTTTGATAGCTGTCTTTTCGTATTTTAAGATCCGACAAGCACATGGCAAGCCACAACTTGTCCACAACTAGAGGTTGCACGATATATTATCTTGACGCATAACCTTGATCTTATTCATTTCATCAAGTAATAAATCAAGAGCTTTAAGAAACCTTACCACGTAGGTTATTAAACAATGGTATTTTATGATGACCCATTGTCTTGATTAAACTTTTTTTGAACCCATGTTTCATGTTTATCTCATGTGATTCTACCATTTGATCAACAAAACTTACCAGTGTCAAGAGTGAGTTATTAGCTATTTTTAGTATCTTTTTAATTTTGAATATTGATTCTCGACTCTGTTAATTGTACGTTGACCAAATTTGGGTGCTGTGTTAGTACAGGCTGTAACAAACATCTCTTTGTAGGGTTTTAACCAAGTCTGTGTCATGTAATTTAAAACTCCTTAAATAAAAGATAATCATGACATATGACAACGTACTTTAAATAAAAATAATGATAACGATATTTAATGACACTTACTTTGACGTTTATCTGCGAGTAATTGTTCGTAAAAATGGTTGTAGTTATAATCGTAAAGTTCGGTCGACGAAAAGTCACACAAATTCCCCTACTGACCTTTAAGCTTTTTCCAATCATCATGTGAAAAACTAGCCTTGCAATGTTTGGCGATATTTTCACTTATATGCCACATGTATAAATACCTATAAGCGTCCAGAAATACCTTACGACATGCACTCATCAAAGCGAGGTCTCTGTCAGTTATTATGACGCGGGGTTCCATACACTTACTTAGCATCCCTTTTACCCATTCTATAACCCAATGATAGTTTACGTCTTTCTCTTTGCTCATTAACGTGTGTGCGTTATAAAATGTATGGTGTGTTGAGGTAACACCAACTATCTAGACAAAAGAAAGTTTGTACATATGAGTCTTACAAGTCGCGTCAATCATCAAAACATGCGGGAACGCACGCCACCAGCTGTATGATTTTCTATAACAAAAGAAAATCTTCTCCACGACATTTGTGTCGGAGTTTTCCCCAGTATAATATACGTAGTTTTTCGTATGTAGCGGGTTCTCTATAACTTGCATTAGGGTTGTACCGAGTTTTTGTTTATTTTTTATTTTTTGTTGCATGTTGTATATGTATCTACGGATAGAGACGTTGTCAGGATTCTGTTTCTTTATGCTGTAGAGTATATTGTGTGGCTTCATGTGTTGCTCAGCAAGATATTGTACCATATTTTGTTCCTGTTCGAACAATCTTCTAACAAATGAGTGTCCCTCAAGATTTTGAACAGGTTCATGGTTATGCTTGTCATAACTCACCTGAATCTTCCAACCATAAGAATCACTATCATATATCCCTATTAATTTAAACGAACAACCAATTTATTTGTTACCAGTACGCCTTAAGATGGCCTTACTATTGTGTTCACCACCACGATCACAAACAAGCCATATTTTGTTGACCTCATTAGTCTCCTTTTTCTTAGATCGGGCGTTAATTACGACGTATCCATTATCAAGTGCTCTACTTTTCACCTATGTCATCAACTCTTCCACAGACATGAATATCTGAGAATAATGTTGTCATGATACTAATACACTTCTAACTAAAAGGGGGTGAAAAACTATATTTACCTCATTGGTATTCCACTCCATAGGTATATAACGTCAGATTGTTCGACTTTAACCCCAAATTCGGGTGGGTATGAGTGTTCACCAATGTAACCTTCCCTGTTAACGTCATCGTCAACGCAAGGTTCAAATCAAATTAGATTGAGCCGCAACCACTTCGTTAAAATATGACAATTTTGGTCTAATTGAAGTCTCAGATGAATGCACGTCAGTCTCATCCTTAAAAACATTATGATCAAAAACAACCAAAACACAATTTTATATCCAATAAGTTTCTTCCACTCATAAAACGTCAGAATATTGACAGAAGAAAATATCTCCATCCCACCACGACATTTTTTCTAATTGAAAATATGATAGCAAACAATAAATCTTATAACTCGAATTCAAATAAACGAAATAAGGAAAAAGTTATTTAACATTATATCAAATGAATCGTAAACAAACGTTTATATCGACGATTTTAAAAACGAATAAAATGCCGCGTCGCCGAATTCGTAACTTAGTTTACGTATTAAGAATATTGTTCACATTTTCAACATTAAACGCCACATTTTTGGTCAAAATGTGGCGTTTGTACGCCATAGTCCAACAATGTCAATGCGGAATATCATAACCTCGTACTTAAAAGCACGTTTAGGGTGTAAGTATAACACCGGCCTTTTTTAAAGGGAAATAATCTGCTAATTAGGTATTATGTAGTAGGAGACATTCACGTTTGAGATGCTTTGGCCCTTGCATCATATAAAACGTTTAGATGAAAATTAAACAAAAAATAAATAAAATTGTGGTATGTTTTTAAAATTTAGGATTAAATAAATAGTATGCAAAAACACATCAAATTCATTATGTCAACAATCTTAGAAAATCCACTTGTGATTGAAGATAGATAATACACTGATACTGCAAATCTGGAGCTTGAAATCGCCTATCTACCTTGGTTTGATGGGATGAAGAGTAAAGACGAGTGGCTACGAGTCACCTACTTTTCAATTTGCCAACAAGAAATCAAAGGTTTCAAATCAACTGCATCTTTACTAATTTTCCGGATCTATTATACTTAATAAATAAAAATAATTGGGGGACACTTGGCATGATTCTAGGCCATCCCCCATTCTTTTTTCCCCCCCAAAAGTATAACCCGGAAATTGTTTACACGCGGATCCTTTTGGATCCATATCTTCCGAATTTTCTTCGGATCGTACAGGGGTATTCTCATTCTAAACCATTCTCTTTCAAGAAACCGTAGATATCATCGCCAAGATCTAAACACTGTAAGTTACTTCTTAATCGGTATCTATTACGTTTGATTTCTTCATCCTCTGATTTCGTTTCAAGTCATGGTTTGATCCATTTTTTCTTCATCACAAGTTCTCTCAAATTAAAACAGCCGTATTTTGTAGAAAGAAACCCTATATAACATCTGATTTCCTAAATCTGTCTCATTCTTTATTTCTAATGTTGAAACCCTAACAGAGCCTTCAACGATCTACGCAAACTTGGATCATCAATCTGTTCAACATCTTATTTATTCACATAATCAAGGTTAGTATATACAACATTAGTATCAATAAAAACAACACATCGTTGTCCTATTAGGCTTCATCTTGAACAATTATTTATTTTTGGTCATTGAATATTTTTTCTACTTCATTTTTTGTTTCAATCAACTAAATGTGGAATTTGTTTTATTTGCTTTTGTTTTAATTTTTGATTTAAAAGGAAAACTTTTGGTTTTAATCTTGGATATGAACAAAAATTAAATTTGGTTTACAACTGATGGTTCATGATTTGTGTTTTTTGCATCCTAATTTGTTGTCTGTTATTGGACTTTTGTGGTTATAACATGTATTTTTTGCATTATGGATCCTAATTTGTGTTTTTTTCATCTGTAAATATTTATAGAATTGGAATTTTGGGTTGAATGTTGGATATGAACACAGAAGACTTTCTGTCATCAAATTCTCTGATGATTT
Source organism: Mikania micrantha (assembly GCA_009363875.1). Classification (NCBI taxonomy): domain Eukaryota; kingdom Viridiplantae; phylum Streptophyta; class Magnoliopsida; order Asterales; family Asteraceae; genus Mikania; species Mikania micrantha. The sequence continues at coordinate 91,893,837 of CM018691.1, read as the reverse complement.
TATGTACAGTAATTATGTGATATGTCACATATCCTCTTTAATTGCAATTTCACATATGATAACATATTTGGGACATTTGTTTTATGAAAAATCCTAAAAATTTGGGTGGATATCCGTGGAATTTAAGTTCGTTTGTATGTCAGGAAACAAGTTAGTGAGATTGGTGGGAACAAGTATGTACAAACACCCTATCACTTTTGTTAAATAATTAAATTGAAGTTTAATCATGTGGTGATAACTTTAATTTTGTCTCGATATTGCTTCTACATTGGTGGGAGTCTATGTTATATGTCTAACAGTCCAACATTTGTTTCAATCGTGTCTCTAGAAGAAGGTGATCATAGGCGGCTGCAAATGAGTTTGTGAATGGTGATATATTGCAAGTGTAAACATCTCTTAAAATTACTTATCATGAGTCCAAAACAAAGTTTTTTGTTTGATTCGATTTTGATTTTACGTAAGGCTTACCGTTTTTGATATACAAATTTAAATCGTTTTTTTACGAGTCATGACAAAGATTTATGCCTATATATTATACAGAAGTTCGAATTTGTGTTGTTTTTATCTCCTAATATCAAATGCTTTCTTTGTTGGGTACTTAAGCTATTTTCCAAAGGCATGGTTTCATGTAGACTACCTGTTTCGAATTGATAATTATTTTAGTCTGTTTTTAAGGTTGTACTTAAGTTTACCACTACTAGATGCTATGATAGTATCATATACTTTATATGGTCTAAATAAATTTGTTATCTTTTGTTCATTTATTGCCTTAAAAACGAATCTACACGGGTGATAGAGTTAAGGTTTGTTTTCATCTCTTCCTTCTCATAGCTCGCTCAATAGTGAGATTTTTGTTGGGCATGTTATGCTATATGTTGTTGCATTTTTTTCCTTAGTGTGTATTGTTTCATATATTTATTGGTGGACTCCTTGTATTCATGTTATCATATCTCGATATCATGAACCCAAATCAGGAGCAACTGCTGGTAGGTAAAAGTTTCTACCAAAACATGCTATTCTATTTCATGTTATATTCTATGTGTTATTTCCTTTAAACACATTGGTTGTTAGTTTGTCAAATTGATGTTTTAATTGTTATATAATTTCATGCAGGTACTTTCCCAACAACAAACAACACTTATGCCACCACACGACAAACTAAGCAATTATTATTATGCTTTGAGTTTTTAAATTTATGCAGGTATCCAGACTCAACAAGTATGATGCACACATTTCTTTATCTAGATTGGTTTGTTTTATAGATGATTGGTTCACATATGAACTAAAATAACTTATCCTAGATAGAGATGGTAATGTGACAAATAAAACATCAAATGCAAAGAAATATTTTAAAATTTGTGAATTGTAAAGTTTTTTTTGTACATTTTACATGGTGTTTCATCTCGTGTAATACATTTAGAATATCATTGTGTTTAACCCGTGTAATACACGGGATATTAATCTAGTTAAATAATATAAAAATATTATGTATTTTTCAGATAATGAATATCCAATCTATCTAAAAATTCAGATACTTCGGATAATTGAAATTCTTTTTTTTTTTTAACACTAGTTTTGTAAAATTTGGCATTGGTACCACCAGTTCATTTTGGTTTGTAAACATTCACTTCTTGTTCACAGCTCCTTTGTAAAATCCCACGGGTCAATTAATGCTTTATTCTTTTAATGATATGATTTATTTGTCATTGTAATCTTTAATTACCAATATCACCTAGCCTGGAATGTAGTTATTTTTCTTATATATTATAATTATAAATTATTGTTTTTATTTTCAACAATTTATTTATTATTATTTAAATATATCCCTACAAAAATTACCTAATGCCCACAAATATCAAAAAACTACATGCAATTTCAATGTTTAGAAAAACATTACATGCCATTTTTTAAAAAATTATGTTAATGAAAACATGTGATTTTAAAAAATTATATCAAAATTATGTTTAGAAAAACATTACATGTCATTTTTTTTTCTAACTTGTCAGTTTAACAAGCAATTTAAAAATTTGTTGCTTAGAAACCAATGTAATTACGTTTTCTAGAACTAACAAATTAACATCATCAACGAAACAAAACTCTTATTAGCAAAACTCGTTATGATTATTATTTATAACCTACATTCGTACCTAAAATCTCTAAATCCAGTGCTACAAGGAATACTATTAGACTATAAAATTTAATTCCTATCATTCCATGTCTCTAAAGTTGTAGTTTTAAATCTTCAAACCAAATTCAAAAGCACATAATACTTACAAATCATTATACAAGAATAAATTAAACATTTTTACAAGATTTTTGAGTAATTAAAAAAACGTTTATGATCAAACATCAAAGATGAACAAAGGGAGGATCAGATTTCTGGCTTGGATTCTCTTTAAAAAGAGAATGTAATAAAATGCGCTCAGTATAATCAACTTCGATCATCTGGGGAAAAAATCATCATTTCCAATCTATATTCATCAATAGATTCAAATTTTGTGATATTTAATAATAAACTTTTGGTTCTTTTGATTCATAAATTATATATCTCTTCTCAAACTTTAAAAATTTATGGTATATGAAAGTAATCTGATGACCTAAAAAACATATGTTATAAATGTCTAAAGTTCAAAACCATATAGATAATTTATGAAATGCAAGACCAAGAGTGAAATATTAACAAACCTAAAAATTTATTCTACAAACTTTAACACAAAACAATGATGGATCAGATTTCTGGCTTGAATTTCTCCAAACAGAGAAACATTAAATTTAGCGCTCCGTAATTTCAGATTCGATCATCTGGGGAAAAAATCATCACTTCCATCATCTAAATTCAAAAAAAATATCAATTTTCTCCGGATCTGAAGCATATGTAGCAATTACACCCACAAATTAAATAATTCAAAACTCGGATAATCAATATTGCATCGGCTCATACACAACACCTATTCAAATTAAAGATCGCTGGTAATCAGTATTTCGATGCGAAATCAACCACATACGTTGATCTACAAATTCAGAGAATTGGTGAGATGAAATTTGCCAGGAGACAGGTAACATCGATGCAATTGCATACACATCGAGCTGTTTAATACTGGCGATGAAAAACACTGAATCTATGCTTCGGAAACTTGAATCTCTATCATTAATTTTAAAAGAGTTCACCATTAAGAAGCAACAGAATTCATACAAGATGTTTCAAACCTAGAATAAAATGATCTACAAGATGAAATCATTGCAGATATTGTGATGAAAACGGATAATTTCCGTTCGGTTGAAGGTTTGATTTATGCTTTCGTTGACGCGTTCGCCGGGATCCGACGAACGCAACGCCTATCAAAAGCAACGACATAAATAAACATTTAGAAAATCATACAAAAAAGAAGAGGAAGATCGGAGTGGGCTTCGACGGGCGGCGATTGGCGGTTGAAGTCTTCGTGAATGGTCGATGATGGAGGTTGTATTCAAGTTATGGTATTTGTAGGCGCAAGGAGTCCAAAGTAAACCCTAATTTGTCGAAGAGTTAATTGCTAAAACACCCTTTTCTTACTTGTGAATTGTGTAGATTTGCAACTCTTTTATTAGCTTTTGTGCGGCAAGAGGTGGGCAAAAAAGGAAAGAAACGGATTGTTAGGCGGAATTTTATTTAAAAATAACTTATTGATTTATTGGGTTTTTTAAAAAGTTATTAAGTCAATAACTTGTTTGCTTAACATAAAAGGACTTTTAAAAATGATTTTTTTGTAAAAGGGTGATAAGTTGTTTTTCAAAGATTAAAAATTATAGTTTTTCAAAATGACTTATAACTTGTTAACATAAAATTACAAATTTACCCCACTCTTTACTCTTTACCCAATAACATTAAATAATGTCGATAAAAAATGTCATTTTTGGTCATTTTGAAAAAGCTAATCCAAACACATTTTTAAAAAGTTCATTTCAAAAGCTCATAAGTAAATAAGCACTTTGACAAAAAGCCCTTTTGAAGTTAAATAAGCAATCCCAAACAGGGTCTTGCTACTTTTTTCTTTCTTTATAACCAATATTTTTTAAAACTAAACCGGATGTACCGGATTTAAGAACCGGGTCAGACGACGTCATTGTAAAAAAAATATTGAGCCATTTTCATCTTAATGAACTTATTTTTTCTTCTTTCAGCTGGGCCTATACTCTTGGATTTTATTCTATCAGTTGCATATAAGAAGAGTTAGCTACTTACGGTTATTTTTATTCCTCATCCGCTCACGCTTCTTTTGCCTACTTGTAGAATGTGCTCAGTTTATACCTTGTCTTATTCCCAACTCTTCAATGGAGTGGTTGATTATTGCCTTCTCCTAATCTCAACATCAATCTTCAATGGAGTGGTTGGTTATTGCCTTCTCCTGTTCCCAACATCAGTCGTTCGAAGACAAGGAAGAGGGTTAATGTTCAGTCGATCGAAGACATGGATGCTACTCGAAGACAGGGAGTTGCAGACTTCAAATTGCATTCGAAGACATGGATGACTGGATGTGGTTTTCGTTGTAGGGTTTGAGTGGGGAAGTGGGGAACGAGAATGGAACGACTGAACAATTATGGGAATGGGATTTGGGATGCTGTAGGATATATAATTAAAAAAATGCAAACAACCGGTATGTTCATAATTACCGGTTTTGGTCCAACCGCTCACTCGGATGGGTCGTCCGGTTTCTTTTCCTAGCGATTTACTTGCTATTTTGGGCTGGTTTAGTTGCCAGTTCCCAGTCTGACCAGTCATGTCTGGTTCAAACAACATAGTTTATAACCCTAACAAAACATGTAACACCCCAACCGATGGCAGAAACATCGGGGCACCACGAAGTGTAGATTGTTCATAGCACATGTATAAAGTTGTAATTACTTAAAAGACATTTCATTAATTTCAAACATTCAATACATATTCAGAAGATGCAAATCCTAACTATTACATCAATTCAAGTTCAAAACATTAAACACAAATCAAGACTAAAACTAAATCTAAGCTCAATGATCATGCTAATTTGCATTCCCACCTGAAACATGTTTAAAATCAAGTGTCAACTACGAATAGTTGGTGAGTTTCATAGGTTTGAATACTCATACCAAAATGTTTATACAAATATTATAAATAATGTCTCATGTGTACTCAAAGCACAATAAACATAGCTAAAATGAACTAGCAAGTAAAGCAGATCAACTAATGTTAACAAATGAAGTTCAGACCATGTTTTAGCATTACTAATGATTTACTAGGGATTCGACCAGAGCGTCAAGTGAAATTTAGAATTGACCTCGTACCTAGTGCGAACGCAGTTGCAAAATCCCATTACAAACGATTTGTGTTTTCTAAAATTAAGAGTTTTTAATAAAAATTAAAAATAATGGTGAAACAACACAATTATGTAATTTAATACATAAAACATGAAAAATTATAAAACAACAATTTATTTAATGCATAATAAACAATGACAAAATAACATACGATGTAAAAAAAATAAAATACAATAACAAAGAGATAATACACAATGACCTAAATCATTAAACACTATAACTAAAATACCTTTTTTAAAACATTGGAAAAATGTCACATGTCAATCACATAATCCTTCTCACACTTCTCAGAAATTTAATTCTTTTTTTATTAGAACCTAAACATATATAAACATTATAATAAATAAATGTTTTGTAGGTGTGACAATTGCGTTCGAAGATTACGTAATTATCGACTGAAAGAACATATTGTCGTGCTTCAAATGCACGTTGATTTAGCAATTGTTATTATTACGAATTGAAAGTATGCGAGAAACTGTGAACGTGGGCGAAAACCGTGCGCGAAACGGAGTTCCAGATTCTCCGAAATCGTAAAACGAAGAAAAATTCAAAAATATCGCAATCCGGGAGCCCGCGCGGTACGCCTAGCCCCACCTTGCCTCCCTAGGCGGTATGCGTGGAATCAATAAAATCTGAGGCCTCCGTATTCCTTCGTGGTACGCCTAGCCTCACTCTGCCCTGCTAGGCGGTACGCGAGGCGTATGGCGGTTCAGAAACATCTCCATTTTATCAGATTTCATGCAGAAAGTTAATATTATTCTCTCGACTTCAAACATCCACATAGATGTAACACCCCAAAAATTTTCTAATACAAGTGTTTGAATTTACGTATGTGTAACTGGCAATATACTTGTATGAAAAACGGACGAAAACTAAGCAAGGTAAGTCCACGAAGGAGATGTACTCGAACCAAGTTCGAGAACCTTAATTCTCAAATCCTCTGTACCCGAAAAATCCTAAATTCGAGCCAAGGATTTCGAGTACACTGCCTATATATAAGAGTGCCTTGAGAACCGTGCACACCTTTGGCTGGAAGCACGCTCTCTCTCAAGTACCCGAAGTGGATTTCGAGAACTCCAAGAAATGAGCTTTGATCGACCAAACAAAGGGGGAAACGCACGGGAATCTACAGGGGTGATCATCTAGCATCAAGTAAGCACTCTAAACTAAAAAGTTAGGATTTTTATACGAAAGGGAACTTGTGCATAAAGCTCACACCTTTATGCATAAAGTTCGAAACTTTGTGGTTCTAATGTGTTGGTAACAACATAAGGAACCCAGAACTAGCTCCCTAGTGTCTCAGATGAATTTATAATATGGTTTATGATGAAAAGGCGAGTACTCGAAAATATGCCAGGGAGAATACTCGGAATCATAATTGATTCATAAGACCAGTTCGAGAACACCCTTCGAGCATGTGGATTTCGATTACAAGGTGTCGAGTACACATGTGAATTCGAGTATTCGTGAGAATTCAAGTACACATAGGAATTCGAGTACTCATTGATTTCATGTATTCTGATTCGTGTACTTTGTTAAATCGAATGCTCATGGATTTCGAGTACGTTGTGACAATCCGACATTTCCGGGTTAATCTCGTTAACAAAAACTAACGGAAATGACACGAAATCATACAATATCAAATTAAAAGGGTTTGAGTTAAACAAAATCAGTCCCAAATTGCTTAAATTACAAGGATAAAAATTTTAAACAGATAATAATTATCAATTTTGACTTTATAAGTCAAAATTCGACTAAACTACCAATTGAATTCGAATTCCATACTTAAATCAAGTAACAACAGAATTAAATCAGTAATAATCATCACTTTGATGATTATTAACAGCAACCATACGTTATTAGTCCATTAATTTGTCGAATTAAACTCAAAGGTAATGAAAAAGTCGAAACCGCCACTTGTGGTGCTAGAACTCTCATCAATCGACTTAAACATCACAAATTGAGCATTCCCATACTCTAGTCGGCACATTCAGAGACTTTTCCATACACCGATTAGAAGCAACAAGTCGTGGATAGTGGAATTCGATTAAAGCTTGGCCGAACATCAACCCATTAGTCGATCTCCTTCGATTTGACATCAAATCAAGTAAGAATTCTCTCCTATACAACCTAAACAAGTCGACTAAACATAAACCTATGCTGATTTTGTGTCTTAACAACGAATTGGATGAACACTAATTCTAGGGTTCATCATGCATGGTGTTTTGGGGGTTGCTAACAAAAAGAATTCAAAAACTAAATTAAACTACATCAGTAGTTTCGTATATGACTGTGAAAAGATAAACACATGTTAATTTAAACAAACAATAACGAATTAACTGATTTCTAATTCTATGGTTTATCTTTGAAACCGATTTGGGGTTTTCTATTAAAACGAGTTCAAGAATCAAATTGAAACCTACACACAGATTTGAAATATCATTCTTAATGAAAACCACATGTCAATTTCATCTAGTTACAGCGAATTGATAGGGTTCGAATTCTAGGGTTTCCTATGAAAAACGTTTTGAGGGTTTCTTGTTTAAACGGGTTAATAATCGAATTCAACCACACATATAGATTCAGAAGGATGCGTTTAAGGTAATGCCCATGTCAATCTTATGAAACAAAAATGAATTTTAAGAGTTTAAGTTTTAGGGTTCTTAAGCGTCGAACGGATTGGGGTTTCGAATCAATCGATCATGAAAAACAAATTAAACATTACAGACATGTTCGAAATATCAAGTCTACTGAAAACCCTATGAATTCGCGTATTTACTAGGTCAAATCGAAGCTATTGAGCCGAGACTTAGGTCGGTTGAAACCGGATTCGTTCGGGATCGATTGGAGCTTTGAATTCGATCAAGAATCAAATTAAATCTATGGATTGACTCGCTTGGACCTGTTAAATTGTAGCCCTATGGTTGCAGGCTTATTGGGGCTCGACTTGCGGGTCAATCGGATCTCCTATGGGTTTGGGTTAAAGATAAACAAAAGGATTTGTGGGCCGATTGGGCTTAAGACAATTAGAAACCATACTCTAGTAATGAAATCAGAATTAGATGAGATGGTACAGTGTGTGTGTTGGGTTGTAGGTCACGGGTTCGAACCCGGCCTTCAACAGTTTTTGAGTTTTAAAACCATTTTTGGTGTTTTTGTCATAAAACATTCGTTTTAAGTCCGATTTAACTCGTTCAAGCTGCGTTGGAACCGTAATGAGTATACGAACAACCTGAAATAATAAAATTTATATTTTAACCCGAAAACGTAATCGCGTATAATTACGCTTATTTAAATAAAATTGTATACGGTTATATGATTTAATTAAACGATTTCAAAGACACACGTACATACGTATATACGTTTCTAACAATCTAACATATGTGTGTTGACACGTATGTGATCACAAACACAAAACGACATCCCGAATAACACTAAGTTATTGTTAAAACACAGGTTCTTCGTAGAGGATTTTCTACGCGAATTCACGTGTGTTGATCATTCTGTTCACTATCAAAGGTGCGTACACGGCCCCTTTTCTTATTTTAACTGTTTTGGGGGAGAAAACATGTGCAACAAACATTTTAGATACATATCACTTGCATGAGTTAGCTATTTACATTAAGTGCGAACATAGCATTACAAGTCCTTACATATCGAACCGTTTTGTTTGCCATAGTGCAAAGCATGGTAGTTGGAAATAGATCTATTAGGTTTGACAAACCTCACTTGGTAGATGGGATCTACGCAAGTTTTTGACTAGCCAATTCACATTACTATTGTTGTGCTAGACAATAGTGGAAAGGCAAACAACATTCTAACAGTCAGCTTCGGTGTCGACCGCTTATGTAAATAGTAGAAATGACTAGCTATCATGACTATGCATGTGTGATTATGTTATCTGCAAACATTTCGTTTCAAACAGTTGTTTCAAACATTTGTGAATACAAACCTGTGTATGCACCAACCTTTGTGTTGACTTGATTAACATGTTTTCTCAGGACGTTAAGGTACAAGATCAAGCAAGCATGGACTAGGAGATCGAGTCTCATGCATGTTTTACATTATAGTTGTTTGGATTTGAATAATTGAGACATTAGTATTGTAATTTACATTTTGCAAACATGGGATTGTTTACTTTTTACAAACGCTTCCGCAATATTTTATACTCTGAATTTTTCAATTACGACCAAAGTTATGTTTGAAAAGCATATAGAGGTCTTCATTATGTCTAATGATCTGAGATCCTGGTTTGTCACGTCCCAAACGGTATGATTCCGTTAGTTGAAATTTGGGGGTGTGACATACGTGGTGCTCAATGAACCTCAAGTGTTTCGGATACTTGGCTAAGGTTCGAGAACTTGAGCTTATAATGGGGGACTAGTTGACTATGAGGACTTAGAATAATTTCTAAGTCTAAGAATGTGATGTAATGAGACGATATAACTAATGTAGGTTCTTAAGTCTTGGCTAAGGAGTTCAGCTAAGGAAACGAGAGTTTACTATCAGGTGAGTTCTAGATGCCCTATTTCACACTCTATGTGTACTTATGTTTTCGGCTGGCATACATGCTGTAGTATGTTTATGATGTTATGTGTTTATGTTATGATGATGAACAAACGATGATATTCCATGATGATGTATGCATGAGTATGTGTTATGTATGATGAAATGTGCATGAGAATATGCTGAGTATGATGAATGCCTGATAAATGAGTCATGATGACATATCATGTTAATCATTGTATGATAACATGCATTATGATGATAACCATAACAATAGTTAGTAGATGGTATGATGATGTCCTAGGTTGCTAGGATGAACGTATGATATTATGGTAATGAGACTAGCATGTTATGAATATGATGCTAGGATAATATGATGACATGATGAAGTGATTCACTAGCATAACGTGTTATGATGAATAATAGTATAATGATATGATGCTAGTGTAACACCCCGACCGATGGCGGAAACGTCGGGATGCCACGAGGGATGTGTAGATTGTGCAAAAGCTCGTGGGCATCTAAATAAATCATCACATATAATTCAATCAACCAAATTAATTACACAAAAATCATGTTCATCATGAATTAAATACATAAATTACACAAAAGATTTAGCTAAACTAACTAAACTCTAATCGTCAGAATTTCAGTTAATTTTAGCTAAGTCCAAGATCCTATGTGATGATGTCCAAAAGTGTGAGTTTCTCTTCCTCAACCTACTTAAGCTTCATTACCTGAAACATGTAAAAATCAAGTGTCAACTACGAAGCAGTTGGTGAGTAATCATAAGTTTTTATATTTAAAAATGTTTTACAAAATGATTTCAAAAGTTTTATATATATAAATATTTTACAAAATGGTTTTAAGAGTTTATACTTTCTTGAGAAAATCCACATGAGTACCTGTGAGAATATCCAACACAACATCCCAGTACAAAATCCAAACACATAACTCAACACATAATCACATATTTCCTATAATCATAGACAATCATAGATAATCAACCACATAATCATTCAATCCAAATCTCAAACATTAATATTCTCAAAGAGTATATGTGACAATACATGGACTTTATGTGATTAACATAAGTTAAAGACATGATCCATGGAGTGGTGGCTAACCACGTGACAATACATGAAACCAATGCAATTAACCAAAGTCAAAGGCAATGATTCATGGAGTTGTGATAATCCAAGAGGCAATACATGTAATCATTGTTAATGACCGGAGTCATTGACAATGTCACACAGATATATGATAATAAGTGAAAATCCATAAATAATGATAATCCCATATTATGAATATCATATTGATAAACAGGTATCATCCATGTGTTATCAAAATAATATTTAAATATTGGTATATATGTTTCACCTCCGAGTTTAAAAACAAAACAGTTTAAAAAGGGAGGTTATGAGAACTCACCTGAGTCCTGAGAATCTGTGTTTTCGTGAAATGCGCGCTCGCGTATACAAAATCAGAAGCCAATCAACAATCTATAATTATTATATGTTTGTGTTCATAAGTACTTATGCTAGACCATGATTAAGTGTTTCATGATATTGTGACATTAGGTCATTAGGTGTACAACAACTTAAGTTTATCACTTAAGTTATACGATTTCTCACTATTGTGTTCTTAGTTCCATCATTAAGACTAGATGTAAGATTAGTTAGCTTCACTTATCAATGATGATACTTATTGTGAAACCTTATGTGTACACCCCATATACATGTATATTTAAAAATGTTAACAATCATTATATCAATATCTATGTTCAATGATGCATGCATGTTTGTTCAAGTTGCCCATCAAGATCAAAATTATTAAGATTTCATTTTTTTGTTTAAGCAATCATACTTGGATTAATATTATAATGTGTTCGATTTACATATTACCTCATAATTCAATTATATTTATTAGTAAGAAAGGCAATCTTAACCTAATTCATGCATGCATAGGTATATATATGTGTGTATATATATATACATATATATACATAATCATGTCCTCCATTTATCCTTAATCCCTTAATTAAAACAAAATTAGCTTTTTATCCCCATAGAAGCAGTGAACCTATAACATAGTTGTACCCAGGTTCGGCCAAAAGGAAAAAGAAGGTTCGGCCCAAGGGAAGAAGAGGGTTCGTGGCCCATGGCCTTCACAGCAAGGGTTCGGCTCCATTCTAAGGTTCGGCTAAGTAGATTTATTAGACCTAGGTTCGGTTAACAAAAGAGGATCGTGAGCTAAGGTTCGCTGCATGCATCCCCCTCCCACGAACCCTTAGGTTCGTTGCCCTGCTAGGTTTGTTTAGCACTCTAGGTTTGGTCACCATGTTGAGGTTCGTCTCCGACAGAAGGGTTCGTGAGACCATGGGTTCGGTTAGAGGTTTCACCACCCAGAGTTCGTTCATCATGAATAAGGTTCGGCTAGAGATTTCCTGCCGATGCAGGTTCATTCTGCCAATCGCGGGTTGCAACCCATCATCCTCAACCTCAACCTCGAATTTTTGCAGGTTCTAGAGTCGTTCATGGCTCCCCTACTGTTACTGCTAACTCGTTTTGAAGTTCTACAAGTTCTTATATCGGTTATAACATAAATAAGTTAAGAGTTTGTTATTTGCAACAAAACTGCACATAAAAACTCAGATTTACCTCGATATGTCACCCAAACTTCCAGTTTCTTCGTTTCTACTTGTTCTCCTCGATCACGCGGTCGCTTGGACACCGAGATCTCGTGAATCCGTCGAGATCTAAACAGAAGAATTATTCGTATAGGTGACGATCTGTACGAATGATTCTGAGAGTTTAACGTTCTGAAATAATGACTGAACAGTAGAGAACAAGAATCAGAAAGCCAAACCATCATCGTGTTCATTCGAATGACGATTCGAACAAATACGCGCGATGGCGACGCGTTCTGACGAAACGAAAACGAAAACGAAACGAACGATCATAAACTTAAGGAAATAAAATATTTCCTGTTTTACAATTTTGAAACTCATCACAAACAAGATTTAACTAAACTATTTTAATAATTCGCGAATAAATTAACGAAACGCTTAAAATAATGAAATTCGATAAATAAATTAATTAAACGAAATTTAAAATAATTATTAGAAATAATTATCATCCGAATTGTTAAAAATAATCCTTTTATTTAAATTTACGAGAAATGCGCGTAACTATCCGGAAACGCGACGAAAATACGAACTGAGCAACCGAAACGAACCCGAACACCCACGGGGTATTTAAACACCAAATGCTAGCATTTATGCCATTATTCACAAACCCTCTCTCTCTAACTCAAAATCCCGTTCACCTCTCTCTCTCTAAGAGTTTCCAACTTAAAATCACCATAACTTCTTCATTTGTTGATGAAATCGTGTGATTCTTGGACCTAAACGACCATCTTGAAGCCCTCTACATAGAAGTACAGCAGATCTATGAATTCAACCAGCCATTTTCGAGGTAAAGGGCCATAAAGTTTCTGAAAAGTTAGGGTTTTTGTCATTTGTAACCAACCATGAACTCAATCGGTTCTACAACCTGGACCGATCGACCTAGGGTTTCTTTCGAACACCATGAGGATTAGATCTAACCAGCATGGGGGTGGGAACGACCGGACGTTGCAAGGTTGATGACAATGGTGGTCACGAACCAGGGTTCGTGAAACAGCCGTCATAGCCGAACCTTCGACCTGATTCCACATGGCCGAACCAATCCGTTGAGGGAACCTCCTACGAACCCTTGGCCACCGAACCCCATGTAGCAGAACCAAGGGTCTAGGCAAACCCATGAGGAACGAACCTTTCATGATTGCCAACCCTCGCGAACCTCGGAATGTATAGCCGAACCCTTTTGAACTGCCGAACCCTCATGCGAAGCCCTGGTCTACGAACCTTCTGCTAGACTCGACGAACCCTGTGCAGTTGTTGCTCACGAACCATAATGACGAACCTACTTTGAACTAAACTTGGACGAACCTATGGGACTGGCGAACCTGTATTGCTACTTCAACGAACCTGCACATGCATCACCGAACCATTGGGCGCATCAAGGAGCCGAACCCTTCTATAGGTTCGCTGCTCATAGTATCGGGAATGGATTTCAACATGCAGCCCAACATTTGCTAACCCAAGCCCGAACCTTAGGCCCAAGCAGGATCATGACCGGCCCACCCTAAGTGCAATCGGTTACATGTGATGCTACGGCCACAATTTCTTATCTAACCATTTGATTAGGCCCAATATTGATCGGATTAGCCCAACATAGGATAATTGACCCACATAACCAAACCGGCCCATGGCATTTAGGCAGCCCAATCTCTTAGCCTAAGCTATACTCACTCGGCCCATGACCAACCTAAGTGACACACACACATCACGGTCCAAATGATTAGACGGCCCGCTTACGTGCACTTAACCCAACATGAGGCCCATAAGGTTTAAATTGCAACTAATTCAAAAGAACTAAGTGGTTAAGGATGTTGTACATGATGTGCGAAATACATAATAAAATCATTAACCAAGTAACCTAGTTAAACCTAATGGGATAAGTGTTGTTAAGTCATAACAACAAAGCGAGGCCGGATAATGAACAAGAATCGCAAGTGTTAGTCAACTTTAGGACTAACACTTACACGCACAACAAACCCTTACAAACTTATACTTACGAACTACAACACTATGAAATCAATACAGGAGTGTGAACATCATAACCAGTGCAAACAAAGAGCGCGAGCATCCTTCTTTTAAGCTAAGTCAAACACTACGGACACAAGGTGAGTTTATTTGTCCCTTTTCAAACTTATTTGTTTTACTTCGGGACTGAGAAGCATGTTAAACATTTTAATAAACTATTGAAATGTTATTTAATGCTTTTAAACTTAAACATGATGCTTTTATGGATGTTTATGCTTGGAAACTAGTATACTCTGAGAAACTATAAACTTGATACTTATACTTCAAACTTGAAGCTTGAAACTATATGTTGGATGCTTATGCGAGAAACTAAATGCTTAAACGTGAGACTTAGTGTTTATGCTAGAAGCTATATGTATAAACTTGAGACTTGAAGCTTATGCTAGAAACTATATACTTAAACTTGAGACTTGATGTTTATGCTATGGAATTCATGATGAAACTATACGTGGATGCTTGAAACTATATGCTTGAAGCTATGATTTGCGCGTGAAATACTATGCATGTATCTAATCATGGGCTACGTAATTGCTAAACTTCTGCTAGAGCAGAGCTTGTACCTATGTATTGAGATACATGAAAACTAAACCATGATGAGGCTAAGCTATTATCTATATAAGAGACATGTAATTGCTAAACTTCTGCTAGTGCAGAGCTTTTATCTGCTTATATGAGATATGTAATTGATGGATTGTTTGTGTATGCTCAGTAACGGATGAGATAGTTAGTGTTGGCATACACGTCACTATCCCCTATAATCAGAAAGTACAGTTTAAAATTATCCTAGGACCAGTCCATACGCCTCCCCAGAATTCAGTAGGTGCACAAATGTACTATCAGAGTACTAATGGAGACGCCGTGACAACTAACCGTCACGGATGGTTCCACATTATGGTTGCCGCCATAATGGGCCTGTAGTCATCCTTACAGGTAGGGGCATGCTCGGGTAACATAATACAGTTTCAAAAAGTTCAGTAGGTTCAGTAGGGTAGATAGACTACCATGTTCAGTAGGGTAGTTAAACTACCAAGTTCTGTCATATTTGGATCATGCAATAATGAGTACAATATAATCTAGATCTATTGCATGATAAACGAAACAGGGAAACACGATATCATATCGTGGATAAGAAATCAGAACATTACAGAAATGAAATTTAATGATTACAGAAACAGGTTACAGAACAGAAAATACTCTGAGGCAAATGTATAAATATGTACAATAACGGACAACAGAATTTATACTATGAGTTAAATAAACAGAATCCGTACCTTAGTCTTAGAAAATTTATCAGCAAGAAATCAGATAGATACGGCCGTAATCAAATTTTCTGGCGATTCAGAAATCTGTGTTTTTGTTTAAATTTTACGTTAGTATAATTGAGTTAATACTTATGCGTAATCGATTAGATTTTTGGTACTTTAGACCTTTTAATGTTAACCCGGTCTAATTAGTTTAATTTATGAAGTCATTTATCAACATTTAAATTTAGTTGTTCCTTTCGAAAAAAAAACGATTTAAACGTTTTTCGAACGAAACGTTTTTTTTTTATAAATAAATGAAATATATTTTATTTCAATATTTTATCTAGTTGAATTAGACATTTATTCGACAATTAAATGTGTTTAGAATTTTATAAAATGTATTAATTAATTATTTTTTTTATCTGTTTTTAATGTAGAAACAAAACAAAATGGTCTAGGAGAGTTTAGAACCCTAAACCTCCCAAACATAATCACAGGCTCAAACCACTAAGCCATATCGTTGATTTGGTACAAACTTTGATCATTAATTTATTTGTATATTCGTTTTCAGCCATAATCTAAGTTTCAAGAAAACAAAACACATAAAAATAAATATGTCCTGGGAGGGACTCGAAACCAAGACCTCCCAGATCTATCCCTTAAAGTTCAACCAGTTTGTACTAGACTACAATTATTTAGATAATCATCTGTTTGATTCTTATAATGAGTTTTTCTGCCTTCATCTTCATTCTTATTTGAGTAAACTTCTCTTTTGCTCCCTGTGGTTTGACAAAAGTAACCATTTTCATCCAAATTTTGAAATTTTGCAATTTTCCTCCATTAGTTTCAGAAAATTAACCATTTTAGTCCCTGTGGTTTGACAAAAGTAACCATTTTCATCCAAAGTTTAAATGGAATTTGGATGAAAATGGTTAATTTTCTGAAACTAATGGAGGAAAATTGCAAAATTTCAAAATTTGGATGAAAATGGTTACTTTTGTCAAACCACAGGGAGCAAAAGAGAAGTTTACTCTTCTTATTTACTGAACATTCAACCATATCAGATTTTAATACCTTCCATTGCAATCGTACATGCGTCTCTGTTCTACTACATATCTTCTCATTTTTAACATATGTCTATATGTATGAATAATAAAAATTTATTATGATTGTAAATTTGTTTCCCATCAGCACGTTACAAGTATATAAACTCTTATGTTTTGAAACCCGACCGATCGTGTAACGTGCTCGGTTTGAATCCGGACATTATCAAAACTACAGATTATTAACGAAGTTGATTGTAAATGATTTAAGCCTTACCTTATGCGGTAGAATCGAGCTACAGCTAGTCGGATAAAAATAATGAAATCGGGATACAATATCGAACGATGCCGACGTTTGTTGCAGAACCGGAAGTTGTGGATGGTTGGGTTTAAGCTCTGGTATTTGTTCTGATTGAAACCGGTGGTGAGGATGGTTGTATGGTGGTTGTATGATGGTGATCGAAGAATGGCCAGATATTT
The DNA here is from genome assembly GCA_009363875.1 of Mikania micrantha. NCBI lineage: Eukaryota > Viridiplantae > Streptophyta > Magnoliopsida > Asterales > Asteraceae > Mikania > Mikania micrantha. The sequence goes on along the minus strand of CM018691.1, from coordinate 91,876,525 downwards.
TGTTTGTTAGAACTTTCATGAAATATATATATTTGTTGAGTCGGTGTAGAATTCTTGCAAAGGAAGTTGTCATGTTTTATTTTTTATTTTTTTTAACAACATATATATGTATATAATATATAATAAGTCAACTCAGAATATGGATCAGTATGGGTCAGTTTTTAATTCGGTTTTCACTATATATTATATATGGTTGTAAGTGTTATTCAAGTGATATTTGATTAGATGTTACCAAATAAATCAAGTGATATTAAAATAAAATTTTAGCTTATTATAAACGTTAGGTATATGATTAAATCGTTTCAGTTTGTTTTAAGTCGAAATTTACTAAATTAACTAGTTCAATTATCAAAATAAACTGGATGTTCGGTACTTAACTTATCGTTATTGTTTATATATTTTATTTTTTATACTTTTATAATAATTAAACTTTTCGGTTATTATACATGAGATTAGGGACAGCTAAACTATGTGCGTGTGAAACTATGATGCTTGTTAAACTTACTTTGAAGCTAACACTTGAGAATACAATAGACTTGTAAACTTGAAACAGAAAACTAAAGCTATGAGGAGAATGGGTTGATTGGTAGGTAAAATGCTTAATTATTATTAACAACAGTGTCATATGCGAATTAGTATGTGGTGGGACGGCGTCTAGGCGGGTTGTAGGCTCGACCCAGGGGTATGCTCTATATATAAGCATACCGATTTGGATATTACATGTGGAGTTAATGAGATTAAGGTTTTACCGAAAGAGGTTTGTTAAAGTTATTTTAAACTTAAAAAACTATATGAACTCACCAACCGTTGTGTTGACTTTGTTTTCTTACATGCTTTCTCAGGTGAAGAACAGGTTTAAGCTAAGGCTATTGGATTGCATGTTAGGCGGTCTAGATAGAGGACCTAGTTGATTTTGGAAGCACATCTTTTGTTGATAATACGAATCACTTTTGAATGTTTTGTACAGATTACAAGATAGAAAACATTTGATTCTTTTGGTTAGGTTTACCGAGTTAAATTACTGAACATTGACATTGTAATTTAACTTTGTAATCCTCTTTAAATGCTTTTGTTATTCTTAACAATGATGCTATGTAAACAATCTGATCATCACAATTATCACTCACGATATCGTGCCCCGAGAACCTTCCGCCCGACGGGGACTTCGATCCAACCCCGCCGGCTCGGGGTGTGACAAGAGAGATGGTGTGTGTGTGTGTTTTAGAGAGAGAGAGGGGTTTGAATAATGAAGAAGAAAGTGTAATCTTCTTCATAAATAACCGGGTACTCCCCGTTTGCTCGGTCTCGTTTAATACGCGATAAATAATCATACGCTCGGTTTTACTCGTAAAACACATTTAAAACATACACCAATTAAATAAATGGGTTTTAGTTCAATAACATGATATTAAGTGAAATAGTTTAAAAAAATGATGTCTCCGTTTATTTTATTTAAATTAATTATTTAAATAAACGATTTGTCCTGATTTGTTTTAGGTTGTGATTCTTAATAAATATCTTTAGTTTTCATTTATTAAGTTAATATCGTTAGGTATTATTTAATTATCTCGTCAAAACACGTTACTTACGTACGTATTCGTAAAGATCGTCACCTTTGCGAATCCAACGCTCGTATCGTATTTTGATTCGATTTACAATTCATGGAATATCGTTTCAGAATATTGTTCTTAATAATTATATTCGTGTGAATCGTCACCCACGCGAATACATTCATTAAGTTAATATTTCTGAAGTAATATTCGTGTTTAAATTGTGTTCGTAACCTCACCGTCACGTAATTAATTCTAATTATACTTTGATTATTTTATTAACTTCAATATTATCAATCCCAATCCAAAACCCACTAAACCAAGTCACTGACACATCCATGATAGACCGAAATATGCATATGTATAGGGCATATGTAGGGGTCAGTCGCAACTGCCACAGCCACCGTCCCACCGCTATTTCGATAAACCATGACCATGTGTCCTTGACTATGTTTTGCAACCAAACAACAACCACTCCCAATTCCCTTCCATTCCAAACCAAAATCCAATATCCATGATTTCAACTGCGATAAACTCTCTGGTTCTGTTTAGTTGGGTTCCAACTAAACTTCCCATTGTTTACGCTTATAATAATATGTTCTCATTATGTATACCAAATCATAATAATATCATCCAATAATTTATTATCATTAAAAATTATCATATCAGGTCGTGACCGTACAATCGTACATGTGTACGGACAACCTGAAGTACAGTGATGTTACAGCTAGTATGACATGTCTATGATGTTATGATGATTATGATGATTATGATGATTATGATGATGCTAGCATGATTGATATGATGTCTTGATGATTATGATGAAAGATGATATAATGCTAGTATATCAGATATGATGAAAGAATGATGTTCTTATACATGTTATAGGATATGTATGAGATAGGTACGAGGACTTGTGTTGGGTATGTATGATAGTCAACCAAGACTATAACTGGGTATGATAGTCAACCAGGACTATAACTGGGTATGATAGTCAACAAGGACTATAACTGGGTATGATAGTCAACCAGGACTATAACTAGGTATGAGAGTCAACCAGGACTATAACTGGGTATGATAGTCAACCTGACTATAACAGGATACGGAGCCTTGTGTTGGCATAAGCCCATTGTTTATGTTGATGACAATGGATGTATGATGATGATGTTTATGTTGTTATGTGATGTGGTTATGGTTTATGTGAACGTAATGATGTTTGTTAAGTATGTTTTAACTTGCCAAAATGTTTACGATGTTTTATGAAAACTAGAACTCACCAGTGTAAGCTGACATTTTAGCATGTATGTCAGGTTAAAGCTAAGGTAAGAGGAAGCATGGAGCTCGAGCATCAAGATAGGGAATTCGATGGTGTTGGCAATCATAAATGTTTTGATACAATCTATTTCAGTATATGTTGTATTTGACAATGTTTACATTTCCGCTGCATGACTATGAAAGTTTTTGGTTTATGAGCTATGTGTTATGATGAAAACCAACCTCTGGGAGGCACCCAGGAATCGGGGCCTCACAATAGACGATCAGATTGAAATTTTACCATCAAATCTCTGTTGTGAAGCCTTCCAAACGTCCGGATCATACCATGGAACGATTCTACAAGTGTTGATCATCATTTCTGTCCGAGAAATCCGTCTGATTAGGTAACAATTAGTTTTATCCTACTAGTTTGATAATGGTTTGATTAGATATTGTTTTTGAACGTAATGCAATAGTTAGGATTGTTGATTATTTCCTAGATTATGGCTAAGAATGGTTAGAAATGAAGAACACAGTATGTTAACAGTTAAATCCTTGTTTTAATCCATTGCAATGTCCGATTATCATGAAACTATATATATGATTATAATTGTTTAAACCATTTGATTGTAACAATGCTTGTGATTGTTTTGATCATTCCTTGAAATGCAAGGTTAAATTCAAATATTTCAAACTAATTACAATCATTGGAATAACGATATGATGATTATGATAACAATCAGATTAATACATTGAATATGGTTATTACACCTATTCTAATGTCACATTATTATGTTTCATGATATCTGGATGATCAGTAACATGGATTGACTATTCCTAAGCCAGAAATCCATCTAGGAACCGTTTCACTAATATAATCAACAACAATACCTAATTGGTTAATCTGAGAATATTCTGATTAATCGAATGAGTCATAAACCTTGCATTAGGAACCTGAATCTGTATAGGTTCTTACATTATCATACATTGTGTGATATTACATTAAAACAACTAATTAAATACTTAATATCAGTTTGATGACTTTCAATGCAATGTCTTTGACATTGAACGATCAGAAATATCTAATCAGTAAGTTAAAACATAAATAACTTATTAAACATAAACTAATGCATAATTTAGCTTTTATTATCAGTCTGTGTGTGATTCTACTATCTTTGAGACCTCATGTGAGTTTCGTACAACCCCTTTTATTTTTAATATTTTACAAACATCGGGGTATCTCTGTGAAAAAATTTCTTGAATATATGATATGTATCACTGTTATATGTGTGATTTCATGTGACTTTTGTAAGATTTCATGGGATTTTGCCATTAGCTCGTTATCACATTATTGAAAAAGTCCTCATCTCTCGAAACTGTATCTAGTGAATTCATGTAGGGCCGAACACGGATCAATGATACTACTATCGGTTGATAGGGGTGTAAACGAGCTGAGCCGATCCCGACGAGCTCGGCTCGTTTAGATAAGCTCGGGCTCGAGCTCGAGCTCGGCTTGTTAAGAACATTATTTACTAGGATTGAGCTCGGCTCGTTAGAAAATTTTTAGGTTCGGGCTCGGCTCGGCTCGTTTAGATTTTATTTATTTACTTTAATTACTAATTTAATTATATTTATAATTATATTTTCTAAATTTAACATAAAATATTTGATTTAAATATATTTACCATAATTATATATATATAAAAACAATTAATTTTATAAATAAACACTTAATATAATAAATAAAAAATATATATTCAGAAAGCTCGTTAAGGCTCGCGAGCCGGCTCGAGCTTGGGCTCGATAACTAAACGAGCCATATTTTTGGGCTCGAGCTCAGACTCGTTAAGGCTCGGCTCGTTTGAGCTTTTTACTGATCCGATCCTGAGTATTTCACGAGCTTCTTTGGTTCGTTTACACCTCTATCAGCTGACAACCCATTCATTGGGAGGTTTGCTTCTCCTCTTGTGTAAATGTTTGTTACCTGCTTTCGAAACACTCTCTTAATGTTAATGGTAGACATTAAGATAATGAAGCATAAAGATATCTACCGACGGGTAGTATCTTCGTAAAAACGTAGAATTGTCCGAAAGGAACTAGATATGGGTCCCATGGTTATCTTGAACACCGTATATCAAAAACTTGCATATCATATCATATTGTTTGAACTTAAACAATACGAGCTCACCAGCTTTGTGCTTATTTTTCCAACTCAAACCTTTTTGTAGGTAGACAGTGACCGCCGACGAGGTTGCACTTTTATGCACTTGTAATTAAATGATTCGGTTTGTATAATAAGTTTAGTTTGTAAATTGTAACCGTGGTTGTGATAACGATACCCTTGTAATATATTATTTTTAAGTTAATCTGTGTGTTGTGATACCAAATCAAGTAAGTTGCACCCTATCTCTGAGACATCATCACTATGCTTCCGCGACCTTCCCAGTATATTCAGTGACATCAGCAACATGTGACGAGAGGTGAGGGTGTGACAGTAGGGACACGTGTCATATTCCCAAAAGCACCTCAACTTTAAATACATCTCATATTAAATAACAATATTAAATATTAAATAGATTTTTATATATTTTAAAATTAAATTTTTTAATACATTATAAATATATTAATACTAAAAAACAAATTTTAGAAATTCAAATTATTATAAAATATAAAATTTCAAAAATAGTTTTTTTTAAAACAAAATGTTTAAAGAAAAAAATTTTAAAAAAACTTCGTATTTAAAAAAATAATATAATTATTTTATTATTTATAGTATTAAATTATATGTAATTTTAGTCATATTTTATAATAAGAAAATCTTTTTATATTGTCTAAATTTTAATTAATGATTATTTATTATATTTTTTTAATTCAACCTAGTATGAACACATACACACATTTATTGATCAAAACCTTATATTATATGATTTAACAATAATAAATTTTACTTTAAAACCTCATACTACGTGATTCATCAATAACACATTTAATAATTAAAACATTACATTATGTGATTTCACAACAATAGATTTTGTTTATTATGACTATATGATAAACTACCTATCAAACATGAACCAATTAAACAAACAACCAATCAAATATATTCAGTGGCGGAGCTTGACTAAACTGAGAGGAGGGGCGAAATCTTACGGGATCAAAATCGACCGGTATGTCTCGGTTAGTTGGGTTAAATGTTCGGATCTTTGATTTGGGTCAAGTCGGGTCAAACAAATAAAACTAAAAATGTCTAATAATTATCATTATTAGGACCGACTTTGTGACAATCCGACTTTTTGAATTAACTTCGCTAGCTGAAAATAGTGAGATCACAGGCCCAATAAGGCTAGTGTAGGCCCAATGAGATCTAGGAAGGCCCAATAAGGCCAAGGTAAGCCCACTTGGGAATATGAGGCCCAAAGTAGGCCCAATTGCAACTATGAGGCCCAAAGTAGGCCCAATTGTAATTAGGAGGCCCAAGTGAATAGAGAGTAGGCCCAATTATATTTTGTGAGGCCCAAGTGGACAGAGGGTAGGCCCAATAGTAGGATAAGAGGCCAAGTGGGTTAATCCAACCCAATGACATTTTAATTGGATCAATTCATGACAATTCGACAAGTTGGTCTAATTTCGTTAATCAAAAGTTAGCAAAATCAATGGAAATCATCAATGTTAGATTAAAAGTATTAAGAATTGAACAAAATGGGTTTAGATTCATTAGAATTACAAGGATTTGATTTGTAATTATACAATATGCTAAATTTTGACTTTAGAAGTCAAAATTAGTCCTAGTTAATCAAGGAGATTCGAAATTCACATCCATAGGTCATTGTAATCGAATTAGATAGGTTATAATCAATACCTTAATGATTAGTAACGGTTACCAGGTGTAATTATCATTGTTATCAATCGAATTAATGGTTCAAGTAGGCTAAGAGTCGAAACCGTCATCAGTGGGTATTAAAATCGCAAAATTGGATCATTATTCATGAAATTAAACCTCTAGAAACTATAATCGGCAACATCAGGAACTATTTCATACAACAATTCGATCGTAGAAGCATTGGGAGACGAATTTGATCAAGGACTCGGCCGAATACTCACCTAAAAGTCGAGATACCTCAATTGGGCATCAAAACAAGTAAGTGTTTACTCCTACACAATCTGAAATGGCCGACTAAGGGTTTCCCTTTGTGAATTTTGGCTTTCAACATCGAATGCTACGATTTCTAATTCTAGGGTTCTAAGTAAAAACGGTTTAGGGGATTTTGATACAATCATGTTCTAAGTAAAAACGGTTTAGTAGATCAGATGGTGGGGGGAGTGTATTAAGAAGCAGAGGTCGCGGGTTCGAGCCCGGCCTCTGCTGGTTTTTGGATTTTTTAGATTATTTTATTGATTCTATCATAACTCTCGCGTACGAACTCCGTTTTGATCCGTTCAAGTTGCGTTGGAACCGTAACGGGAATACGAACGTATTAGAATAGTAAAATCTATATTTTAATCCGAAAACGAAATCGCGTATAATTACGTTTAATTAAATAAAATCGTATAGGATTTTATTTAAACGATTTCAAAGGCACGCGTACTTTCGTATGCGCATTTCTAACATTTTATCATACGTATGTTGACACGTATGTGACTTCAAGCACAAAACGACATTCTGAATAACACTAGGTTATTGTTTAAACACAGATTCTTCGTAGGAGGATTTCTTACACGAGCTTTTAGTGTGTGATCATTCTGCTAAACTCAAAGGTGCGTACACGACCCCTTTCTTATTTTAAACTGTTTTGGGGGAGAAAACATGTGCAACAAACTGTTTTTAGATACATATCACTTGCATGAGTTAGCTGTTTACATTATGTGACAACATATCAACTTGAAAGTCCTTACACACCTCGAACCGTTTAGTTTGCTGTAATGCAAAGCATGGTAGTTGGAAATAGATCTATTAGGTTTGACAAACCTCACCTGGTAGATGGGATCTACGCAGGTGTTTGACTGACCAAACACAATTTTACTATTGTTGTGATAGACAATAGTGGCAAGGCGAAAACATGCTATAGCATGGCAATCCGTCAGCTTCGGTGTCGAACACTTATGTAAATAGTTTATATGACTAGCTATCATGACTGTGCATGTGTGATTATGTTATCTACAATCTTATTATTCAAACTGTTGTTTTGAACTTTATGAATGATTAAAACCTGTGTTATGCACCAACCTTTGTGTTGACTTGATTTACATGTTTTCTCAGGACGCTAAGGCGCGCGTTAAAGATGGCATGGACTAGGAGATAGAGTCTCATGCATTTTTAAACATTTTGAATATTTGAATTTGAACATTTAAGTATTGTATTTTGTAATGTTTACTTTACAACTGTTATTGGTTTTAAACGCTTCCGCAATTTTTGTAAACTCTGATGTTATATTTAAAGACCAAAGTATGTTTTGAAATTCATATAGAGGTCTTCGCTATGTCTAATGATCTGAGATCCTGGTTTGTCACATTCCCAAACGGTATGATTCCGTTAGTTGAAAATTGGGGGTGTGACACAAAAACATGCTATAGCATGGCAATCGTCAGCTTCGGTGTCGACCATTTATGTAAATAGTTTATATGACTAGCTATCATGACTATGCATGTGTGATTATGTTATCTACGAACTTGATATTCAAACTGTTGTTTTGAACATTGTGAATACTTAAAACCTGTGTTATGCACCAACCTTTGTGTTGACTTGATTTTCATGTTTTCTTAGGACGCTAAGGTGCGCAATAAAGCTGGCATGGACTAGGAGATAGAGTCGCATGCATGTTTTACATTTATTGTTTAAATTACACATTTGAGGATTTTGTTTTGTAATTTACATATTACAACTGTTACTGGTTTTAAAACGCTTCCGCAAATTTTGAAAACTCTAATGTTATGTTTTTAAGACCAAAGTATGTTTTGAAATTCATATAGAGGTCTTCGTTATGTCTAATGATCTGAGATCCTGGTTTGTCATGTTCCCAAACGGTATGACTCCGTTAGTTGAAAATTGGGGGTGTGACAGATTGGTATCAGAGCCATTGGTTATAGCGAACTAGGTTTGCATTTGTAGACTTAGACTATGACTGTTAGACATTAGACACATATGCTTACACGTATTACTTAGAAATTACATATGACATTATGTAATTGACTTGCTTACACATTCCATGGCACTGCACTTACATATGGTATCATGTAACAGGCATGGCATCATCATCAGCACCGTATATCTATATTGATGATTCTGAGGATGAGGAGCCTATGGTTCCAGCACCACCATCATCACCAGCACCACCTATCCCATCTCCTCCACCATATGAGAGAGATGATTCAGACCCGGAGGAGGACCCGGAGGAGGATCCGGATGAGGATCCGGAAGAGGAGCCAGTGGAGGGTACTCAGGAGATCCCTGCTGAGGGACCTTCTACCCATCCACCACCGGTATTGGATGTTCCTGAGCCTAAGAGGCAAAGGACGGATGCTGAGGAGATTGCCAAACTGCGCGAGGACTTGTACTGGGCAGAAGACAGGATCGCGTATAACTCTCGGGAACTATGGGATGCTAATGAGAGGCAAGATAATCTTGCCCATCTGGTTAATGATATGCGGGATGAGATGATGAATTTGATTGGTCGTCTTGAAGCTTCAGAGAATCGAGCCGAGATTTTGGAAGGCCTTAGAGGATTTAGTAGTCTCGGAGAATGAAGAGGAAGACGAAGAGGAGGAAGGGGAGGAACCAGCACCAGTTGTTGATTCTGATCCTGAATCCACTGTTGAGGATGATTGATTTGTTTTGTATTGTTTAAACTTATTAGGAACGGGTTGTGTTCCTACACTAGATGTTTGGAAAACTTATGTTTGATTTCAAAAGTATTGTACTTAAATCAAATTTCTATCTATTGAAAAACTATTATTTATTTCCAACAGTTGTGTTGATTTATATATTACATGTTGTGTTTGTTGTTTGCTTACACATGTCACATTGGATTTTGACAACGCTCTAACATTTCTTTTAACTAGGAAGATAATGGCCAACGAGAACGTTCACATGACAGTTGCTGAGCTCAACGAGCTAATCAATAACAGAGTCGCTGAGGCAATCGCACAATATGCTCAGACATACACCACAGGGCCACAGGGTCCGGCAGGGGGACTGGTTAACCCACAGGTATGCACGTTCAGATGTTCTTGGACTGTAAGCCACACAATTTCAAAGGATCGGAAGGAGCCATTGGACTCCTACGATGGATTGAGAAGGCTGAATCTGTGTTTGAGATGTGCAATTGTCCGGATGAGAGCAAGGTGAAGTATGCTACAGGAACATTGGAGGGTCCAGCCTTGACTTGGTGGAATTCAAATGTTCAGATCTTGGGATTGGGTGAGGCCAATGCCTTGACTTGGAATGGTTTCAAAACTTTAATGCAGGAGGAGTACTGTCCTCGTAGTGAGATGCAAAAACTAGAGGAAGAATACTGGCACCTCAAGATGGAGGGATCAAACATCGAGGAGTACACTACTCGATCTCATGAATTAGCCAGACTTCTACCACACATGGCTACTCCAGCCAGCAAGTGGATTGAAAGATATATTGGAGGACTAGTGCCTCAGATTCAGGGATTAGTTACTTCTGCAAATCCCACCACCATTCAACAAGCTGTTCGTTTAGCACATCAACTGACTGATCAGGCAGTGCTACAGGGGACTCTGCCTAAAAGAACATCGGCTACTAAGGTGGGAGACCACAAAAGGAAGTGGGAGAGCAGCAACACCAAGAATTTCAACCAACAGTCGTATCAGCAGAATCGGAAGCAGGATTCAAACAAGTCTTACCATAATTCAAACAGTGGTCAGCAATCATCATCATCAGGGGGTTATATCGGTAAACACCCAAAGTGCAACAGGTGTGGATATCATCATGCAGGTAATCAGTGTGATAGAGCTAAGTGTCAAAGGTGCGGTAAGATTGGGCATGCGGCTAAGGATTGTCGCGGGGAGCTACAGAACAACCACAATAATAACAATAACAATCAGAACAACGCACAGAAGGGTTGTTTTGAGTGTGGAAAAATGGGGCACTTTAAGAAGGATTGCCCACAACTCAAGAAAGGTGGGGATAATAACGCAAATGGCAATGGCAACGACAATGGTAATGGTAATGGCACCAACAACAACAATAATAACAACAACAACAATGATGCTAGGGGCAGGGCGTTTGTGATTGGAGGACGTCAAGCACGGGAGGATCCCAACATTGTTACGGGTACGTTCCTCTTAAATAATCACTATGCCTCTATGTTATTTGACACTGGTGCCGACCGGAGTTTTGTATCTAGTTCACTTGCTAAGTTGCTAAATGTTAGTCTCACTGCCTTAGATAGTCCATACACTGTGGAATTAGCTGATGGTAAGTTAATTGTAGTGGAACATATTCTTAAGGGATGTATCCTTGATTTGATGGGTCAAACATTAGACATTGATCTTATGCCTATTGCCTTAGGCAGTTTTGATGTAGTCATTGGCATGGACTGGTTATCCAAACACCAGGCTGAAATCATATGCCATGAAAAGATTGTTTGCATACCTCTTTCGCATGGAGAGACGTTGTATGTACAAGGTGAGAAGAGCAGTACGCCACTGCGTCTCATATCTTGTATGAAAGCACATAAATGTCTGCGGAAAGGTCATACGGCAGTTATAGCACTTATAACTGAAAAGCCGGTAGCTGAGAAGAAGATTGAAGATATACCAGTAGTTTGTGAATTTCCGGAGGTATTTCCAGAAGACTTGCCGGGATTACCGCCTATCAGACAGGTGGAACTCCGAATCGACCTTACACCAGATGCAGCACCGATAGCTAGGGCGCCTTATCGACTTGCACCGTCAGAGATGCAAGAGTTATCCACACAATTGCAGGAGTTGTTGGATAAGGGTTTTATACGACCTAGTTTTTCACCGTGGGGAGCTCCAGTTCTGTTTGTTAAGAAGAAGTACGGGACTTTCCGTATGTGTATCGATTACCGGGAATTGAACAAGGTTACTATCAAGAACCGGTATCCGTTACCCAGAATTGACGATCTGTTCGATCAGTTGCAAGGTTCGGGTTACTACTCGAAGATTGACCTCAGGTCTGGTTATCATCAACTAAGAGTCCAGGAAGAGGATATTCCAAAGACAGCATTCAGGACGCGCTATGGCCATTATGAGTTCTTGGTCATGCCATTTGGGTTGACAAACGCTCCAGCTGTATTCATGGATCTCATGAATCGTGTTTGTAAACCTTATCTTGATAAGTTTGTCATTGTTTTCATTGATGACATTCTCATCTATTCTCAGACTGAGGAGGAGCACGCTGAACATCTTCGATTGTTGTTGGAATTACTGAAACAAGAACAATTGTACGCTAAGTTCTCGAAATGTGATTTCTGGATGCGAGAAATACAATTCTTGGGTCATATAGTTAATGAAAAGGGTATACATGTTGATCCAGCAAAGATTGAAGTGATTAAGAACTGGGAAGCGCCAAAGACTCCTACCGAGGTACGACAATTCCTTGGTTTGGCGGGTTATTATCGACGATTCATTGAAGGTTTCTCAAAGATCGCTCAACCACTTACAGCACTTACGCATAAGGGGACAAAGTATAACTGGACGGATAAACAGGAAGCTGCATTCCAGTTATTGAAACAGAAACTCTGTAGTGCACCGATTCTGTCCTTACCGGAAGGAACAGAAGACTTTGTGGTGTATTGTGACGCATCTGCACAGGGTTTGGGATGTGTATTGATGCAACGTGACAAAGTGATTGCTTATGCTTCAAGGCAACTACGACCACACGAAAAGAATTACACTACTCATGACTTGGAGTTAGGAGCAGTGGTTTTTGCTTTGAAGATTTGGAGGCATTATCTGTATGGAACTAAGTGTACTATTTACACTGATCATAAGAGTTTGCAACATATCTTTGATCAGAAGGAGCTTAATATGAGGCAACGACGATGGGTTGAGTTGTTGAACGACTACGAATGCGCGATTAAGTATCACCCGGGAAAAGCTAATGTGGTAGCTAACGCTTTAAGCAGAAAAGATACTTCAACAAGACGGGTTCGTGCACTTATGATGACGATACATACTGAATTACCTGACAAGGTACGCAGTGCTCAGCTCGAGGCCTTGAAAACGGAAAACTTAGTACAAGAATCTTTACGAGGAATGGAAACACAGTTGGATGTCAAGTCTGATGGAATTCGTTATTTCATAGATCGATTGTGGATACCGTTGTATGGAGGTTTAAGGGAACTCGTGATGGATGAAGCACACAAGTCCAGGTATTCAGTCCATCCGGGATGAAGGCACTGTATTGGTGGCCTCATATGAAAGCTGACATTTCTAAGTACGTTAGCAAATGTTTGACTTGTTCGAAAGTCAAAGTTGAATACCAGAAGCCATCTGGTTTACTGCAACAACCAGAGATACCGATGTGGAAATGGGAACAGATTTCGATGGACTTTATTACTAAGTTACCCCGTACACCGAGTGGTTGTGACACGATATGGGTAATTGTTGATCGATTAACGAAATCTGCACACTTCTTAGCAATCAAGGAAACCGATAAGATGGAGAAACTGACTCGTATTTACATTAAGGAAGTGGTAGCACGACATGGCGTGCCAATCTCTATCATATCAGATCGGGATGCCCGATTTACTTCCAACTTTTGGAAATCACTTCATAAGTCATTGGGGACTCGCTTGGATATGAGTACCGCCTATCATCCACAGACCGACGGTCAAAGTGAACGTACGATTCAAACGCTCGAGAATATGTTACGAGCTTGTGTAATTGACTTTGGTGATAGTTGGGAAAATCACTTACCGTTAGTGGAATTCTCTTACAATAATAGTTATCATACAAGTATTCAAGCAGCACCGTTTGAAGCTTTGTATGGTCGCAAATGTCGTTCACCAGTTTGTTGGGCTGAAATTGGTGACAGTCAGATAACAGGTCCTGAACTGGTGCACGAGACGACTGAGAAGATTGTACAAATCCGGAACCGTATGGCAGCGGCCCGAGATCGACAGAAGAGTTATGCAGACAAACGTCGTAAACCATTGGAATTCCAAGTAGGAGACCGAGTCCTTCTAAAGGTATCACCTTGGAAAGGTGTGATACGATTTGGCAAGCGCGGGAAGCTTAGTCCACGTTACGTAGGACCTTTTGAGATCCTGAAAAGGATTGGTCCGGTTGCATATCAACTCAAACTACCGGATGAACTCAGTGGTGTTCATGATGTCTTTCATGTATCGAACTTAAAGAAATGTCTTTCTGATGAGACATTGATTGTACCGTTGGAAGAAATACAAGTAGATGAACAGTTACGCTTCATTGAAGAACCAGCTGAAATCATGGACCGAGAGGTCAAACAACTTAAGCAAAGCAAGATTTCAATAGTCAAAGTTCGATGGAATTCACGACGTGGTCCTGAATTCACATGGGAAAGGGAAGACCAAATGATGAAGAAGTATCCTCATTTGTTCAAAACAGCAACTACAAACATTGAGAGCGCACGTTAAATTTCGGGACGAAATTTCCTTCAACAAGGGGATGACGTGATGTTTCACACATCAACACTGCAGACTTCAAACTGTAAGCACAAACACTTTTATTCAATTGATTTTGTTACACATTTGTGCTACATTACATTTTATGTGCTATATTTCATATGTTACATGTTATAGTAGTACATACATGATTAGTTACACACACATTTTGCTATGTGCGGGGTCGCATAGTACAAACAGTTACAGACACTCACTATGTGTGAGGTTACACAATACAGTATGATCAAACACAAACAGTTACAGTTAGGTGAACTAACTAGCGTACACACAAACAGTCACATTGAACGATCACATTTAGTTGTGATGTTGCAAGCATTAGACTTTGTGTGTGAGTACACACAAGCACACAAGAATGATCAAATCACACTAACACATACGATTTAAACTCGTAAGTAGTTTCCTAACTACTCCTAACACTTACTAATTTTCGGGACGAAAATTCCTTCAACAAGGGAATGATGTGACAATCCGACTTTTTGAATTAACTTCGCTAGCTGAAAATAGTGAGATCACAGGCCCAATAAGGCTAGTGTAGGCCCAATGAGATCTAGGAAGGCCCAATAAGGCCAAGGTAAGCCACTTGGGAATATGAGGCCCAAAGTAGGCCCAATTGCAACTATGAGGCCCAAAGTAGGCCCAATTGTAATTAGGAGGCCCAAGTGAATAGAGAGTAGGCCCAATTATATTTTGTGAGGCCCAAGTGGACAGAGGGTAGGCCTAATAGTAGGATAAGAGGCCAAGTGGGTTAATCCAACCCAATGACATTTTAATTGGATCAATTCATGACAATTCGACAAGTTGGTCTAATTTCGTTAATCAAAAGTTAGCAAAATCAATGGAAATCATCAATGTTAGATTAAAAGTATTAAGAATTGAACAAAATGGGTTTAGATTCATTAGAATTACAAGGATTTGATTTGTAATTATACAATATGCTAAATTTTGACTTTAGAAGTCAAAATTAGTCCTAGTTAATCAAGGAGATTCGAAATTCACATCCATAGGTCATTATAATCGAATTAAATCGGTTATAATCAATACCTTAATGATTAGTAACGGTTACCAGGTGTAATTATCATTGTTATCAATCGAATTAATGGTTCAAGTAGGCTAAGAGTCGAAACCGTCATCAGTGGGTATTAAAATCGCAAAATTGGATCATTATTCATGAAATTAAACTTCTAGAAACTATAATCGGCAACATCAGGAACTATTTCATACAACAATTCGATCGTAGAAGCATTGGGAGACGAATTTGATCAAGGACTCGGCCGAATACTCACCTAAAAGTCGAGATACCTCAATTGGGCATCAAAACAAGTAAGTGTTTACTCCTACACAATCTGAAATGGCCGACTAAGGGTTTCCCTTTGTGAATTTTGGCTTTCAACATCGAATGCTACGATTTCTAATTCTAGGGTTCTAAGTAAAAACGGTTTAGGGGATTTTGATACAATCATGTTTAAGAATGAAATTAAAGTATGTAGGTAGTTTCAGAGAAGGCCGACTAAGGTTAATCCCAAATCAATTTCGAATAATAACATCGAATTATAGCATTTTGAATTCTAGGGTTCTTGAGCAAAACGGTTTTGGGGATTTCCATACAAACGAGTTCAAGAATCAAATTGATTATTATAGTTAGATTCAGAGTGTTCCGATTGAGGGTAAGCACATGATAATTTTATCAAACTATAACGAATCAATGGATTCCTAATTCTAGGGTTTATGGGTTGAAACGATTTGGGGTTTTCTAAGATATTGATAATTAAAAGTCAATCAAACCATACCTAGGGTTTCGGTTTGATCTAAGGGTGAGAAGCCCTATGATTTCGAGTACTAGCATGTTCGAATTCGACTCAATTAAATCAAGGGTTTGGTTATTCGAAATTGGTTTTTGTTTGAGATTGTTTTGTAGAAATTAATTGAACTTTTGGGTAAATTAAAACCTTAGTAATGCTCGGCTGGATCCAAACAACAAAAGCCCCAACATATCGGATTCGATCTCAATCGAACTGGGGTCCAATTGAGTGTAATTTGTTTCGGTTTAAAGAAGCAAAGGGAACCCGATCCTCTAATAGTTAAAATGATTTGGAATCAAACTATAACACAAAATCTGGGTTAGGTCGACTGGTTGTATGTGTGTGCTTGGTTCTCAAGGTCAGGGGTTCGAACCCTACCCTTGACAGTTTTTGTGAAATAAAACAAATTTTGGTTTTTAAATCATAAATTCTTCATTTTAACTCCAATTCGACTCGTTCAAGTTGCGTTGGAATCATAAAGGAAATACGAACACTTTGAAATGATAAAATTCACATTTTAACCCGAAAACGAAATCGCGTATAATTACGGTTATTTAAATAAAATCAAATATGATTTTATTTAAACGATTTCAAAGTCACGCGTACTTACGTATGCACATTCTTAACACTTTAACATACGTGTGTTGACACGTATGTGATTCTAAGTATAAGATGACATTCCGAATAACTTTAGGTTATTGTTTAAATCACAGATTATTCGTAGAGGATTTTCTACGCAAGTTTACGAGTTTAAGTACGTTTGATCATTCTGCAATACTCAAAGGTGCGTACACAGCCCCTTTCTTATTTTAAACTGTTTTGGGGGAGAAAACATGTGCAACAAACTCTTTTTAGATACATATCACTTGCATGAGTTAGCTGTTTACATTATGTGACAACATAGCATTTAAAAGTCCTTACACACTTCGAACCGTTTAATTTGCCGTAGCGCAAAGCGTGGTAGTTGGAAATAGATCTATTAGGTTTGACAAACCTCACCTGGTAGATGGGATCTACGCAGGTGTTTGACTGACCAAACACACATTACTATTGTTTGTGCTAGACAATAGTGGCAAGGCAAAATGTGACAATCCGACTTTTTACACTAACCTTGTTAACAGGAGATGGTGATATCACAGGCCCAACATAGATAATGTGGGCCCAACAGAACTAAGGTAGGCCCAATAAGCCAAGGGAGGCTCAGTAAGGCCCAATAGGGGCAAGTGAGGCCCAATGTAAACAAAGTAGGCCCAGGGAAGGCCAAGGTAGGCCCAGGAAGGCCCAGTGAGGCCCAATTGTATTTGAGAAGCCCAATTGGGATAATTTAGCCCAACAATATTCTAAGTAACTAAATTAGTAACAATTAGGGAGTTTCGGATTAATTTTGATAAGTGAAATGTTAAGTTAGTGATCTAGAATAATTTATAAGGGTTTGAATTAATTGAAATAAGCCTAAAACACTTAGATTATAGGGTTTTAACTTGTATATGATTAGAATGATCAATTTTGACTTTCTTAAAGTCAAATTTCGGAATAAAAGTAATGAATATTGCAATTAAATCCGGAATTCACATCAAAACTCAATTGTAACCGAAATTGAATCATCATAATCATCTTAATTATGATTATTAATAGTTATTAGACGTTACGGGGGCATCAATCATCAGAATTTATCAAGATTGAATACAAAAATGTGAAACCGTAGCCCCTAGTTATAAAACTCGTAGAATTCGACAACATCTCGCACAATTAAGCATTCCTTCACATTAGTCGACATTATTAGAGGAGGTTTCAAGCAGCAATTCGATCGGGGAAGTTCTGTGGTGAAGAATCGATCTTCAAGGGGGCCGAAACTAGGGCTAGAAGTGGATCTTCATCAATTCGACAATTAATCCAGTAAGTAATAAATCCTACACCTTCTAACATGATCGACTAAGAGTTATACTAAATCAATTGCAACTGATTACATCGATTCGTTGGAGTTCAAGTAATTAGGGTTTATATCAAAGTCGTTTTGGGGGTTTTGATCTTAAAGAGTTTAAGAATCGAATTAAATTATGTAGGAAGTTTCAGAAACCTCCGATGATACTAAACCACCTTTCAATTTCATTAAACGTTCACGAATCGATCAAGTTCTATTACTAGGGTTCTTAGGTTGTAACGATTTGGGGGTTTGCATGAAAAACTGTTTGGGAATCAAATTAAATGCTTCTGTGACTCTCAGATGACCTCGACTAAGCATATTTCAAGATCAATTTGAAGTATTATCATCAAACTATTCGATTTCGATTATTATGGTTTATGCTAAGAACCGGTTTGGGGATTTTTATGTTAATGACTATAGGATTTAAATCAATCTATTCTGAAAGGATCGAAATCCATATTCCAATGACAACCCCATATCAATTTCATGTTATATTATTGAATTGAAAGGTTTTGATTCTAGGGTTTATTAGAGAATAACGAATTGGGGTTCTGTTAAGGAAATCGAAAGTTATAGTTAAATTAAACATGCGGATGAGTTCGTCTAGGGTTGAGGATGAAAAGCCCTATCATTTTGAGGAGTTCGAATTCAATTCGATTGAATTGGGAATTTGGATGTTTTGAATCCGATTTTGATTTGGACTTAATTGGGATGATTAATGGTATAATTTAAGAATAGAAACTACTTTTAAGTTCATTTAGATCCTTGGAGTGAAAGCCCCATGATAATGGGTTTGATTTAGAACGAATTGAGGCCCAATTGAACCCAATAAGTTTCGGTTATGGTTTAACAAAAGGGAATCTGGGCCGTTGGGCTTATAACAATTAGAAACCAAGTCTGGTAATGAAATTTGAGTAGATCAGATGGTGGGGGGAGTGTATTAAGAAGCAGAGGTCGCGGGTTCGAGCCCGGCCTCTGCTGGTTTTTGGATTTTTTAGATTATTTTATTGATTCTATCATAACTCTCGCGTACGAACTCCGTTTTGATCTGTTCAAGTTGCGTTGGAACCGTAACGGGAATACGAACGTATTAGAATAGTAAAATCTATATTTTAATCCGAAAACAAAATCGCGTATAATTACGTTTAATTAAATAAAATCGTATAGGATTTTATTTAAACGATTTCAAAGGCACGCGTACTTTCGTATGCGCATTTCTAACATTTTATCATACGTATGTTGACACGTATGTGACTTCAAGCACAAAACGACATTCTGAATAACACTAGGTTATTGTTTAAACACAGATTCTTCGTAGGAGGATTTCTTACACGAGCTTTTAGTGTGTGATCATTCTGCTAAACTCAAAGGTGCGTACACGACCCCTTTCTTATTTTAAACTGTTTTGGGGGAGAAAACATGTGCAACAAACTGTTTTTAGATACATATCACTTGCATGAGTTAGCTGTTTACATTATGTGACAACATATCAACTTGAAAGTCCTTACACACCTCGAACTGTTTAGTTTGCTGTAATGCAAAGCATGGTAGTTGGAAATAGATCTATTAGGTTTGACAAACCTCACCTGGTAGATGGGATCTACGCAGGTGTTTGACTGACCAAACACAATTTTACTATTGTTGTGATAGACAATAGTGGCAAGGCGAAAACATGCTATAGCATGGCAATCCGTCAGCTTCGGTGTCGAACACTTATGTAAATAGTTTATATGACTAGCTATCATGACTGTGCATGTGTGATTATGTTATCTACAATCTTATTATTCAAACTGTTGTTTTGAACTTTATGAATGATTAAAACCTGTGTTATGCACCAACCTTTGTGTTGACTTGATTTACATGTTTTCTCAGGACGCTAAGGCGCGCGTTAAAGATGGCATGGACTAGGAGATAGAGTCTCATGCATTTTTAAACATTTTGAATATTTGAATTTGAACATTTAAGTATTGTATTTTGTAATGTTTACTTTACAACTGTTATTGGTTTTAAACGCTTCCGCAATTTTTGTAAACTCTGATGTTATATTTAAAGACCAAAGTATGTTTTGAAATTCATATAGAGGTCTTCGCTATGTCTAATGATCTGAGATCCTGGTTTGTCACGTTCCCAAACGGTATGATTCCGTTAGTTGAAAATTGGGGGTGTGACAGATTGGTATCAGAGACATTGGTTATAGCGAACTAGGTTTGCATTTGTAGACTTAGACTATGACTGTTAGACATTAGACACATCTGCTTATACACATTGCTTAGAAATTACATATGACATTATGTAATTGACTTGTTTACATATTCCATGGCACTGCACTTACATATGGTATTATGTAACAGGCATGGCATCATCATCGGTACCTTATATTATTATTGATGATTCCGAGGACGAGGAGCCGATAGTTCCGGCACCACCATCATCACCACCACCACCTATTCCATCACCTCCACCATATGAGCAGGATGACTCAGATCCGGAGGAGGATCCGGAGGAGGATCCGGACGAGGACCCGGAGGAGGATCCAGACGAGGATCCAGACGAGGATCCAGAGGAGGATCCATGCGAGGACCCGGATGAGGATCCGGAAGAGGAGCCAGAGGAGGGCACTCAGCAGATCCCTGCTGAGGGACCTTCTACACACTCACCACCGGTACTAGATGCTCCTGAGCCTAAGAGGCAAAGGACGGACGCCGAGGAGATCGCCAAACTGCGCGAGGATCTGGAGGAAGCAGAAGACAAGATCGCACAAAGATCTCAGGAACTTTGGGATGCTATTGAGAGACAGGATAATCTTGTCCATCTGGTTCATGATATGCGTGATGAGATGATCAATTTGATTGGTCGTCTAGAAGAGTCAGAGAACCGAGAGGAGATCTTGGCAGGCAGGGTTGAAGCCTTGGAGGATTTAGTGGCCTCTGAGAATGAGGAACAGGATGAGGAGGAGGAGGAGGAACCAGCACCAGTTGTTGAGTCCGATCCTGAATCCACTGTTGAGGACGATTGATTTTCTTTTTCTTTTCTTTCTTGTTTTGTTTAAACTTATTAGGAACGGGTTGTGTTCCTACATTAGTAGTTTGAAAAGTATGTTTCATTTCAAAAGTATTGTACTCAAAGAAAGTTTCTATCTATTGAAGAGTTATTATTTATTTCCAACAATTGTGTTGATTTATATTACCTGTTGTGTTTGTTGTTTTACCTACACATGTCAAATTTGATTTTGATTACGCGCTAACATTTCTTGTAAATAGGAAACAAATGGCTGAGGGAAACGTTCACATGACAGTCGCTGAGCTCAACGAGCTAATTAATAGTAGAGTCGCAGAGGCTATTGCACAGTATGCTCAGACACATAACACAGGACCACATGGTCCAGCTGGGGGGTTGGTTAACCCACAAGTCTGCACGTTCAAGATGTTCTTGGACTGCAAACCTCACAATTTCAAAGGGTCGGAGGGGGCCATTGGACTCCTTCGGTGGATTGAAAAGGCTGAGTCGGTGTTTGAAATGTGCAACTGCCCCAACGAGAGCAAAGTGAAGTTTGCAACGGGAACATTGGAGGGTCCAGCATTAACCTGGTGAAACTCGAATGTTCAGACTCTGGGATTGGGTGAGGCAAATGCCTTAACATGGAATGATTTCAAAACTTTACTGCGAGAGGAGTACTGTCCTCGCAGTGAAATGCAGAAGTTGGAAGAGGAATATTGGCACCTCAAGATGGAGGGGTCAAACATTGAAGAGTACACGACCAGGTCACACGAGTTGGCCAGACTGCTACCACACATGGCTACTCCAGCCAGTAAGTGGATTGAAAGGTACATTGGAGGACTAGTGCCTCAGATTCAGGGGTTGGTGACTTCAGCAAATCCCACCACCATCCAACAAGCTGTTCGTTTAGCACATCAGCTTACTGATCAGGCAGTGTTACAGGGGACTCTGCCTAAACGAACATCTGCTACCAAGGTGGGAGATCATAAGAGAAAGTGGGAAGGTAACAACTTCAAGGGTAACAACCAACAATCATATCAGCAAAACCGGAAACAAGACTCAAACAAGTCTTATCATGGTTCAAGCAGTGGTCAGCAATCATCATCATCGGGGGGTTATATTGGCAAACACCCCAAGTGCAACAGGTGTGGTTACCATCATGCAGGTAACCAATGTGAGAGAGCTAAGTGCCAGAGGTGTGGCAAGATTGGGCATGCGGCTAAGGATTGTCGCGGGGAACTACAGAACAACAACAACCAGAACAATAACCAGAACAACGCTCAGAAGGTTGTTTTGAGTGTGGCAAGATGGGGCATTTTAAGAAAGATTGCCCACAGCTCAGGAAAGGCGGGGACAATAATGCCAATGGAAATGGAAATGGCGACGGTAATGGAAATGGCACCAACAACAATAACAACCACAACCACAACAACAACAATGGTGCTAGAGGCAGGGCGTTTGTGATTGGAGGACGTCAAGCGCGGGAAGATCCCAACATTGTCACGGGTACGTTCCTCTTAAATAATCACTATGCCTCTATGTTATTTGACACTGGTGCCGACCGGAGTTTTGTATCTAGTTCACTTGCTAAGTTGCTAAATGTTAGTCCCACTGCCTTAGATAGTCCCTACACTGTGGAATTAGCTGATGGTAAGTTAATAGTAGTGGAAAATATCTTTAAGAGATGTATCCTTGATTTAATGGGTCAAACATTAGAGATTGATCTTATGCCTATTGCTTTAGGCAGTTTTGATGTAGTCATTGGCATGGACTGGTTGTCCAAAAACCAGGCTGAAATCGTATGCCATGAAAAGATTGTTCGCATACCTCTTCCGCAGGGAGAGACATTATATGTACAAGGCGAGAAGAGCAGTACGCCACTGCGTCTCATATCTTGTATGAAAGCACACAAATGTCTGCGGAAAGGTCATACGGCAGTTATAGCACTTATAACTGAAAAGCCGGTAGCTGAGAAGAAGCTTGAAGATATACCTGTAGTTTGTGAATTTCCGGAGGTGTTTCCAGAAGACTTGCCGGGATTACCGCCTATCAGACAGGTGGAATTCCGAATCGACCTTACACCAGATGCAGCACCGATAGCTAGGGCGCCTTATCGACTTGCACCGTCAGAAATGCAAGAGTTATCCACACAATTGCAAGAGTTGTTGGATAAGGGTTTCATACGACCTAGTTTTTCACCGTGGGGAGCTCCAGTTTTGTTTGTAAAGAAGAAGGACGGGACTTTCCGTATGTGTATCGATTACCGGGAATTGAATAAGGTTACTATCAAGAACCGGTATCCGTTACCCAGAATTGACGATCTGTTCGATCAGTTGCAAGGTTCGAGTTACTACTCGAAGATTGATCTCAGGTCGGGTTATCATCAACTAAGAGTCCAGGAGGAGGATATTCCGAAGACAGCATTCAGGACGCGCTATGGCCATTATGAGTTCTTGGTCATGCCATTTGGGTTGACAAACGCTCCAGCTGTATTCATGGATCTCATGAATCGTGTTTGTAAACCTTATCTTGATAAGTTTGTCATTGTTTTCATTGATGACATTCTCATCTATTCACAGTCTGAGGAGGAACACGCTGAACATCTTCGATTACTGCTAGAGCTATTGAAACAAGAACAATTGTACGCTAAGTTCTCGAAATGTGATTTCTGGATGCGAGAAGTACAATTTCTGGGTCATATAGTTAATGAAAAGGGCATACATGTTGATCCAGCGAAGATTGAAGCGATTAAGAATTGGGAAGCGCCAAAGACCCCTACCGAGGTACGACAATTCCTTGGTTTGGCGGGGTATTATCGACGATTCATTGAAGGTTTCTCAAAGATCGCTCAACCACTTACAGCTCTTACGCACAAGGGGACAAAGTATAACTGGACGGATAAACAGGAAACTGCGTTTCAGTTATTGAAACAGAAGCTTTGCAGCGCACCGATTCTGTCCTTACCGGAAGGTACGGAAGATTTTGTGGTGTATTGTGATGCATCTGCACAAGGTTTGGGATGTGTGTTGATGCAACGGGATAAAGTGATTGCTTATGCTTCCAGACAACTACGAACACACGAAAAGAATTACACTACTCATGACTTGGAGTTAGGAGCAGTGGTTTTTGCTTTAAAGATTTGGAGGCATTACTTGTATGGAACTAAATGTACTATTTACACTGATCATAAGAGTTTGCAACATATCTTTGATCAGAAGGAGCTTAATATGAGGCAACGACGATGGGTTGAGTTGTTGAACGATTATGAGTGTGCGATTAAGTATCACCCGGGAAAGGCTAATGTGGTAGCCGATGCTTTAAGCAGAAAGGAAACTTCAACAAGAAGGGTTCGTGCACTTATGATGACAATACATACTGACTTACCTGACAAGGTACGCAGTGCTCAGATCGAGGCTTTGAAAAAGGAAAATTTGATACAGGAATCTTTAAGGGGAATGGAAGAACAGTTGGATGCGAATCCTGACGGAATTCGTTATTTCATTAATCGAATGTGGATACCTTTATATGGAGGTTTAAGGGAACTCGTGATGGACGAAGCACACAAGTCCAGATATTCAGTCCATCCGGGATCAGACAAGATGTACCATGACTTGAAGGCACTGTATTGGTGGCCTCACATGAAAGCGGATATTGCTAAGTACGTTAGCAAATGTTTGACTTGTTCGAAAGTCAAAGTTGAATATCAGAAGCCATCTGGTTTACTGCAACAACCAGAGATACCGATGTGGAAATGGGAACAGATTTCGATGGACTTCATTACTAAGTTACCCCGTACACCGAGTGGTTGTGATACGATATGGGTAATTGTCGATCGATTAACGAAATCTGCACACTTCTTAGCAATCAAGGAAACTGACAAGATGGAGAAATTGACTCGCATTTACATCAAGGAAGTAGTAGCACGGCATGGCGTGCCAATCTCTATCATATCAGATCGGGATGCCCGATTTACTTCCAACTTTTGGAAATCTCTTCATAAGTCATTGGGGACTCGCTTGGATATGAGTACCGCCTATCATCCACAGACCGACGGTCAAAGTGAACGAACGATTCAAACGCTCGAGGATATGTTACGAGCTTGTGTAATTGACTTTGGTGATAGCTGGGAGAATCATTTACCGTTAGTGGAATTCTCATACAACAATAGTTATCATACAAGTATTCAAGCAGCACCGTTTGAAGCTTTGTACGGTCGCAAATGTCGTTCACCAGTTTGCTGGGCTGAAATTGGTGACAGTCAGATAACAGGTCCTGAACTGGTGCACGAGACGACAGAGAAAATAGTTCAAATCCGGAACCGTATGGCAGCGGCTCGGGATCGACAGAAGAGTTATGCTGATAAACGTCGTAAACCGTTGGAATTTCAAGTAGGTGACCGAGTTCTTCTAAAAGTATCACCTTGGAAAGGTGTGATACGATTCGGCAAGCGCGGAAAGCTTAGTCCACGTTACGTAGGACCTTTTGAGATTCTGAAAAGGATTGGTCCGGTTGCGTACCAACTCAAACTACCGGATGAACTCAGTGGAGTTCATGATGTGTTTCATGTGTCGAACTTAAAGAAATGTCTTTCTGATGAGACATTGATTGTACCATTGGAAGAAATACAAGTAGATGAACAGTTACGATTCATTGAAGAACCAGCTGAAATCATGGACCGGGAGGTCAAACAACTGAAGCAAAGCAAGATTCCGATAGTCAAAGTCCGATGGAATTCGAGACGTGGTCCTGAATTTACATGGGAACGAGAAGATCAAATGATGAAGAAATATCCTCATCTATTCAAAACAGCTACTACCAACACTGAGAGCGCAGTCCCGAAATTTCCTTCAACAAGGGGATGACGTGATGCTTCACACATCAACACTGCAAATTTCAAACTGTAAGCACAAACATTTTATTTATTCAATTGATTTTGTTACAAACATTTGTGCTACATTACATTCTATATATTTTATGTGCTACATTTCATATGTTACATGCTATGGTAGTACATACACGATTAGTTACATACACTTTGCTATGTGCGGGGTTGCATAGTACAAACAGTTATAGACACTCACTATGTGTGAGGTTACACAATACAGTATGATTAAACACAAACAGTCACAGTTAGGTGAACTAACTAGTGTACACGCAAACAGTCACATTGAACGATCACATTTGAGTTGTGATGTTGCAAGCATTAGACTTTGTGTGTGAGTACACACAAGCACACAGAATGATCAAATCACACTAACACGTACGATTTAAACTCGTAAGTAGTTTCCTAACTACTCCTAACACTTACTAATTTTTGGGACGAAAATTCCTTCAACAAGGGGATGATGTGACAATCCGACTTTTTACACTAACCTTGTTAACGGGAGATGGTGATATCACAGGCCCAACATAGATAATGTGGGCCCAACAGAACTAAGGTAGGCCCAATAAGCCAAGGGAGGCTCAGTAAGGCCCAATAGGGGCAAGTGAGGCCCAATGTAAACAAAGTAGGCCCAGGGAAGGCCAAGGTTGGCCCAGGAAGGCCCAGTGAGGCCCAATTGTATTTGAGAAGCCCAATTGGGATAATTTAGCCCAACAATATTCTAAGTAACTAAATTAGTAACAATTAGGGAGTTTCGGATTAATTTTGATAAATGAAATGTTAAGTTAGTGATCTAGAATAATTTGTAAGGGTTTGAATTAATTGAAATAAGCCTAAAACACTTAGATTATAGGGTTTTAACTTGTATATGATTAGAATGATCAATTTTGACTTTCTTAAAGTCAAATTTCGGAATAAAAGTAATGAATATTGCAATTAAATCCGGAATTCACATCAAAACTCAATTGTAACCGAAATTGAATCATCATAATCATCTTAATTATGATTATTAATAGTTATTAGACGTTACGGGGGCATCAATCATCAGAATTTATCAAGATTGAATACAAAAATGTGAAACCGTAGCCCCTAGTCATAAAACTCGTAGAATTCGACAACATCTCGCACAATTAAGCATTCCTTCACATTAGTCGCATTATTAGAGGAGGTTTCAAGCAGCAATTCGATCGGGGAAGTTCTGTGGTGAAGAATCGATCTTCAAGGGGGCCGAAACTAGGGCTAGAAGTGGATCTTCATCAATTCGACAATTAATCCGGTAAGTAATCAATCCTACACCTTCTAACATGATCGACTAAGAGTTATACTAAATCAATTGCAACTGATTACATCGATTCGTTGGAGTTCAAGTAATTAGGGTTTATATCAAAGTCGTTTTGGGGGTTTTGATCTTAAAGAGTTTAAGAATCGAATTAAATTATGTAGGAAGTTTCAGAAACCTCCGATGATACTAAACCACCTTTCAATTTCATTAAACGTTCACGAATCGATCAAGTTCTATTACTAGGGTTCTTAGGTTGTAACGATTTGGGGGTTTGCATGAAAAACTGTTTGGGAATCAAATTAAATGCTTCTGTGACTCTCAGATGACCTCGACTAAGCATATTTCAAGATCAATTTGAAGTATTATCATCAAACTATTCGATTTCGATTATTATGGTTTATGCTAAGAACCGGTTTGGGGATTTTTATGTTAATGACTATAGGATTTAAATCAATCTATTCTGAAAGGATCGAAATCCATATTCCAATGACAACCCCATATCAATTTCATGTTATATTATTGAATTGAAAGGTTTTGATTCTAGGGTTTATTAGAGAATAACGAATTGGGGTTCTGTTAAGGAAATCGAAAGTTATAGTTAAATTAAACATGCGGATGAGTTCGTCTAGGGTTGAGGATGAAAAGCCCTATCATTTTGAGGACAATCAGATTCGAATTCAATTCGATTGAATTGGGAATTTGGATGTTTTGAATCCGATTTTGATTTGGACTTAATTGGGATGATTAATGGTATAATTTAAGAATAGAAACTACTTTTAAGTTCATTTAGATCCTTGGAGTGAAAGCCCCATGATAATGGGTTTGATTTAGAACGAATTGAGGCCCAATTGAACCCAATAAGTTTCGGTTATGGTTTAACAAAAGGGAATCTGGGCCGTTGGGCTTATAACAATTAGAAACCAAGTCTGGTAATGAAATTTGAGTAGATCAGATGGTGGGGGGAGTGTATTAAGAAGCAGAGGTCGCGGGTTCGAGCCCGGCCTCTGCTGGTTTTTGGATTTTTTAGATTATTTTATTGATTCTATCATAACTCTCGCGTACGAACTCCGTTTTGATCCGTTCAAGTTGCGTTGGAACCGTAACGGGAATACGAACGTATTAGAATAGTAAAATCTATATTTTAATCCGAAAACGAAATCGCGTATAATTACGTTTAATTAAATAAAATCGTATAGGATTTTATTTAAACGATTTCAAAGGCACGCGTACTTTCGTATGCGCATTTCTAACATTTTATCATACGTATGTTGACACGTATGTGATTTCAAGCACAAAACGACATTCTGAATAACACTAGGTTATTGTTTAAACACAGATTCTTCGTAGGAGGATTTCTTACACGAGCTTTTAGTGTGTGATCATTCTGCTAAACTCAAAGGTGCGTACACGACCCCTTTCTTATTTTAAACTGTTTTGGGGGAGAAAACATGTGCAACAAACTGTTTTTAGATACATATCACTTGCATGAGTTAGCTGTTTACATTATGTGACAACATATCAACTTGAAAGTCCTTACACACCTCGAACCGTTTAGTTTGCTGTAATGCAAAGCATGGTAGTTGGAAATAGATCTATTAGGTTTGACAAACCTCACCTGGTAGATGGGATCTACGCAGGTGTTTGACTGACCAAACACAATTTTACTATTGTTGTGATAGACAATAGTGGCAA
The DNA here is from genome assembly GCA_009363875.1 of Mikania micrantha. NCBI lineage: Eukaryota > Viridiplantae > Streptophyta > Magnoliopsida > Asterales > Asteraceae > Mikania > Mikania micrantha. The sequence goes on along the minus strand of CM018691.1, from coordinate 91,847,491 downwards.
GGCGAAAACATGCTATAGCATGGCAATCCGTCAGCTTCGGTGTCGAACACTTATGTAAATAGTTTATATGACTAGCTATCATGACTGTGCATGTGTGATTATGTTATCTACAATCTTATTATTCAAACTGTTGTTTTGAACTTTATGAATGATTAAAACCTGTGTTATGCACCAACCTTTGTGTTGACTTGATTTACATGTTTTCTCAGGACGCTAAGGCGCGCGTTAAAGATGGCATGGACTAGGAGATAGAGTCTCATGCATTTTTAAACATTTTGAATATTTGAATTTGAACATTTAAGTATTGTATTTTGTAATGTTTACTTTACAACTGTTATTGGTTTTAAACGCTTCCGCAATTTTTGTAAACTCTGATGTTATATTTAAAGACCAAAGTATGTTTTGAAATTCATATAGAGGTCTTCGCTATGTCTAATGATCTGAGATCCTGGTTTGTCACGTTCCCAAACGGTATGATTCCGTTAGTTGAAAATTGGGGGTGTGACACAAAAACATGCTATAGCATGGCAATCGTCAGCTTCGGTGTCGACCATTTATGTAAATAGTTTATATGACTAGCTATCATGACTATGCATGTGTGATTATGTTATCTACAAACTTGATATTCAAACTGTTGTTTTGAACATTGTGAATACTTAAAACCTGTGTTATGCACCAACCTTTGTGTTGACTTGATTTTCATGTTTTCTTAGGACGCTAAGGTGCGCAATAAAGCTGGCATGGACTAGGAGATAGAGTTGCATGCATGTTTTACATTTATTGTTTAAATTACACATTTGAGGATTTTGTTTTGTAATTTACATATTACAACTGTTACTGGTTTTAAAACGCTTCCGCAAATTTTGAAAACTCTAATGTTATGTTTTTAAGACCAAAGTATGTTTTGAAATTCATATAGAGGTCTTCGTTATGTCTAATGATCTGAGATCCTGGTTTGTCATGTTCCCAAACGGTATGACTCCGTTAGTTGAAAATTGGGGGTGTGACAGACTTAACCAATTTGAAGGCCCTAGGAGACATAAAATCCGGGGCCCTTCATCCCTTCGAAAACTTACATTCTTTTCATACGTCTATTTGATTCATTCGTTCTCTTGCAATCTTAGGTGACCATTTATTATGGGTGATTGTGGTCCGGTTTTTACGATTTGTGCTTTCTAGGTTTCGGCTTTCTAGTTTTGAGTTTTTTGAGTCCGTTAAAAACTAAGACCGAATCAAACCTAACCGTTTTACGGTTTGAGACGAACTAATTACATTGTAATCCCAAATATAATTTTTACGGTTTGAGACGGACTAACCATTTTACGGTTTAAGACGGACTAATTACATTGTAATCCCATATATAATATTTTATTGAATAACAACTATATCATCAACCCTTAAATACATATATAAATAACACTCACGAGTTATTTGTTTTCACCTTTCTCACGATATATTGAGGATTTTTTACGTTTATCTTGATTTGTAGCATCAGATTCTTCTTCAATAACCATTCTTTTTAAAAACTAGTCAATTATTTTCACCTTTCTCACGATATATTGATTCAAACTAAAATCTAAATGTCTAAACAAACAAAATGAGAGGAAGGCTAATGGGGTACAAAAATAAGAGGGATGGAAAAAGTATTTCCTTTTTAAATGTGTTTGGTTAATTTTTTTTGGGGAGGGGGGGGGCAAAACCAGTATTTAAAAGAAAAATTGGCTTATGGTCTGAAAATTAACACTACTGGCAAAAAAAAGAGGGAGGGCGAATCCCTTGAATGCTTCGCCCCTGAATATATTTAAATACATAAAAATGTCACGTCTATACATCAAAAAGATTAAAATAAATAAATAAACTACAACAAAAGAGTGTGGTCTGACTTTGTGACCACTTGTAAGTCTGTCACAACCTGGTTTGGTTATCATGTTAAAATTCTTTGTGGCTTGAATGATCATATAACTGGAAGATCATGGACAACAACCTCTTTCTAGTAGCTTAATATAAACCGCTATCGATCACAGATGCATACACATTATGAATGTCATTGCTGTAAAAGGAATCTTATTGTTGTAATAGGGATAACTTTGGTCGCTAAATAGGTAGTTGATGTATTTTGTTAATTAATCAAACAAATAATTTAACTAATTAATGCATATAATTAAACAATAAAATAAATTAACATATAACGGTTTATGTCACGTAAAATAATATTGGAAAAATCACAAATATCGATGAATTATACATCACTTAATATAATTAGAAAATAAGAATTAGATAAAAAATAATTTGGTAGCAAACATAATAACATTATGATCCTTAAATACTAATGTAAATTTCTCCTTTTACAACCCATATTAATTGAGTAAATGACACCTATTACGCAATTCACGGCGATATGATTTTATTATCAATCAATATGAAATTATACAACTTCTATCCGTTGACTAAGTCAATACTTTTTTATTAAAACAGATCATGATAAAAAGACGAGTAAATTACATATATGGTTCATGTGTTTTCTGCTATTTCACTTTTGATATCTATATTTAATAAATCACTCATATGATCTTAAACATTTGTAACACATATAGTCTTTAGGTTAACAAATTACTCGCATAATTGACCAAATTGCCCTAAAATTATTTCACTTTAGGTTTTTAAGTTTAATAAATTACTCATATGATCCTAAAATTTAGACACGTGTAATACATATAATTCTTGAGTTATCAAATTACTCTCATATAAAAAACCAAATTACCCTTACATAAGAACTATATGTTTTAAACATGTCTAAAGTTTAGGACCATATGATAATTTATAAAACATAGAAACTAAAAGTGAAATATTAGCAAATCATAACCATCATCTATGTTATTTATTTTAAAAATATTAAACTGAAGCGTATGAGTGGGTGCAACGTTAAAGAAAGACCAAAAAGAAGATTCTTGAAGAAAGTTGGTAACCGTATGCAACTCCAAAATCTTTGTTACTCATTCCGTGTGATTTCTTGGAGTTCGGACTTCCCAAAGGTACACAAATGCCAATTCCTTCATTTCCATTTTTTACTTAAACCCTAATAAATCATCGCATTGATATCCACTTCTTCAATCGGATTCTTTACAAATTAGCAGATGAATTCGAACGTAGTTTGCTTGCAATAGTAACAATCATTTGATGAATTGGATTTTGTGTGATTAATCCATCATTAGAGTTCTGAATTTTGCTAACGATGGCCGGTGGAGTAGATGACGACGCCGTGTTGAGTGATGTGGAGGAAGAAGATAATTCTCCGGTGCCGATTGTTATCGGAACTCGATCGTCGACAGAGGACGTATCGATCGAGAGATTTCGAGAACTGGTGGCGGAGCTCGATCGCGAACGGCAAGCGCGCGAGGTGCTTGAGAAATCGAAATCTGAATTGCAACTTTCGTTCAACAGATTGAAAGCTCTGGCACACGAAGCGATCAAAAAGCGAGACGAGTGTTCAAGATCGAATGAGAAGTTATCGAAGGAATTGGCAGAAGTCGTTAAGGAAAAAGATGAACTGTTGAAGCAAAAAGATGATTTCGTGAAGGAACTGGAGGAATCTGTGAAGGCTAAAGATTTATCTAGATCGGAGATAGGAATAGCTGCACAGATGTTAGTGACCGGAATTGAGAAAATCTCTGGTAAGGTTAATCACTTCAAAAACTTCATGGCTGGAGGATTACCAAGGTCTGAAAAGTATACTGGTTTGCCTGATGTTGCTTATGGAGTAATCAAAAGAACAAACGAGATTGTTGAGGAGCTTGTTACGCAGATTGAATTAGCAACCAAATCTAGGAATGAAGCTCAGGAGCAAATGGAGCAGAGGAATTATGAAATCGCCATTGAATTATCAGAGCTTGAAGCTAAAATCAGTGGCCTTAGAGATGAGGTGTCAAAAAGAACTTCTGTTATCAAAGGTTTAGGAAAATCAAATGAAAAGAAAGATGTGATGATAGCAGGATTGAAGACAGAGTTGATTGAAAAACAGAGCAATTATGAAGAGAAGTTGAGGATTTTGGAGTCTCAAATGGATTCACAAAGGCCATTACTTGTTAATCAATTGAGTCATGTTTTAAAGATACATTACCATATTTGTGGGACCATTAAGGTAATTGATGGTAACAATACTTCTTGTTTATCAGATTCTTTGTTTCTCCCACAAGAAACAGATTTAGTGGAAAACACACGAGCTTCTTTGTCTGGATTGGAGACCATAAATGAATTAAGTTTAATGGTATTGGAAAAAACAAAGGATTTGGTTGCTGAAAGACGCCAAGAAGTTAAAAGTCTGAATCAAACAGTTACTCAGTTAATAAGGGAAAAGGAACATATTGGTTCTTTATTGAAGAGCGTTTTATCTCTGTCTTCAAAAACCAATGAGTTGTTCGAAGTCGCTGAAAAAGGATTAAGGGCATCTGGGATTAATTATACGCTCACTAATCATAATGGGAATGAAACAGTAGTTTCAAGTAATAAAAATGTTAATTTAGAATTAGATGTTGACGAAATATCTACTTTGGTGAGTGTTCTATGCATTAATTTCACATAGACAAAACTTGCACAGTTTCATGTCTTTTGGCTGATATGATCATCTGAAATATGCAGGCTGGTGCTATTGAAAATACTATTAAACAGTCTCAGATTGAGATAATTGAACTGCAACATACTGTTGATGAATTAAGGTAGTTTTCTTTTTAACATCATGATTGGTATTTGGCTATTACATTGTAGCTTTTTCTTGGTAATGATTCTTTTTATCATGGTAAGAATAAAATGATATAAAAGTCATCACCTTTATATTTGTATGTGTATCCAAGTGTAATAGCTTCACATATTTGCTAACTGTGGTTGGGTTTGGATGCTACTTGTGATCAAGGGCAGAGTCAAGTTTACTGAAGGAAAATATTGAAGCTCAAGCTAAGGAGCTTCTGCAAAGTAAACAAAAGCTAGAGGAACTAGAAGAAAAAGAGAGAGTGGCAAATGAAAATGTCAGTTACAATTTTTATTATTTTAGTGTTATAGTTTCTTTTGTGTGTGTGTGTGTGTGTTATCTTTTGTGTATGGTGTATGTAGGTTGAAGGGCTTATGATGGATATTGCTGCAGCTGAAGAGGAGATCACAAGATGGAAAGTGGCAGCACAGCAAGAAGCTGCAGCAGGAAAAGCAGTGGAAGAAGATTATTTAGCACAGGTAAACTCATGCTTAATTTTCTGTTGTAATTTGTTCATTGATTTATTCTTAAGATTATGAGATAAATACAGTTGAATTTACATTTTGAAATATCCTGCTTGGTTATAAATTTAAGTATTAGTTTTCCTTTTTCAATACCTTAGGATTTTGGTGAGCTATTTTGTTTTGTAGATACAATAGAACCTTCTCAGTCTTTTTTGTGAGATTTAATACTCATACTCTTTGTGGATATTAATAGTTGTTTGTTAATGCTTGTAGGATAATCTGTTAACTGAATTTATCACGGTATATATTTCATGATTTGTGAATCATATTATCAAATTAATATGAACATATGAAATAAAATGTAAGCATCCTAAAAAAGGTAAACTCAAAATATGAAGCACTAGATACTACAGTCTTTTGTTCATTTTACTAAAATATGTTTTGGATTAATAAACTTCATGCACGGAAGATTATATAGAATTTTAAAAAACTATTTGTTTCAACCATATGACTGCTATTTATGGATATGACTGTTCAGATAGGGTATATGGGCTTCAACATTTGCTTCATAAAATAGATAGAACCCTGGTTTCAAATATTAAAACTCTCCTCAGATTATATCTTTAAGCAGGACATACTCCTAAAATCCCAGAATAACTCACCATAATATTTTGTAAGGTATCAGTAAGAATGTATCTATTTACCCATTACTCTTCTTAAGAGGATATCTTGATAGTAAGTGGTAAACTCCCCCTTGAGTGATTGTGGTTTTCAGTTCTGCAGGATACAGGTTGTTGTTGCTTTAAAAAAATAAAATAATAATAAATAATAAGTAAATATAAAAAAAAAGTGTGCCCACTATTGTAATCGTTACAAAATATTGGCTTGCTATAGTCATCGTTACAAATTATTGGTTTCTTTGATGTTGATCTATGAGATTCCTCTATTTGGTCTACTTGCAGAGCATTTTTGTATGGATTAAACACTCCCAATAAACAATTGATGTAAAACGGTAACCAAAATAAAAGAGAATAATTAAAAAAAAATGACAACGTGATTGCCACCTCATGACTACGTGGCAATACTCAAACTGGTATACCTTTTGTCTGTCCCTCTTTATAGGGTAAGTTTAATCAAATTGACTTCCTAAATAAATGTGTAAATTACCTAAATAAAAGATTCGAACGTTTTTTACAATAAAAAAGTAAAATCAAGGTTTCATATGATGGAATTTAGCTAAAAGGCATTACAGCCTAATGATATATTGATGATAAGGCTCATGAATCATAAGGCATTAAGGTTCTGAGTTTAAATCTCATGATAGGTTTTCTCAAAGTATTAAGTTTTCGGTGACTTGATAGTGGATATATTTGACTAGTACTGCTGATAGCATGATAATCTATCAGTGATTCAAATTAGTCTTTTAAAAAAAGTGTTTAGGAATTAGGTTTGGCAATTGGGACTTGGGGGTTGGGGGGTTTATCTTCTGTCCTGCCTTGTTGGAGCATTTTGGACCATTTAGGCAAAGTTACAACGTTTTACGTATTTAATGCTAGGATCAATAGATTCTATATCTTATTATATGATTATTTTAGTGTCAACATTATCTAACTATCAAATTGCTTATTTGCTGCTCTTTTAATTTTTTGAAACAATTAATTACACTCACTCCAATTTCGTTAGATATCTCTCATTTTTTCACAAGGAGTCCTTTTTCGTCATTTTACCTATCAAAATTCTTAACACACTCATACAAAATGCCTTTTTAGTCTTTTTAGGATATTGTGTTTTATGATCTAGCTGTTTTCGTACGTGTGCTTGCTTTATGATATTGTGTTTTATAATCTACATAAATTCTAACTTAGCATGCCACCACTTTTCTTATATTAGCAGCCCTTTATCGTCATATTTTGTATTTTATTTTAATATGATTATTTGTGTTTGTTTGGCTCATGAAACGAGTCTCTCTCTAGAAACTAACATTTTTTTCTTGGGGATAGAGCCTAAAGGTAAGGTCTATATGCATATTCCCTCAGACTTTATAAATAATCATGTTACGAGTGAAATATATTAGGTATGGTTGATGTTATTTTTATTGTATATCTCCTCAAACACGAACGGTTTATTTTATTATTATAACCTCAAACTACATAAGCACATTTGAACCCTAGTTTTTGCAGCATGTAACTGAATGTTTGATATTTACATAATAATCATTTTCAAGATGCACATCCAAAAACACTTATGTTGCTACCATTTGCTGCAGTTAACCACAATACGCCAAGATCTGGAAGAAGCAAAACAATCTGTAACCGAAACGGAAAAAAAGCTCAAATTCAAAGAAGAAACAGCAGCTGCTGCCATGTCAGCAAGAGATGCAGCCGAAACATCGTTAAAATTGGCAGACACAAGGGGTGCTCGTTTGAGGGAACGAGTAGAAGAGTTGACTAGTCAACTTGAGGAATTTGATACACCAAAAAGGTTAATTAGAGGAAAAAGAACCAGATACATCTGCTGGCCTTGGCAATGGCTCGGTTTGGACCCAATAGGACACTGCCAACTGGACACACACCAACATACATCAAATGAAATGGAGCTTTCTCAACCTCTTCTCTAATCAAGTCTAGTTTTCAATTTTAATCCACACTCTAAAAAAAGATAGATTTTGGCAAAAAAAAATCTAGGCTTTCTTATGGTTTAGTTAATTTACCACAACAGATACACAAACTCTAACTTAAGCCGGTTGAGAAAAAAATGAATTTTAATTTTTAATAACCAAATCTATGACTTATTGCCTTATAATAATTCATATTAGTAATTTGGTTAATAATAATCTTAACTTTTATTTTAGTTGTCTGTGGCAATCCCCTTGCATAATCATCTTTGTTTTACATTTGATTTTCACTTGATTTTGCTTATCATGATGACTGACAGAAATGAGCAAACATACGAGTAAAATCAAGTGTAAATCAATGATAATTATGCTGTTGGGACTGTAACTAATAACAAAAGTGAGTTAAAATTATTAATAGTTAAACAACTGATATGAATTATTGTTAGCCAACTGATTAAAGTTTAGATTATCGATATCCAACTTCCCACTTCGTTATGTTACTATCAATTAACTTTGTTGTACAGTTTTGTGTGTTACACTTCGATTGTAAAATACTTGCAATTGAATTTGCTTATGAATTTATTTATTTTTCCTGCAAGGCTGCAACTCAAGTTTTATATTGAGGGATCATATGTACAAAGAAGCGAAAGACCCATTTATACATTGTTATGGACAAATAAGCGTAAGACTATAGTCTTGACTTGGTTTTGGGCTTGAGCTACCTTTTGTGGGCATATCGTTGGGTAATAAAACCCATAATATATATCTTACTTACCAATTTTGGTTAAACCGGTTTTAAGGGTAGACCGTGTTCACTAAAACTGATTCCTAGATTTGAAATGCATAATCGGTAGAACCGGTCCGGTTAGGTTCAGGTCAAGAACCAGGTTAAAAAACAGGTTCCAATCGGTTCCTCGTTCAATGATATTTAATGAAATTTTGCAAGAATTCGATTACTTGAAATCATGGTTAAAAAAATTGGCCTAATCAGCCGATTAATCAGTAGTAGGATAGTTTTGGTAATCGGTCGGAAAATCGATAATCGGTCAAGATCGGTCAAAACCGGCGCTAGTCGGCCTAGTTGGAGCTAATCGGACTAATCGGTCGACGCGATTCTTGCGATTCCGGTGACCTAGCGTTCTAATCGGTCAAATTCTGACGAATTAGAGACCCTATGGTGATTCAAAAACCAATAAGAGATGATTACCTCGAGGTTGATTATCCATCGATTTCCTATTTCAATTCTACAGGTTGATCATCCATCGATTTCCTCCAAATAGATTTCCGATTTTGGTTCTACAGGTTGATTATCCCTCGATTCTGGCACAGTCAATTGAGGTAAGAATGATTTTGACCAGTAGGGGTGTGAAGAAAACCGAATTAAGCGATCCGTAACCAATATAACAGAGAAAACCGAACCGAAAAAACCGAATCAAATGAAAAACCAATGGTTCGGTTAAACAGTTTTTTAATAACCGAAATTAGCGGTTCAGTTTTTGTTATCTTTTTTTTTCTATAACCGCCATAACCGAACCGCTTAAATCACCAAACAATATATAAATCTTTAATTATATTTATACTATAATATAGCAAAGTTCAAATAAATGTCTAATTTATGGTGACTCTTCGATTCCCCCTAAAAAGTGAGCAAATGATGTTTCCCTAATTTCCTTTATCATTTTCTTAACATAATAAAGACTGGACTTAAACGTCCACCACCCTATTTTATCGGAATTTTGGCATTTCAACATTTTAAATGTTTGATTGAATTTATGCATTAGATTTTATCGTTTTCTTCTCGTTTTTGTTAAACGTTTGTTTGAATTCATGGATATCGTTTTGTTAATTGATATTAATATTATTGAATATATTTAATGGTTAACCGACCAATTATAACCATGGTTTAAAAAAATGGTCTGAGGCGGCGCCTCGAGGCGAAACAGAGGAAAAACGTTTTTGAGGCGGCGCCTCACAAGATCTGAAGAAACGCACGCCTCACTAGCCCGAGGCGGTCTGAGGCGGGCTGAGGCGGTTTATATGAGCTGATGCTTTTTCTTAACAGTCCAAGTCTTTTTGTGTTTTATAGACTTTGTTTTTTTTATGTTTATTGAATGATATTGATCTTAGTTATAAAAGCTCTTTAATTGATGTTTAGTATTTTTTTATGTATATATTATAAAAATATTTATTTATTTGCTACCGCCTCGGACTTACGTCTCGTTTCGCCTTGAGGCGTACGCCTCGTGAGGCAGAGTGAAAACGCCTCGAGGCGCGATTCCGTTCTTTTAAACCTTGATTATAACCATCATAACCGCTTAACCGAAACCGTCATAACCGATTGGTTATGGTTATCATATTGGTTTAACCGACATCTCTGTTATGGTTATGATTTTAGGTCAAAACCGAACCAAACCGAACCATGCACACCCACCAGCAATTGGTGTTTGAGAAGTCGAGGATGGCGATTAAGGCTTTTGATTTCGTCGCAGGTAATCTATGATTAGTGAGAGTTGAAAGTTGAGCTGAAATTACCGTAGGTAATCTATATTTTTTATGTTAAAACTTAATTACTATATACACTTCCCCCATGTGTGTCTCTGTGTATATAAATGAAGATGTTATTGAAAATCTTTGAAGTAATAAAAAATTAATACTTATTTTGGAAATATATAAAAATTTTTGTGTGTATGTGTTTGTGTGTGTATATATAATTTATATATAATTTTAAAAAATTATATTACAAATTCCAATCCGATTAATCCCGAGTAATCCCTAGTCGTTTTCCCACCGTCCAACTAGTACCTAACGATTTTTACAACGTAAGCATTTAAATACATATTAGCGATTTTTACAACAATGCTTGTTCTAGCATGGCAATTAAAATTAAAACTCTAAACTATAGACCAACTTATACACAAGCTTTTTATATCTATTTTTATACACCAGTGAGGATAAAACTTTTCAAACACATAAAATGATAACTCAAAATTGTTTTAAATAAAATGGGTTAGAAGTTAAAACTCTGTAAAGATTTAAATACATATTAGCCAGCTTTTGAGGTGCTGGATCTATTTATCTGACAAATTAGACAACAATAAATCTTACAATATAAACATGATGGTATAGTATTCATAACTCCCACCCTCCTATAATATGACCATGTTTTTTTGTTTGAAAACATGATTCATCAATTGCTTCGTAAAATGCATGTATGTTTTCGTTAAAACAGAACTAGGTAAATTACCATATTAACCATTCGTCGAGGCAGCTTATCTTTTATGATATTGAAAGATGTACTTCATTTAAACCAGCAACAAGAATACAAGATCACCTTCAAAGTTCAAAGTGACGATTAATGGTCATGTTATGGTTCCACCAGGGGGTGTTGATTCTTGTCAAGATGGCTAGGAACCTGTTACAAATTAAAAACCGTTATCAAGACATAACAGAGATGAATCATGATATTTAGGTGGCATATAGCTAAATATATGCATTTACTTGTATGTATGATGATCATCGTACTTAGTATATTCCATCATTAGCAAAGCTAAGGTAGGTCCGAGGAGTGTAATATGTAGACAACCTTACCTCTGCCCCATATGAGTAGAGAGGTTGTCTCCACTGCTTCCAATGAGACCCCTGGAAGCAACTTCTCTATTTATATAGGGTATAGGTAAAATTGTCTACATTTTACCCTCCTCAAACCCCATCTTATATATACACATTTATGCAAGTAAATAATTCTTTTATGAAACATTGTAGCCACAAAATTTTCTAGATACCCTTAAATCTCTCTACTACAATTGATGTTCAACAACTTCAAGTAGCACATAACAAGTTAATGCTGCATCTATTTAGTAAATTAAAATAAAGCTATAGAAAGATTTAATGAAACAAATATGCCTAAACCATTGTAAAACCTTTTTTGCTAGCTTGAGACTAAAGATTCATTTGTATCATGTCGGGTCTGACATAAATTCTATGATCATTAGCTAATGAACCTCTAATATTCAGTTACTTTTTTTTTTTTATCTTAATATAAAATTAAATAAATAAAAATGAGGGGATACAAGAACTCAAGAAGTTACAACCAGCTTACCTTGCTCTGCAGGTTATGCCCAATTAAAAAGACAATGGTGGCAATATGGCTGACTTTGCCTCTTCAAGATGGCATGTAGTCAAATGGTGCTCAACAAACGTCAAAGTTAAAACTCACATCTTTCAACCTGAAAAGTTTCATCTAATGATTAATTGGACAAGTTTTCATATAAACTTGCATATGAATGAATGGATGCATCATGTATAATTAACATACATACCTTTTCCATTACTTGTGCTAGATGAATCTTTTGAGTTAATGGCATTAATAAGAGTGTCTGAAATATCTCTATCAAGTGTAAAACCTTTATCCATCATCTGGTCCCACACCATACAAGCGGTTGCGATCTTATTTTCATGCAAAAGTCCTCGGATTATCAATTTAAATGTCACTTCGTCTGGATACACACCTTCAGTTTTCATCTGCTCAAAAAGATTCATGGCTTCATGAACCCTGGAAGCCTTACAGAACCCACCAATCATAGCATTATAAGAAACAACATCAGGGGTGATATTATGTTCTATCATATCACAAAATATTGTGTGGGCCATTGATATTCTCCCGGTTTTACACATATGATCAACGGTTGTTGTGTACAGTACACGATCAGGTAACAAACCTATTTCTGTCATTTTGTCAAGAAGCGTTTTTGCTAAACTGGAATTACCGACTCGGAGAAAAGCTTTTATCAAAATGGTGAATGTAATGATATCGGGTTGAATACCTTGATGTCCCATTTCTTCAAACAACTCATAGGCCCGTTTAACATGAGAACCCTTGCAGAGTGCTTTAATGATTGTGTTATAAGACACAACATCAAGCACACCTTCGGCTTTCATTTTTCTCACCATTAACATGTATGCTTTTTCAATAAGATTAACCTTACAAAAACCTTTGATAAGTTGATTATAACTGTAGCTATCAAAAATCATCCCGTTTCGTTTCATTATCTTCATCAGCTTTTCAGCCTCATCTAACATTAATTTGTCACAACAGTGATTCAACAAAATGTTATAAGTAACCAAATCAGGAGGACACCCGTTTTTTCTCATGAAGCTCACAATAACTTGTGCTTTATCAAGTCTACCAGCTTTACAAAACCCATTGACAAGAACATTATACACTGATGTACTGAAATCAAGTTTCATCACACCTACAGTTATTTCATAAGCTAAATCAATTTTACCAATACTACATAAACCTAATACAAGTGCTCTACACGCATTAGCATCCGGTCTCAAACCTTTTTGGATCATTGATTCCCACATTTGAACAGCTTGATCAAACCGTTTAGCCCTCATTAGACCACTTATAACTGTAGTGTAACTCACAACATCAGGATCTCTACCATTTTCGGGCATATGGGATAACACTCTTAAAGCCATATCAACTAAGCATTCAGAACACAAAGCATTCAAATACATATTGTATGCCCACATATCTGGTACAACATCTATCCTATTCATGTCTTGCAAAAGCTTATCAATCAATCTAAAGTCTTTAACTTTACATAAACCACAAATAAACCTTGAGTACGTAAACGAGTTTAAAGAATACCCTTTTGGAATCATGGCATCGTAATACAATTCCACTAATTCAAACCGCGAATGGCACACCAAAACGCCAATAATTCGGTTGTAGTCAATGCTGAAAACTCTGCAATCTGACTGAGTCATTTCGTCGAACACTTGGAGGGCTTTATCAATGAGACCGGTTTTAACGTAGCTGGATATTAGAGAACGGTATATGAGCCGATTTCTACCAAGAGCTCTATACATATCCAACTGGGTATCTCAAGATATACATATCATCAGATTGAGCGAGCTTCGAGCATAAAACAAACTCAAAGACGAATTACGCTCTTATGATGAACTGAAATCGATCGCAATGTGGATTCACAGGACCGATTTGGATCCTGTAAACAAACACAGATGTACAGACGCAGCAGGGCTAGAAATGGGAGATACCTGCTCCGTCGTAGAGCAGACGGCGAACGAGGAGAAGCGAAGAGACAGGATGGACTCTGGGCCCGAGTCCAGTTATTTTAACGGTTTGGGCTTTAAGTTTGGGCTTTGAATTAGGGCTTTTTGGAATCGTACACGTGGTTCCAACTACAGGCTTCATACATGACATTTTATTCTCTTATTTGTGTGACTGTGTCTAATTAGAGCCTTAAACGAACCAAACGTTTATCAAACTCTTGATAGATCGTTCGGCAGAAACCCTTTCATAAATGAGCTAACATAAATAAGAAATTTTGTTCGTTTAATTAAATGAACGAACATAAAGAGAGTTCGTGTTCGTTCATTTGTGTTTGTGAATGTCAGTAATATGTTCGTTTGTATTCTTTAACGTTCATTTGCATTCGTTTATGTTCATTTATTATATTTATTTATTAAAGGTGTGAGGTAGTTTGATGTTGTTTTTAATTTTTTTTTACCGTTATTAAATGATTAAGGATATTATCATCCAAGTAAATAATAATAATTCATTTCCCAGTTTTATTAGTTGGTTTTGTGTTTATGTTTTTTATGATGAATTTCAAGATTAAGCATAACACTTTTTTTTTTGGAGAGTGACACGTTTACAACGAGTACACTTTGAAGTTTTATGTTGTAGTTACAACTATTATGATATGTTTTTGCATCTGTATTTTGATATACATAATCATAAATTTATTTTGATATTTGGAATTACAGGAGAGTTCCTGACGCAAAGCGCTGAGAACCTTCTAGTTATAAATTATACTTGGTTGATTGAAAAATATATTTTAATAAATAATGTAGGTTATGTTCTTATGCATACAAAAATAATATTATAATTATTGGCAAAGGTTCAAATAAGAAGGGTTTTTTGGATGAGAATGTGAGAATCAATCATAATCAAACATGTGGCAATTTAAATGAAATAGAAGGAGGGGTAATATGGTAACTTCACAATTATAATAGAAACGTATGTGCAGTACTGTAGAACTGCACAAGGTTTTTGTTCTTGCGTGTTCTTCGATCCACCACGATCGACCATGAAATTGTTCACGCACGATTGATTTAGTAGATCGTATTCCATGTTTCGAAGCTTCTGATCGATTGAGAGAATTCTACATTCTTCTAATTCATCAATTTTTTTTGTTTTTGTAATCGTTATTTACGTCAGACATTTGCAATTGTATTCCATGATTCGAAGCTTCTGATCGATTGGCTGTATTCAGACATTTGGCAATCGTCTTTAGGTTTTCAACAATCGTTTGGATACGCATTTGGGTGATATGTTTTGTAGTTTATGATTTTCGGTATTTTTAGCTTATTTTTTGTTAATTTAAAGTTGATTTCATACATTTTCATGTTTTGAAGATTAATTAGGGCTTGTTTGAAGACGAATTATGGCGTATTTGTATTATTGAATTGAGTGGTGACAGTATGAACGAAAATCAGTCTACTGGTATTGATTTTTGATTCATTATTTTCTATTGTGCTGGATTGTAGTTTACTGTATTAGTATATTTTGTGATGTATTGATGTATATATCATTTTTTGTTTATTGTTTAGGTGAAAAATCAACTCCAACATTTAGTGGTAACTTTTATACACCAAATGTTGGAAGTCCATCTAAACCTAGGGTGGGTATGGTTTTTAATACACTTGATGAAGCATTTATTTTCTATCAAAAATATGCTAAGTTAGCTGGTTTTATCGTTAGAAAAACCACTCAAAACTCAGTTCATGGTATAGTAATGAAAAAGTATTTTGTTTGTTCAAAAGAGGGTAAGAAATCTAGTCAAAACATTTACACTATTAATGATGGTGATGGTGCTGCAAAGAAGTGTTATGATAGAAGGAATAGAGCCTCCAAACGTACTGGATGTAAGGCTTTAATCAAGTTAATGTTAACTGATGCAAAGCAATATCGAATTTATGCATTTGAAGAGAGACACAATCATGATTTTGTTGATAAGGAGGATTACCATCTTCTTCATACATCTAGAAAGTTGTCTGTTGTTCAAGAACAATTGATATCTGATTTGTCTATGATGAATATTGGTCCAGTAAAAGCTTTTAACATTATGAGGGTTAGGTATGGTGGTTTTAAGGATGTTGGTGTTACGGCTGTGGATTGTAAGAACTTTAGAAGGAATTTGAACACATTCATTGGAGAATATGATTGTGACATGGCTGTCAAACATTTATTGAGTAAAAAAGAGTTTTCACCGGATTTTTATTGTGATTATTTCACCGGAGAAAATGAAACTCTTGCTGGTTTATTTTGGGCTGATGAATATATGAAGTTAAATTATCATACATTTGGTGATGTTATGTCCTTTGATGCTACATATCGCACTAATAGGTATTATACATTTCATTTCATGTGATGCATTTGATTAATGTACTACATTTCTGTAATGTAATGCATTTGTTTAATGTACTGCATTTGTTTTAACGTTTCAGGTATGAAATGGTTTTTGTGCCCTTTACTGGGATTGATAATCATCATCGAAATGTCACATTTGCTGCAGCATTGTTAGCTTCTGAGACCGCAGATTCATATAGGTGGTTACTTAAATCATTTATGAAATGTTTTGGTACTGAACCTAAAGTTGTTGTTACTGATCAAGACAATGCCATGAGAGTTGCAATTAAGGATGTTTTTCCAAATAGTAGGCACCGATTATGTATGTGGCATATCATGAAGAAAATTGCTGATAAGGTTGTTATATAATCATCTAATTTTGTTTTATATATTTTAAATTTACTAGTTTAATTGGTGTATTAAACTATTTTTTTTATTTTAATAGGATGGTATTAAATTATCACACGATCCTGATTTCAAGAAAAGTTGTGTGAGATTGTATGGACAGATGCGATTGAACCCGATGTTTTTGAGAGAAATTGGAGTGAAATAATGACAGAATACAACTTGAATCATAACAATTGGATTTCTGACATGTTTGAATTAAGGTTTAATTGGATACCAGCATATTATCGTCATGAGCATATGTCTGGACTTATGTGTACAACATCTAGGTCAGAGAGTGAGAATCATTTTTTTGGACAATTAACCAACACAAAGTTGACTTTGGTTGAGTTTCTTACTCATTTTGAAACTGCAATGGAATCTCAAAGATTTACACATAGAAAAAATGACCATGACACTAGGTACACCACACCGAAAATGTGTACTAATTATGAGTTGAAACAACAAGCAGTAAAGATTTATACAAGATCTATTTTTAAGGATGTTCAAACTGAAATTCATGCCGCTGTTAACGAATGTGTGTGCATGTCTTATTGTGCTGCTGATTATTTTACCAAGTATTTCATCATGGAGACAGGTCCTATTTTTAGTGATCCATTTGAGGTATATTGTATTACTTTTTAATGTATTTAAAATATTTGTGCTGCTTTTATACATATCTTTGTACTGTTTTTTTTATATTTTGTGTAATTATGCATAAAAATGTAGCATATTTTTTATTATATGTACTATATTTATTTGTACTGTATCTATGTATAACCTTAGTGGATTTATATGTACTGCATTTTATGTACTGTATACTGTATTATCTGTAATGGATCTTATGTATAGGATATATGTGTACTGGATAATATGATCTGTATTATATGTACAGGATTAAATATGTACTGCTGTAATAATACAATACATGTATTGTTTGTTTTAAATAATATTTGTACTATTTTTATTTATGTGTTGTACTAATTACATCTTAATGTTCTGTTATTTTAGGTTTTTTTTAGAAAAACAGATATGGAAATCAAATGTAGTTGCAAAAGGTATGAGCAGTACGGCTTGTTGTGCAGGCATATCTTTTACGTTTTACGTATGTGTGGGATAAAAGAATTTCCTAACAAATATGTTTTGAAAAGATGGAAAAAAGATGTTGTTATAAACAAGTCTACCCGTTCTATGTTTGGTCGCAATGTTGGTTGTAAAAATGTTGAGGATGTAGATACTATTGTTCGTGACATCCTTTTTTCAAATGAGTATATTGTCAATCGACTCGTTACTGACATTGATGAATTATCACGGTATAGGTATGCATTGAATTAAAAACATATATTATTTATACATTCTATTTTACACATATTTTTTCTTGACATTTTGTTACTTATAAATAGGGATCAATTAAAAGATATGATTTCAAAGGTGGATTCTTTTTTTGTTGATAAGAAAGCGTTGAGTAAAAATGATAGATTTTCAAATATTGTTCATAGAGATCCACTTTCTTTTGCTACTATTAAAAGGCCCATTGGGATAAGAACTAAAGGTAGCGGTTCTCAAAAACGTCTTAAATCTTATCGTGAGTTAGCAACCGTTCAAAAAGAGAAAAAAGGACGTGCATGCATTATTTGTAAAAGGAGGGGCCACAACAAACGTAGTTGTCCAACAACAAGAGATATTGGTGATGGTTCTTTAAATGTCAACCAAAATACTACAAAAGTTCAATTAGAGACTTCTCAAGTTTTATGATTATATCTTTTAGTTTGTTTTCCTTATTTTTAGAATATGGTTGTATTAAGAATTTTTGATCTATTTTGAAATGATGATTTTGTCAATCACTTATATCTCATTGATTCAAATATGTACTGGATTATCTTATGCATATAATAAGATTAAATCATATATTGGATTATATGTACTGGATTATATGTATAACCTTATTGGATTTATATGTACTGGATATATGTGTACTGGATTATATGTATAACCTTAGTGGATTTATATGTACTGGATTATACCAGAATACATAATATGTACATGACTAAATAAAACAAACAAAAAGTGTACTGGATTTTATGTACTGGATTGTATAATACTAATTATAATAGGATTCAATCATGTAATATACTAGATATATGTGTACTGGATTCTATGTATAACATTAGTGGATTTATATGTAATATATTATATGTACTGGATTATATGTATACCCTTAGTGGATTTATATGTACTGGATTATACCAAAATACCCCAAATATGTACATGATTAAATAAAACAAACAAAAAGTGTACTGGATTTTATGTATAACATATATGTTATACAGTACATGAAATATTCTTGATTTGTGTACTATATTCAGAAATATATGTTCTGCATTTTGTAAACAAAACTATTATATTCACCAATTTGAATCAAAATATTTGAAATGATCATTTGGACAGAATCCACAAAACTACAATATCCAATGTTTAGACAAGTACACATTAATAAAACTACTATTGTTTTACAAGTACACAGTAATAAAACTACTATTGTTTTATAGCAACACTACTAGTGGATGTTCAGCAATAATTCTTTTTTCTTTGATTGATTCTTTTTTCAGCACCTTTCTTCAACTTTTCCCTTTCAGATATGTCAATCTTTTCAAAGTCTTCTAGTTGTGACATCACTTTATCACGCAACAAATTTACATCTGATAACAGCAACTTTGAAAGATATTTTATCCTCAGATCATTTAATTGGCCTATTACAGATTGCTCAGCCTCTTCTTTTAAGCCACAATCATTTGCCCATTCATTTATAGGTTGTCCTTTATATGTCTCCATGTGTTTCATTGCAAAGACACCACAATCAACAAAATTCTTATCTGTTTGCCAAGGCAAGTCTACCTTTGTTGGAACAACTCCTTCAAGTTTGTTATATAAACTTGGAAAATGGTTTTCCAAGTAGTTTAACATAACTTGTGTCTGCAATAAAAAAGAAATTCAATATCAATTTGTCACTTTGCTAACTATAACAATATTTTGCATTTAATATAATATAATAATTTTAAAAGAATATTACCATTCTTGTGACACGATATTTTTGTTTCGCTTTCATTTTCCCTTTCATATTGTCTATGACATCAATTGTTTCGTTTTTGAAATTGAAACAAACAAGATAGTAATGTGAATCTTGCAAAATTGGCACAACCAATATGTCTACATCTTCAACACTTTTGTAAATAGAAGATAGTAGAGTTGACTCAATATTAGTTTCCAAATTTATCAACAATTCATTAAGTCTCATTCTAGCCTTGAAATTGTTTTCTCCCTGCACAAAAAGGAAGATTTTGATTAATTGGTACTGAATTACATTTTGTGTATTATATCATCAAATACATAACATATATTCTTATAAAAAAATTGTACTGTATTGATATTAATAACTATCATGTTTTTAAATGAATTAATAAATTAACTAAACTGGTTTTGTTCTTGTTTCAATTTATGTACATGTACTGGATTTTGTATAACCTTGAATTGTATGTGCTGGATTTTTATTACATATAATCAAATACAGAACATCTATTTTTATATAAAATTGTACTGTATTTTGGATTACATACATAATAATGCAATAAATATGAATATATAGTATTTGAACTTACCAGCATGTTGCAAGTGCAAAACAACCTTGAAGTTGAATCTTTGCTTTTGAATTGTTCTTCATGGTTTAATACATTTGACCAACAACTCATCACACCAATATGAATATACTGTTTTGGATAAAATGATTCAAAAGATATCTTTGCAAACTTGTTATTGATTGAAGTATCAAAGAGTATTTCCCTGCAATTATGATAAACTCATTACTTTTCATATTTTTATTTTTTTAGATATAGAAATTTATATGCATTACCAAACTTCTCCAGTAGCAGAAAAAATCCATTTAGAAATTCTTTCTTCAATTTTAACCCTTTCAGCATTCAGTTGTACAATCCGTTGTCTGTATGGTGATCTTAGAGCATCTGACACCTTTATTATACGCTTTTGTCGATCAACCAGATTCTTTGGTTTTTCTTCTTTTATGAAAACTAGTTCATCATCTGTTCCCTTTTTCTCATCTGTTTCCTTTTCTTCATTGCTCTTCTTATTTGTTTGTTGACAATCAACTTCAAGATCAGCTTAAAAAATGCATTTAAAAGTTTATGAAAGTATATAAGCTTAAGATATATACTTTAAAATACATAAATTATATAAAATCACAACTAAAATTACCTTCCACTTTATATACTGCTTCAATCATATCATCAACCAAACTTAAACTCAATTCATTCAATTCTGTATTTCAAAAAACAAATGAAATGTAATTTGTAAATGATTTAAACTTTAGTTAGTGGATTATAAAAATTAATCATACATCATTTTAAAATGTATTTTTATGAAACATTGTACTGGATTGAATGTTAAAGTATACATCAAGATTATATAAATTTTACTAATTTTGTTATACAGTACAACATTTTAAAGATACATCAAATTTATTTAATAGAAATACCTTTCACATCTTTATTGTGTTCTGATTCAACCTTTTCTACTGTTTGTATAAGTTCTCCAACAAAAGTTGGACTAATTTCAGTCATTTCTATATTATAAAATAAAAATAAAAATGAACTACATTGAATAAAATGAATTATGTAATTATGTACTGGATTTTATGTTACATTTGTACAGTATTACCTTGAACCTGAACAGTATCTTCTTTTATATCTTCTTTTTTATCTTTTTCATTTTTGTATTTATGTCCTGCATCAATATATTATTACTTAAAGTTTAAGTTTTTAACAAATCAAATTTAATATTTACTGTATTTTAGGTTAAGAGTTTTTAAGAAAAAAAATGCAATATGTTATGTATTTAGGTTATACTTGTACTGTATGTACGTTGGACCTCAAGAACATTTCTCATTTTGATCTCTTTCTCTTTGATGCTCTTCCATTCCATTTTGAACATCAACATCATCATAATTTTCAATTTCATCTTCTGCATCAATGTATCATTAGTTAAATTTTGATATATTTCAACAAATCAAAAGCAATATGTACTAGATTAAAGTTAGAGCTGTACTATATTTACCTTTCATCTCAGCAACATCCTCATTATGTTCTTCTTCTTCTTTGGCTTTTTTGGTGGATTGAATTGACTTTTGTTTATCAATTTCATCATCATGTCCCTCAACTTTACCTTCAAGATTCAATTTATTAAATAAATCATCATTATATTTTAAATGAGTAAATAATACAGTATACTAACTTGATAAAGTTGAAATATTTTACGTTCCAATTTTGCACAAATTTCAACCTCTGCTTTAACAACTGCATCAATCATTTCACACAACAAAGAATGGCTAATTTCTTGACTTAATTGATCAGTTTCTTGACTTGTAGTATTTTCCTTATCCGTATCTTGAGCTTCCAAACACATTAAAAATGTACTAGATTAGGTGTACTGGATTATATAAACACATAAAAATTTTACTAGATTTTATATACTGCATTGTTTTTTGTACTTGATTATATAAACACAAAAAAATTGTACTAGATTGTGTGTGTAGTTGATTACAAAATATTTACCTTGCAAATGAACAATTGCTATGTTATCTTCTTTCAATTCTGCTTTCTTAGATTCAATTTCAATCTCAACTTTATTGACTGCATCAATCATATCATTCATCAAAGTTGAGCTAATTTCTTGACTTTGATGAACCAATTCTAGATTCCCATCACCTTTTTTATCATCATCTTTCTTAATGTTATCTTGTTGATCCAAATCTGTATAGAAAATGCCTTCATTACCAATAAAAAAATATACAAAAAAATGAAGTGTATTTCAATTTTTACCTTTCACAATCAAATCACACAGTATAGTTGGGCTTATTTGTGATATTGGCTCAACCATTTGTGGAATTTCACCACCTTCCTGATTTACAGCATCTTCAAAACATATGAACAGCGTATTAATGTTATGTGTACTGGATTATGTGTACTGGAATATATAAACAAACAAAAATTGTACTAGATTGTATGTACTGTATTATATGTATAAGCCTAGTTGATTATGTGTACTCGATTATTTAAACACAAAAAAATTGTACTAGATTGTATGTGTGCTGGGTTAAACCTAATAAGTTTATGGCATTAAAAAACAAAGTACATGTATTTTGTTACCTTGAGAATGAACTTCTTGTAGCTTATTTTCAGCACCTTCTTTATCAGCCTTGTGTTTATTTTTAGATATTTCATTGTATTTTGTAAACCTTGACATCCATTCTTCAATTAGATTCAAGATTACATCATCTGTTTGAATTTCTTGAAGACATCTTGTAATCAACTTTTCAACATCGACAACAAAGCTGTCTAGCTCCTTCACTTTGCTTCTAATCATGGATGCCCACTCCTAGAATGATAAATACAATATAATTTTACAAAAATTGTACTGGATTATATGAACACAAAAAAGTGTAGTAGTGTACTAGATTATATAATCCTAGCTGATTATATTGTACTGGATTATACCATCCTAGTTGATTATATTATACAGGATTATATGTAATGGATTATGTGTACCTGTTCATTCATTGGTTGAGAACGTAGTGGAATACTAGCAGAAAGACCATTAAGTGAATCATCATTAGATGCGATGAAATCCTCCTCAAGATTCATTTCTTTTGTCTTATCTTGTACTACATTCTTTTGCTTCTTCTGTCTTTTTGTATCCACTTCATCTAGTTTTGCTTTTCTCTTTTTTGTATCCACTTAATCTACTTTTGCTTTTTTCTTTTTTGTAGGCGTGGATTTAATCAAACTTAAATCTTTTTCAACCTTGCTTTTCTTACTCTTTTTCACTTCAATTGGATTATCCTTGATAATGTTTGGCTCATTCAACAATTCTTTATCCAATTTATCAAGACTTTCATTACTGTTGAAACGAATGGCATGCATCTTTTTTTCTTTGGGATTTGCTCTTTCATAAGCATACAACAACTGTTGAATAATAATGAAATCAATCATTCAATGTGTATTGGAACATTTAATGCATAGAATAGGATTAAATCATGTAATTTATTTTTATAGTCAAGTACAGTACTGTATTCTATGTGTACTGCATTCACACATGTACTGTTTTGAAATACAATATATGCTAAAAGATACAAAGTGAAATAAAAAATTAAAATACAGTAGATAAAAATTATATTTTGCATACCAGTAAGAAAGTAAGTGGCCCATTGTAGTGTTGGTATCCATTCCATTTGAGCTTTGTTTTTTGTAAGCAACTAACTATGTAAGAACACCAATCAAATGATCCTACATCCACACCATTTTTTAGTGAAGTAAGAAACTCCATGTTCACCTTTGATCCTTGTGTCATCTTTCCCATTATGGTATTGAATAAGACTAGAAAATTCAATTCAAAAAGCCTTCCTGAATCTCCAGAATTCTTCACTAAATCATTTACATGACTTATCTCAGGTAGACCAATATCATCTGGAAATTGGCTACAAAATTCTGCCACAATAGGGTCTCTTTTAGAAGGCTTGTTTAGTTCCTTTATTTGTATAGATCCAATAGGAATTCCAAGAACTTGATTCACTAGTTTTGATGTAATTTTAACAGAATGAGAACCCAAATTCAAGGTGTTGGTTGTTGGATTGTAATTTGAGAGTAGCCAATAGCCCATACATGTTGGTAAACTTGTAATCTTAAAATTAAGAATGCTTCCATAACCAATCTTCTTAATTGCATCCTTCTGTTTGACATTTAGTAAATCAATAAATGTTTTCAAATTGATTGGAGAATTGCGTATTCGTACTCTTCGTTGTATATCATATGCAACGAATGTTGATTGTAGATTCAATTAAGGTGATTTTTTGGACTTTGGTAATTCAAAATCATCCTCAGAATTATGCTGTAATGGTAGTGTTTCTGGATAAAAAAATATTTATTAGATATTACAGTATATTAATTAAATTAAACAAAGGAAGTACATTGTAGTACAAAAATTCAGCACAATTCAATATAATAATGCAGCACAACCACAACCATTACAAACGCAGTGCATAAATGAATGAATAATGTAGCACGATCACAAACATTATAAATGCAGTACAACATGTTTGCTAATGAATGAAATGGTTTCACTAAGGTCTTACAAAACACAACAAACATATGCAACACAATCTCAAAGCAATAGAAAAATGTAGCACAATTCAAAAAAGTAAAAGGAATGGATAATGCAATGCAGTACGATGGCATCCATAACAATTTTGTATGGACAATGCAGCACAACCATAATAAGACGAATCATATGATGCACCACATGAAAGTTTAAGTATAATGCAGCACAACCTCAACCATTACAAATGCAGTACATAAATCCAAACATTAGAAATGCAGTACAACATGTTTGCTAATGAATGAAATGGTTTCACTAAGGTCTTACAAAACACAATAAACATATGCAACACAATCTCAAAGCAATAGAAAAATGTAGCACAATTCAAAAAAGTAAAAGGAATGGATAATGCAATGCAGTACAATGGCATCCATAACAATTTTGAATGGATAATGCAGCACAACCATAATAAGAGGAATCATATGATGCACCACATGAAAGTATAAGTATAATGCAGCACAACCTCAACCATTACAAATGCAGTACATAAATCCAAACATTAGAAATGCAGTACAACATGTTTGCTAATGAATGAAATTGTTTCACTAAGGTCTTACAAAACACAACAAACATATGCAACACAATCTCAAAGCAATAGAAATATTTTATAATCTGTTTAATGTAGTACAACAGAATCACTAATGAATAGTCACAAAAAATTGATATTATCAATAGCCTTATAGAGAGATTAACGCAATCAACAACACTGTAATGTAGTACAACATATTTCATAATGCATGAATGACTTAATTTTTTAGGTTTAATCGATCGTACCTTTAGCGGTTGATTTCTCAGTTTTTGGATTTGATTTTTTTCGTTTGCTGGACCGATAAATTTGTAATTTTTCTGTAAAAACAAAAATTATTACAATCGATCATATTTGATTCGCAATGCAGAGTTTCGAAGAAGAAAAATAATCAAATTACTTACTATTCGGTTCATTGTTGAGATTTTCGTCCATTATTAGTTGATGTGCTTGATTAATCGAAGGTTTTGAAGAAGAAATCACTTGCTATTACCATCAATCGATGACAATCGCCGGTGAATGACGGAGGAAGATGGACGGAGAGACGACGGAGAGACGTACGAGAGAACGACGGTTAAGAAAAAGGATTTTATACATTTTTTGATAAAATGTCGATAATACCCTTTATCATTAAAGCATTAACATGTACTAATGGTATTAGTTGGTGATTAATTAGGACCTTTGATCTAAAAAATTAGTGGTTAAGATTATTTTTTATTGTTCTTAGGGTAAAAACCTTTCTTAGTGGATCATCCCCCTATAATTATTATGTTTTCAGTTAAAAGTCTAATGACACATTCATTAACATCAACTGAAAGATCTAGAGTTAAATTCATAGGAGTAAGTTTTTTACACATCAGGGTTTGTGTTTCTTGTCATTTTAGTCTAGTTTTTTAACGTAGTATATATGCTAAACTCTCGTTACATGTTTTTCAAGTGAACAGCAATTAAAAAAAAAAAAAAAAAAAACTACACAAAAGTCTAGAGATTTTGATCCATACAAAATTAATTAGGGGTGTTCAATGTTTTGTGGTGGGTTAGCATGACATAGAACTTGAAAATATAACCCAAACATGACGCATCCTAAAAAAAAATTACGTCAATACATATGAACTGATCATAACATGAACATTCGTGTGTTGGCACAAGAATTTGGACCTAATTTTTTTTATATATATTTTTGGTATATAATATTTTCAAAATACCATAGCATAAAAACACATATATAAAAAATTTGACGTTTTAATTATAAAATATTATGTTAGTTTTCCTTTTTATTTTAAAATTCTTATATAAAATACTCAACTAAGTTAATTTATTATGTTAAACACATATCAAAAAATTAATAAAATATAAAATAAATGGGTAAATAAATTAACTCATGAACTTGTTGGTGAGTGTAACTATCTAGAATGATATTAATCTCATTTTACTTCCCATCAGATTACGAGTGAAGATCTACTTTTTAGATCTTCCACGAAGGACACTTCGTAAGGTTTCTAGGCATGAAATAGGTTAAGGGTAAGTTGAACTTTGTTTATATAGTTGAGGCCGATCAGTGCTAAGTAGAGGCGGAGTTTGAACATTTCGAGAGATGAAAGAAGTTTACAAAACTTACAATTCATGTTATTTTTTTGAAGTGAGTGGGGACTAAACCAATATTTAAAACAAAAAAATAATCTTTCGAACAAAAAATTAACATTACGGACAGAAAAAAGTTGGGTCGGTCGCCACTAGTTCCTTCGCCACTTGTTCCAAGGCCACGAGATAATATCAATCACTGCAATGTAAGCATATATATATAGGGTAAGGAAAGAATGGTAACCCATGTTAATTGAGGTAACTTATAAACCCAATTTGATTGGTTGTCTAATTTAATGAATTTGAAATGTGTGGTCCATATTAAATCTGGGAAAAATGAGTGGTTGAGATTTCTTTAAGGGTATTTTGGAAATTTTGTGAGGTGTACTTGATTTGATTTTTAAAATAAAAGTTTACCCCCCAATTTTTTAAACCTTCAAAACTTTTATATACATTATTATTTTTTAAAAAAAATTACACCATTAAATTTGTCACATTTTTATCTTTAATTCAAGTATAGTTTTGTCAAAAAATTTTAAAGTTTTCGAAATTACACTAATGTAACGAGCTGAATTTTTTCAAAGTGTTCGTATTCACTGATGTAACGAGCTGAATTTTTTCAAAGTGTTCCTAATTACACTGATGTAACGAGCTGAATTTTTTCAAAGTGTTCATAACTACACTGATGTAATGAGTCGTTACACTGATATAACGAGCTGTAACTTATTATTTTTTTACGTTACAATTATCTAACTTTCTATCTTATTTGATATAAATTTATCTAATTAACTAAATTTTATAATAAAAAATAAGTTTGTAATATATATTTAAGATGAGAGAAAAAATTTTGATGGAAAATTTTTGAAAAAAAAGAAAAATTATTGTACTTATTTTTTTTACGTTAGTGTAATTACAAACGTCCGAAAAAAATTTGGCATGACTATAATGAGATTAACGAGAAAAATATGACGAGTTTAATGGTGTAATTTTTATAAAAAAATAACATAGTATAAAAAAGTTATAAGTGCATAAAAATCAAGGGGGAACTTTAATTTAAAAATAGGAAAATAGATGGTTTTTTAAGAGGGTGACACTTGTCACTCTTATATTAAATCTGATTTATGTAATTAACACAAAAGACCATAATGCCCTTTTGTATTAAAAGTTAATTAGTGACACATGTCACCATTAGATTAAATCTTAGAAATTTGAACAATTGGATTTGAGTTATAGAGTTATCTCAATTAGAGTGGGTTATTATATGATCCATTCCCTATATATATCCAATCAATTGCCTGAAGCTTGACATGATGAAGGCGCTTTTAAGCCCTTCCCGAAGGAAAGAGGGAATGACCCTTCTTCTTACCTTCTGTTGAGACTGAGATAGAAGACTGGGCTTTCTCCCTCTTCTACCGAGAGGTCGCGGGAGTCAACTCTGTCTCATCCTCATCCCCTGGTAAAGGCGATCCTAAGCCCTCCTCTCCGCCTAGGAGGTTTGGATGAAGGCACGGGTCGTCTAACAAGGCATGGGACCCATAGATTCATTGTCTGCTGTGTAGAAGCTTCCTTCTTGCACCTGCATGCGCGCTTCCCCAGAAGGAGGGACGCATCGTGTATATATATATATATATATATAGGAATGTGATCTAATAATAACTCATACTTAGAGCAATAACTCATTAACTCTTTTTACCCAATCAGAAATGAACACATAGATTTTTCTTTTATTATTTGATAAGGGTACATTAGTAATTTATTTTGTGTACTAACTTACCATCTCTTTTTTTATATTCATAACTTTTTTATACTATAATATTTTTTTATAAAAATTGCACCATTTTACTCGTCTTATTTTTCTCTTTAATTTCGTTATAGTCTTGACTAGGTTTTTTTATTTTTTTCGGATGTTCGTATTTACACCAATGTAACAAGTATAAAAATAATAAATTATTTGTAACGAGTTGTAACGAATTTGGGTTTACATTGTTGTAGAATAAATAGGGTTTACGTTTAAGAGTGTAAACGAGTCAAGCTGATCCCGAGCTAGTTAATTACGTTATATTCTTGACTAGGTTTTTTTATTTCTTCCGGATGCTCCAAAATTTGTTACATCTACAAGATTGTAAATACATTTTAATACTATAAAAAATTATATCTACAAGATTGTAAATACATTTTAATACTTTAAAAAAATATATAACATTTTGTTGATAAAAACCAAAATTCGTTATATCTACTAGATTGTAAATACGTTTTAATACTTTAAAAAAAATTATATCTACAAGATTGTAAAGACATTTTAATACTTTAAAAAAATAATATAACATTTTGTTGATAAAAACCAAAATTCGTTATATATACAAGATTGTAAATACGTTTTAATACTTTAAAAAAATTATATCTACAAGATTGTAAATATATTTTAATACTTAAAAAAAATACTATTACATTTTGTTGATAAAAACTAAAATTCGTTATATCTACAAGATTGTAAATACATTTTAATACTTTAAAAAAATACTATAACATTTTGTTGATAAAAACGAAAATTCGTTATATCTACTAGATTGTAATACACTTTAATACTTTAAAAAATGCTATAACATTTTGTTGATAAAAACCAAAATTCGTTATTTCTACAAGATTGTAAATACATTTTAGTACTTTAAAAACCAAAAGTCGTTACAAAATCAAGAATATAACGTAATTAACGAGCATCCGGAAAAAATAAAAAACCTAGTCAAGAATATAACGTAATTAACGAGCTCAGGATCGGCTTGGCTCGTTTACACTCTTAAACTTAACCCCTATTTATTATACAACAATGTAAACCCAAATTCGTTACAACTCGTTACAAATAATTTGTTAGTTTTATACTTGTTACATTGGTGTAAATACGAACATTCGAAAAAAAATAAAAAAAACCTAGTCAAGACTATAACGGAATTAAAGAGAAAAAAAGACGAGTAAAATGGTGCAATTTTTATAAAAAAAATATTATAGTATATAAAAGTTATGGATGTATAAAAAAAGATGGGGTAAAGTATTTAATATAGCAAATTACATTAATACCTTATTCTCTTTTTTTCAAATCAATTACATTATTATATTATAGTTTAATATCAACCATTAGATAAGCATCTTGTAATTTGATCATTAAATATGGTGAGGTTAATGAGTTATTGATGAATCCTAAGGTTAGCAATAGATCACTTCCATATATATATATATATATATATATATACATATACATACACACACATGTTGCTTATGGATGAATCTTCTATCAATTTTGATATAGAATCATCAGAGGTTTCAACAAGCCCGGCTATAATATGCGTGAAAAAAGGCTCTATAGCTTAAGGCCGTCAAAATCTAAAGGCCTCAAATTTTTGACTTTTTTTTAACAGTCATACTATCATATTCATACTCATAAACTCACTCTGATATCCCTCTTTTGCATGAATTTGAACCCAAAACCTTATTTCTAATAGACAATGTCTTTATCAAGTGGGATAGTCCAATAGTCCCACATTAGCTTTTGGGTTTTTTTTTTTTTTTTTTTTTTTTTTTTTTGTAATGTATTCTGATTTGTGTAAAAAAATTATTTTAATATTTGTAATTAAAAATTAATCTATATATTTTGTTTTTAATTTATGTTATGCGCTTGTAAACTTGATTTATAGTGATAAAATGGTGCTACAAGTATATGAGCCATAAATGTATTGAAAAGATTAGCACTAAAATATAGAAAGATAATGGCGTGTTCCTAAAATGACTGTTTTACACTTTTACTTGTATTATTGTAGTTATTAACAAGGATATTTCGGGCTCAAAAGCCTACAAAAAGTGTTGTCAAGTTCTCATTTTCTCAACGTTATGGTTCATTTGAAAGGAAAGGAACAATGTACTCTTCAACAACATTCGAAAGGGGCACGAAAATGTGGTAGACGAAATCAAGATAAATGCTTTTATTTTGGGTGAAAAATATAGGTAAATTTAATGTATTACAACGGGGAGAGTGGTGTAATTTTAATTTTTTCGTCTGAACGTTTTTTTTTTGTATGTTTTTACTTGGGCTAGTGTCTTACTAGTCAGTTTTAATATATTGCTGCCGTTCCAAAAAAAAAAAAACTACATATACATGTATGTGTGTATACTAAGAATGCATTTAAATTAGAATTATTAAAATAAAAAACTATTTATATTAATATAATTTAAAATTATGAAAATTAAAAAAAATATTTTTATTCATAGAGTATAAACGTAATTCTATTTTAAAAAAGAAAAAAAATATTTTTGTCATTTAAACATGTGATTATAAATGACACTTTTAGTCAATAACAATTATTATTTCTTAACTTAAGTTCCCTCTCTCTCAATTTTTTTTGCTAAAGTAAGAAATAATACGAATTTGACATTTGTTATTATAATTTAGATATAACATCTTATTTTTTGTACTAGATATATTATTTTTTATGCTAGATTTTTTTTGTTATATATTTTTTACTGGATTTTTGTGTTTTATGTAATAGAATTTTGTTTTTTTGTACTATATTTTTCTTTTTTGTACTGGTTTTTTATTTTTTGGCATTGAACTTTTACTTTTTTGTACTGGATTTTTTTGGAACTAAATTTTTATTTATTTGTTGTACTTTTTGTACTGTATTTTTTTGTGCTGATTTTTTTTGTACTAAAGTTTTGTTTTTATATCTTTAGCATGAAACGTGCCAAACTCTTATTGGTTGTTATTTTTTTAGTCAAAAATTTATTTTTAATAAATCTAACCTCTATATATATTATTAATTGATGGGTCCACATGACACAAACCAAAAAAATTATATTAATCAAACATGATGTGAACCCAAAAATCATGTCTTACATATGAATCCACACCCAAACATTAATATTCAAAAGTTGACACGAACAATACAACATTTGACCTAAAACTTTTTGTTTCTAGTATTTGAGATTAAACTTTAAAAAACAATTTTAAGAACAAAAACACAAATATAGATATAAATATGACATTTTAATTATAGAATCTTATGTTGATTTTTTAGCTTAAACTTTTAATCTTAAATGCTCAACTAAGTCAAAACACATTTAAAAATAATTAAATAAATATAAAGGGTTAAATAGGTTAACGTATGAACCTGCTCGGGTTGACATGAACATGACCTATTTAGCTATACTAGTTCGCGTGTTATGTCACACCTCGCCAAGGTGGAACATGCAAGATGCGACAGTCATGGTTTCACAGCCATTATTTATATTAAATGACTTCTACATTCATTGATAATAAAGTTTTACATGATTTCTTAACTTACAATCATCAAAAATATAACTAACAGTTTCTAAACTTCCAAAATATGATGTTTAAGATTTTACAAACATGGCCTTAATCAATAGGCTATGCAACAAAAATCCCAAAATATGTATGTGAATGTGTTGTGACTTCAAGCCAATCATTCTCAAAGTATACCCCATGCTTGCTTCAATTAACTGAGAAATAAATGCTAAAACAGTAACCATAAAGCTAGTGAGTTCACAGGTTTATACACATTAAAATATAATTTTTTTCATTTGACCACAAGGTTTCAAAATATGTCGAGTGTTATCAAAAACAATATTATGAGTTATGTATATTTATTATTACCATGAGCTCCATAACCGAACTCGAAATGATTGATGTAACGACCCATTTTGGGAAATATTATAAAACATATAAAATTGGTGACATTTTGAAACGACGTTTTATGTGTTGGGTGTTTTAGAATATTTAATTATCTTAATTGTATATTTATTTGGTGGGTGTTAATTAACTTAACTAAGTTAGTGATAAGCTAGTTAGAATTAACTAGTAAATAGGACGACCAAAGCTGCCAATAGATAAAAGTTGTAAAATGGAGAGTTAAAGTCTTGACTTTGGTTAACTTTTACACATTTCATATGTGTATGTGTGTGGTTGTAGACATACAGAGGGAGACACAAGGAGGAAGCCACAAAATTCTAGAAATCCATTAAATTGGTGCATGATTCATGGTCTGATCTTGAATGCAAGAGTGAACTTGGGCTCTCGATGCATCAATCTACATCTAGATAAGAATTTTTGGATGTTTTATGATGTTTTCGTGGATATCTCATAGGGTGTGGGTTTAATGTGTCAAAAATAAAAAAATGGAGATTTAGATGGTGTCATATGTTGTTAATCCTCATCAGTATCATCTAAGAATAACTTTTTGATTTTTTTATGGAGTTTGGCAGAGTTGGATTAAAATGGTGTTTTATGGTTCATTAGGAAGATGAACTAGGAGCATGAAAAGGGGTGCTGGATAATGGTTTAGATGATAACAAGATGATTTCTAACATTTCAAATGGTATAACATTGGTGAATTATGGTGATTATTGAACTTGGATAAATAGAAACATAAATGGGGGATTGAGGGGTTTTAGTTGTATTTGAATTGTGTGGGTGAATTTTTTGCACATAAGTTGTTTAATGAAATGTCAACAACTTGATTTTTACCTTATAATGTCTTTAAAGGGATGGGTGAGGTAAATTTGGTGTTATAATCACAAAAGATGAAATCTTTATAATTAAATGGGTCAATTGGTGTAAACTAGATAGTAAATGATGAGTATGGGTCATGAGGGTATAATTTGACTAGTTATAGTCAACCTTTGTATTAAACCTATTAGTTGTGATAATACGAAGCATTAGAGGAGGTGTTAGTGTAAGCAAACAACCCGGAGAAAAGATTGTGGTGGTGGATAACTTGTCGGGTCAAGGTAAGTCACCCATCTATTATACTTGATATTGTTAAATGGTGTTATGCACACATATGTAAATATGTATGTAGATGTTTTTGGAATATACATTGAATTGGTGTTTGTATATTTGTTGTTTGACAATAACATACAGTAGGTGTTATATTTGCTTAGTTATTGTAATGTAGAATGTTTACATACGATGTGGCATAATAAGAATGATTCACAAGAGGTGTGGACTTCTTATTGAAGTTTGATCAGAATTTGTCAAACAATTCACAAGATGTGTGAATATGGAAATTGTGTGAATTGGTGTTTGTATGATTGGTGTTTGTCAATAATATGCAATATGTGTTACATTTGCTTAGTTATTGTAAAATTTGTATGTTTATAAGTGGTGTGGAGGTGTAAGAATGATTCACAAGAGGTGTGAACTCCATATTTAAATTTGACTAAAATTGTCAAATGACTCGTAAGAGGTGTGAATGTGGAATTAATTGGTGTTTAAATACTTGGTGTTGACAATAACATGCAATGGGTGTTTAAATTGCTTAGTTATTGTGATTTATTATGTTTATAAGTGGTATGGAGAAATAAGAATGATTCACAAATGGTGTGAACTTCTTATTTGAAGTTTGACTGAATATAGTCAAACAATTCACATTCTGTGTGAATGAAAAACGAGTTAAATAACAAGTGGTGTGATCTTCCTATGGTGAATATATGGAATTTTAGATAAATCACAGGTGGTGTGATTACCTACCTTTAGAATCCTTGGTGAAAAAGAAAGTCTCAAGGAAATGGTGAATAATTTGACTTTTACATGGTGAATTATATGTTCTAGCACTTTATTGGTGTTTTAAAGTGCTATGAATATGATTTTCATGTGTTGAATATGTTGGTAATGTTATACAAATAGGAATTCTTGGTGGAAATGGGAATCCCAGTAAGTTTGGGTGAAAATGGAGGTGTTAACGGGTTTGGGAGAAAATGACCTGTTTAACTAATCGTGTGGTGTTTAATTTGATTGTTATCATCAAATTATGTTTGAAACTTTTTTTTTATGTTTCAAGGTGTGTTGGGATGTATTTGGAGGCAACAGAAGGTTAAAACGATCTGGGGTGGCAATAGGGGTGAAAAACGCAAAAAACTGCATTTTCTGCATGCAGGTGGGCGTACGCTACGCCTTGGGCATAGTCTACACTGGGGAAGTTCTGTTAGGAAGGTTGTAGCCTACGTCCATGCCGTAGGTTACGGCTAGGGGTGTCCAAAATCGCCCGTTTTGGTCGTTTAATCGCATTTTGGGATCCAATAACCTTCCGTTATGAACCAGAAAGTATACATAGGTGTCTTTACTTAGTTCTACGACCTAATGATGATTTAAATGTGGTGTTTTGTATGTGAACGTAAAGGATGATGGCAAATGTGATCGGATTTCTCGCGAAGGCTCGGATCGCATGCGTTCTTGATGAATAACCCAACATTTTTTTTGAAATTTTATAAAGATGTTAGGATGTTTGGTTGGCAAAATATTTGTAAATGGATTATGGTGAAGGGTAGGGTTATTTTGGGTGTTTAAACTTGTCGTTTAATTTGAAAAATCTGGGACCTATCTCTGAGAGTGTTTTAAAAACACGTGTTACGCATGTGTGGGTTTTGGGGCTTACAATTGAATTGGCCCACCCCAATGTCTTATTGCTAAACATTGTACTATGATGAATATTAAGCACTCGATTTAACTTACAATCAAAGTTAGAGTTACTAACCACGAATGAGAGTTGTTACTCCTAAATTTACTATTCTCAATAATTCACGTTTACCCATAATAAACGTTAAAAATAGGGGATTTAAAGCAATAAAAGTAACTCATGTAATAATGTGTTGAACTAAAACCATTTGTGTTTATAAAACGAGTACAAACATTATTTCTCCCTTGTGAGCTGTAAAACATTGAAGAAATAGGGGCTGAATTTACTTCACACGACTTTAACTATTTCTGTGACCAAGAAGGCATGGCACGCATGTTAACGACCCCTTATGCACCTCAACAAAACGACATAGTAAAATAGAGAAACCGAACGCTACTCGAGATGACTCGGTGTCTCATGAAAGCCAGAGGTGTACCAAATTGTTTCTGGGGCGAAGCGATTCGACATGCAACATTTATTATAAATCAAAGCACTACGCAAGCATTGTTAGGAGTTACACCATACGAAAAGTTTTATGGTGAGAAACTGGACCTTGAAGATTTAAGAGTATTTGGTTGCGTGACTTATGAAATAGTAGTTTCAACGAAGGAAACTCGTTGATAGGTGCAAACTAGTGGTATAATTTGGCCAAGAGCCCGGTTCAGGTGGACCTCGAATTTTCAATCCTTTGCATATGTGATGAGAAAAGAGGATGGAATTGGAAAAGTGTGCCAAAAAAAACAACCCAAGCTAAAAGTGAACTAGGTACTTTTACAGTCATGTTGGGTGACACAGCTGAACCCGAAGTTGAACAGCCCGACAACAATGTAATGAATCTAGTATATGTAAGACAAACGTCAGACCACAGTTGACCAGAACAATGGTTTAGAAATAGCACCGCATGCCAACGGTAAGCCACAAGGTGAACCAATCGGGAGCCCAGCTCATATAAACAACCTAGAACAAGATGAAATTGGAATCGATGCTACACCTGTCCGGGTACGTCGCTCAACTTGTATTATACTGTTACTAGAAAAATTAATGACTACGAGCTGAATGCTAATGAACTTTTATTAACCTTTTGATGAGCTGAACCGTTGAATTATAAAGAAGCTAAAAGAAACCGAAACGACACAAAGCAATGAAACATAAGATTGAGTCTATCAAGAAGAATAATACTTGGAAACTTGTTCCTCTACCGAAAGACGTTAAACCTATCGTGTTAAGATTTTTGTTTAAAATCAAAAGAAACATAGATGACTCGATTAATAAGTACAAATCATGTTTTGTAACCAAAGGCTATGTGTCACACCCCCCAGATTTCGACCATCGAGGGCGCGACGTGGATTGGTTAGGATCGCAGTATCTTGTCACACTTGCGAGACCTACTTGTTTGTTTACATACGTACATCCAATATATTTGGATAAAACAGTTTTGTAATATCGCAGGATTGGTTAGATCGTAGTCTTTTGTTACACTTGGTCAGGATCGCAGAATCGTAGTCCAAGTTTAATTTAAATATGTGATAATTATATAGTCCTAAAATTGAGGGTTGTTTTTAGATAATTACGTGGTTTAAATTAAATAGAATACTAGTTATATTCTAAGGTGATTGGTTAGTCTATATATACTGTATTTAGGTAGAGATTATAAAATTATGAAGTTTTTGAGTTAAAGGTTTCTTCAATAAAATTGCGTGTTTGGCAATATGTTTTTGCTCTGATTTCCTTTAGAAACATGGTCAGATTTTAAGAGCTTATCATTGTGAGAGAATGACTTGTTGTAAATATGTCGCCTCACATGTGAATTCTTAATTACGTCTCTCCATTTTCTATTCAACTTCAAAATATTCTTTTTTAAAGAATAATGGGAATGTTGGCTGAGTTTTTGTAAATACGCACCGCACTCACGTATTATGTAGAAGAAATAAAATACTATGTTATATAAAACTTGAATGAAAACCAAGAAAAGTTCACTACTTTCAATAAAAGAAAATAGCTATATAAATAGCTTTACACATCATCGTGGGAGCCATAAAACAAGCAGAAAAATACTAACTTACCCAAAGAACCGGTACAAATTTTGACTCATCACCAACGTTCACCTTTTCCCTATTTAATCAGTCAAATCACTTTACCAACTATCTTCTTTATTAGCCTCACTCTTAATGCCTATCGTTGCATTAAGATTTTATCTTGTAATGTAATAAATGGTAACATGCATTCACATCAGGGTAGACGCTATCTTCCCGTGAAAGGGGTTGTTAGCCTGATAGTACTATCATTGTTATCATCCTGCTCATCCATGAGTTTATAGGTTACAGTTGTTATTTGAGGACTTTTATGATAACATGGTACAATTTTCATGTAATCATCAAACAAGAGTTGAAATGCTCAAGCAGGATGTAAGCATATCATTGTTATTGAAACATGTAACCATAATGTAATTGTAATGCAAACCCCGAGTTTTAGAGATCCAAAGATTTAAAAAGGGGAAATGAAATCATATAAGTATACCACTGTAATTGAAATACGTAAACATACTATTGTTGTAATAGAATCCTCGAGTTTTGGAAAAACAAAACATTAAAATGGAGACTATAAAACTCACCGACGTGATTGAAGTGTTACACAAAGCCTCAAGTGAATTATGCCTATCATTAAGGTTCTATAAGTTCTTTGTATCTAATTTAGATTACCAGAACATTCCTTGATATTAAATATCAAGAATAATGTAAATGGATTCGTCAAACTGGTTCTGAGGTATTTATTTAGAATCAATGTAATACGATTATCAGTTAATTTGTAATGTTAAAATCATTGATTTTGATTAGCAATTGAGTTCTTATACTCATTCGATTGTAAATTGATAACAATTGCACCCTGTTGTTAAAACCAGAATCTTAATAGGCTTTCAGATCAAAATAAGGTTGTCGGATTGCGAAATTGATTGAAAAATCAAGTTTGGAATGTGAAATCGATTAAGAATATGTTTTCGTATTGAAAACCAATGCTTAAATTAAGTCCAATACTGAAATCGGGGTTTTAATCGAGAGTTAGATAAAAATCGGATCACCAGATTGTAAAATGGTTCGCGAAATCGAGTCCGGAATGCGAAATCGATTAAAAATATGTCCTTTTATCGAAAACGGGTCATCGGATTGCGAATCGGAGCGCGAAACGAAGTTCAGAACGCAAAACAGACAAAAATAAGGTTTCTGCCGGAATATTCCGCTGCGCGGTAACCCCTCGCCGGAATTTGGCCGGAGTGTGGCTGGAGTTCGGCCGGTGACCAGCGGCCGGACTCGGCGGTGCGGCGGCGGGTTGTGGTCGGCGGTGGCCCGGTGGCCCTACGGTGGTGGCTTAGTGGCCTGGGCTGTGGCTAGGAATCCTGGCTTGATTAAGTTATGTTATCAATTATTTTACTTCAATTCATAATATGATTGATATTAATTTAGTTTTGAACCC
The DNA here is from genome assembly GCA_009363875.1 of Mikania micrantha. Taxonomy (NCBI): domain Eukaryota; kingdom Viridiplantae; phylum Streptophyta; class Magnoliopsida; order Asterales; family Asteraceae; genus Mikania; species Mikania micrantha. The sequence continues at coordinate 91,808,591 of CM018691.1, read as the reverse complement.
TTGAATTTGGTTTTTGGTCATTATTATAGAAATTTCGCGTAATTCGGCAATTCTGCGTGATATTGTTTGTGACTTGTTTCATCTTGTAATTTCCTTACATATATAAACAGATTCACATGTATATACATGTTAAATCATGAACTATTAATTAAAATGTTAATTCATGAATTTAGGAAATTACCTCGCAACAAAGAATGAAATGTCACACTATCGTATCTTTCACAAAAATTATAAAACAAACATATAAAATTACTATTATGTTTTTTTTATAGTCAGGACCCCAAAATTTTCGAGGCCCTAGGCGACCGCCTACTTTATAACATACAAGAGCCGACTTCGTAATGAGTATGATTCATCCCATTAAGTGAGAATACCCACACTTGCATGTATTCCTTTTTTTTTTGTCTAACGTATACTAGTCTCTTCTTCTTTGCCAGTACTTTTAATGGCCTCCTCACATTATGGAAGATCTCCTTCACATGTGTATCATAAACATACTCTCCAAAAGCTGCTTTAAGCCTCTCCTATCTCCTATATCCTCTTTAAGGTTATAACTAGGATCCAAGGTTAGTAGTTCAAGATAACGTCAAGCACAACCTTGATTTTAGTTGTAGCAATAAAATCCTTTTATTGTAAGAATATAAAGTAGGATAAGGTAACAAGTTTTCAAATGAATGAGAAAATAATTGATATTCCTTGTGTTCTCTTAATAGAAAGATGCCAGATATATACAAGAAAATAAACGTTAAAGAATATACAGAGCCACATAATAAATCAAATAAATAAATGGCTAATTAATTAGGTGTGGTTAATATCCCCCCGCAAGCGAGAGGGTGGAGGTCCAAGACGAAGCATGTTCTTGAAGAATTCAAACTGTGATCGAGGAAGACTTTTAGTAAAGATATCTGCAACCTGAAGCTTGGTTGGAATAAATTTGGTGTGCAGCTTACCCGAAGCAACCAGTTCCCTAACGAAATGGTAATCAAGATCAATATGCTTGGCTCGTTTGTGAGAGACCGGATTTTGAGTAAGGAACAAGGCACTCTGATTGTCACATAGAATAGTCGGTTTGTCTGGGGGTAGAGTGTGCATTTCCCGAAGTAGGTGATTAATCCAGACAATCTCAGCAGCACTATTGGCCATAGCACGATACTCAGATTCACAGCTAGAACGCGAGACAGAGGGTTTTTTCTTAGCACTCCATGAAATAAGATTGCCACCCAAAAAAATGGAGTAGCCGTATGTTGAGCGACACATCTCAATACAACGGGCCCAATCAACATCCGAGTACCTGATAAGAGAAGAATGAGAGGGTATACTAAAGTGAAGTCCAAAATCAATTGTTCTCTTGAGATAACGCAATATTCTTTTCACTTCTTGAAAGTGTTGACTCGTACGAGCATGAAGGAACTGGCTAACTTGATTTACAGCGTATGAGATGTCTGGTCTAGTATTTTCTAAATATTGTAAGCACCAACAATAGAACGGTAATGTGTTGGATCTGAGAATGGTTCATCATTAGAGCAAAAGGAAATGTTGGTGGCAAGGGTAGTGGGAACCGGTTTCGCATCAAGCATTTTGGCACGTTCCAGGATCTCTTTGGTGTACTTGAATTGAGATAATACAAGCCTGTCCAGGTGATAAGACACCTCAAGTCCAAGAAAATAATCAAGCTTCCCGAGATCTTTAATTGCAAATTCTTGATGTAATTTGGCGATGAGAGAAGTAACCGTGTGTTCCTGATTGCCTGTTATGATAGTATCATCAATATACACTAATAGATACATTATACATGTGTCACATTTAAAACAAATAGTGACGTGTCAGCTTTGCTACATGTGAAGCCATTGTTGATTAAAAATGCGCTCAATCGATAAAACCAAGCTTTAGGGCTTGCTTGAGGCCATATAGAGCTTTGTTTAATTTACATACATGATTGGGAAAGTGGGAGTTTATGTAACCAGGAGTTTGTTCCATGTAGACACACTCAGTAAGGTATCCATGCAGAAACGTGTTATAGACTTCAAGTTGGTTAAGTTTCAATCCATTTATCATTGCCAAAGAAATGACAGTTTGGATCGTGGAGGCTTTAACCACAGGACTAAATGTGTAAGAGTAGTCAAGGACAGGAATTTGGCTATAACCTTGAGCAACAAGATGTGCTTTACGTCTCTCAATCGTGCCATCAGAGTTGAATTTTTTCCTAAAAAGCCAATTGGATCCAACAACTTGGCTATCAAGAGGCCGAGGAACCAAGTGCCATGTGTTGATTTTTGTGTAGAGCATCAATTTCACGTTGCACAGAATGAACCCAACGTGGATATTTGGAGGTGGATTTAAAGGTTTTGGGATCGGAAGCGGAATGGAGAGCTTGATGAAGGGCATTTTTAGTGAGGTGAGACAAATTATTAGGATGTTTTGGTTTAAAGACTCTAGCTTTAGCACGAGTAGTCATAGGGTGTGTTAATTGGTGGTGGAGGAGGATGGTTAGGAATTGATGATTTTCATTCCATGGAATATGGGTGTTTTTTTTCATTCCTTCTCTTCAATGAATGATCCGACCCATGTCCAAAACCATGACCCGATCCATGAACAACACCATGAGCCGACCCTTGACCTAACCCATGATCCGAACCATGACACGAAAAATGACCCAAACCATGATCCGAACAATGACCCGAACCTTGACCCAAACTATGCTCGAACCATGACCCGATCCATGACTCAAAAAATTGCCGACCCTTGACTCAAACAATGACCCGACCCATGAACCAAACCATGACCCGATCCATGAAATGCCCCATGATCGAACATTGATCTAAACAATAACCGACCACTAAAACGACCGATGGTCCGAACCATGACTCAACCCATGACAAAAAACCCCGACCCGCGACCTAACCCATGACTTGAACAATGATTAAAACCATGAATCGACCCATAAATTTTATTTCATTCCTTCATCTTCTCATGTCTACCAAACAACAAGATGTAATGAATCATTTCATTACTAGAGGTAACCAAACAGGACAATGAAAGTGTAATGATTCATTTTTTCCCACATCCATTCCCTTGTCCATTCCATTCCTTCATACCAAATAGACCCTTAAGGATAGAAATTTTTCTAAGATTAGTATTAAAGTCAAGGAATTTGGAGTCGGGATTCTGTAATCTTAGAATCCGAACTAAATTCCTCACTGTGTATTCATCAAAGGATTTCAAAGGCAAAGATCTGTATTCTTAGTATCTTTGATATGAAATTCTCATCATGCTATCATATTTAGGACTTCATAACTAGGAATCCATGTAACAACATTCTTTAATTGAAGTTCACACCAGGAAATCATAATACTCAATACTGTAAGTATTGGGAACCTAGGATAATTATCCCAGGACACATCCATATGAAAACATAAGGTCTTGATTTCAAGTAAATTAAAACCACGGTTTACACACTCATAATCATATTCATAGTTCAAGAAAAAATCATGATACAACCATAAACAATCATGAGTTGGGATCCAATCTTCAAATATTAACGATGGCCCAGCTCTAGCATACTGAAGTGGTAGTGGGCTGGCGGTTGGGCTAGCAGTTAGCTTGACCCAACGTATGCCCTATATATAAACTAACCTTAGTATGACAATGGGAATTCGGCATGAGTATTTGAAGTAAATATCCGGGATCAACTGGAATCATTTGAACATTAGTCAACCATATAAGATACAACCATGTGTGAAACAACCATTGTGTGAATCAATCATAGATGAAACAATCCTATGTGAAACAATCATTATGTTAATCAACCATAGGTGAAACAATCATTATGTGAATCAATATTGTGAACAAACTTTATGTGTTAATCTTAAATGATTACATACTTATTACTTACTAACATAGGTTAACAAGACAAGTGTAGAGCACACGTATAACTTAGTTCTACATGTTAACAATTGTTAGTATGTGCACGCATTAGTTCAATCATAATTCAACCATAGTTCAACAATAGTTCAGTTGATCAAGATCATTTAGATTCTTTATCAATGGGACATACTTGTTCATTCGTACAATCGTATTGCCAAACGCTAGCAAAGGCACGATCGTGGTATTTCGAAGCGGTGGTGGGCTGGCGGTTGGGCTAGAATTTGCTTGACCCTACGTATGCCCTATATATAAGCTATCTTCAGTAGGGCTGTAAACGAACCGAACCGAACCGAACAAGACTGTGTTCGTGTTCGTTGGTTTAGATTTTGGCGAACTAACGAACGGTTCATGAACAAATAACCGAACAAGATTTGGTGTTCGTGTTCGTTTGTTAAGGAAAAGAATGTGTTCGTGTTCGTTTGTGTTCGTTCGTTAATTTCAAAAACGAACACAAACGAACACTAATGAACACTAACGGACACTAACGGACACAAACGGACACTAACGGACACTAACGGACACAAACGAACACAAACGAACACAGATAACTTAAAACATAAAAATTAACATTTCCAATCCCAAACATACATTAGAGTTCTGGTACTTCAAAATAAACATAAGTTCTAACTGGAAAAAAACAAGATCTAATGCCTCAAAAATCATTCTAAAATAATATTTTTAACTTGAAAGTCTTCATATGATGAAACACGAACCATAACTCCAAATATCTCCAATTAATCATTTAAATGCCATCCTGAGATAATTAATAGAAAAAACATCAAGTTCAACAAAACAACTTTACATAGTAAGTGACATCTTATAAAATTGTCTAAATGTAAAATTAAACTTGTACCAAAACTTCATCCAAAGTAGTTCACTTTCTTCAAGGCAACTCAATATATACTACATCATCATTTTCCTACAAAAACAAAGAAAATACATTGACAAGAATAATAAAACAAACATTACAGTTATCGTATAGTAAAATTACATTGTTCTTCTTTTTGTGCACCCCATAATAATGACGATACCAATCAGCTCCACATATAAGCATATCAACCATCTTAGTTCCTAAAGAAGAACGATGTGGATCAATAACCCTCCCACCGGCACTAAAAGCTGACTCTGAAGCAACATTGGTGATTGGAATAGCTAAGATATCAGCAGCCATTTTGGATAAAATTCTATACTTGAGTTTGTTCTCTTTCCACCATTCCAATGCATCAAAATGTGTACCTGCTTCCTGAATATAAACCCCTTCTTCCAAATAAGTAACTAATTCTGACTTCACACTTTCAACACAATCGACACTTCTAATATGTTGGTGATACTTAGCACTCCCAGTCTTGATATCCTTACCAAATCGAGAAGCCATAAAGCTAGCACCACTTCCACTTCCACTCCCACTCCCACTCCCACTCCCACTCGGACCACTTTCAACAGTTGCACTCTTAGAAGAATCAATATTAGACTCTTTATGACTCTCAACATACTCCTTAAACAGTTCATCTAAAGAATCACGAACAAATTGAATCTCTTCAAGAGCTCTATCATTAGAATAAATAAGCTTAAAAGAAAAGTCAATCAATTTCATCTTGTACCTAGGATCCAAAACAGCACCAACTGAAATTAACAAATTACATGAGCCCCAATACTTGTCAAATTTAATTTTCATCACCTCAACCATGTCTTTCATGCAATCATCCTCATTCAAAGTTACAGAATCCAATGTTTCTTTTATCCCATATAACTCACTAAGAAATAAATTGGATGTTGGATACTCGGATCCTTTAAGATAAAAACAAAAAAAAAAAACAAAAATGTTAAAAAAAGCTCAAAATATTAAAACAAAATGCTCAAAATAATGTCATAATTAATACCTGAAATCAACTTTGTTGCCTCGTTGAAAAGTACTAAAAATGAGCAAACATCTTCAACTTTTTTCCAATCGTCATCACTCGGCAAAGTCTTGTATGTTGTTTCTCGGTCAGCATAATTCGCAAAAACTTCTTTAAACTCCAAGGCTGTAGACAACATAGCATATGTGGCATTCCAACGAGTAGTAACGTCCAAGATTAAACTCTTTTTTGATTTTTTTAGTTGCTTAGAAAGCTCACTAAAGAGATGCAATCGACCTGGAGAGGTAGTCACATGTTTCACACTCTCACGAACATTGTGAATTATATCTTTAATTTCCAGTAAACCATCCTGCACTAACAAATTAAGAATATGTGCACAACACCGCACATGAAACATCTTTCCATCAAGAGGAAGCTTTTTTTGAAGATTCAAGTTTTCCTTTAACTTTTCAGCCACCACATCATTTGTTCTTGCATTGTCAACTGTTAAAGAAGCGACTTTTGCCTCAATTTTCCATTCTTTCAGACACTTGAAGAGGCAATCATAAATACGAACACCAGAATATGGTGGAGGTACATCAACAAAATTCAATATGCATTTATGTAGCTTAAAATCTCCGTCTACAAAGTGGCATGTCACAACCATGTAATGAATATTTTGAACAGATGTCCACATATCGGTTGTAATGCTAACACGGTTAACTGTATTCAACAGTTTTTGAATTCTTTTTCTTCCAATTTCATAACTAGAAATACAATCTTGCTTAACTGTTGCACGTGAGATCTTTGTAAATGCCGGATTAGCTTCCCTCATCACCACATTAAAGAGCTCGTACTCGACTAAGTTGAATGGCAACTCATGAACCATAACCATATGAGAAATAACCTCTCTCATTCTAGTATTATCAAACTTCCAATTTTGAACCATTGATGAAGATTCTGAATTTCCAGGAAAAACATTTAGCTTCAATTGACCTTTTTTCACATGTTGTAATTTTGGACAAAATTGATTAATGTGCCTGCGCATTGGTGTGGTTGTTCCATCTTTAAATTTTTTGACTTTCTCTCCACAATGAATGCATTCATGCATTTGAGTTCCATTATCCAAAGTTATCTCACGAAAATGTTCCCAAGTGACTGAAGTTTTCTTTCTTTTCTTTTTTGTAAATGGATCTTGTTCTTCACAGTTTGCAGCATTTGCTTGTTCTACACCCGCGGTTGTATCACGTGCAGCTTCATTGGCTTCTCCATCAATAATTACAACATTTGGATTATTTTCCATTGTTGGAGTGTCAGCACTTGACTGAAATTCTGAAGATTCAAATGGTGAACGTATGTCTAAATATTGATCTTCATTAGAAAGGAATGGACCACTACAAGAATCATCAGACATCTACAAATATAAACAAAAAACAAAAAATGAACAATAACATAAACCAATAAAACTGACTAATAATTCAGAACCCAAAAATGTTGCATCTTACAGTTTGTATAATCTGTAAAATAGTATTCAGAGATTGAATCATTCAATAATTCTTGATAGTTTATTCATTAAACGAAATCAGCTTTATATAGCTGGGTACATAAGATTGAATCATTCAATAATTCTTGATAGTTTATTCATTAAACGAAATCAGCTTTATATAGCTGGGTACATAAAACAAACTCAACAAACTACTCTAACGTAAACCATAATAAAAGCCACGACTTCTTACAAACCAGAAGAGTCGGGTGACTCGCTCAAATACTAACAAACTAAACATCACGTGAGCATCAGCTCATTATTTTACTAGACACATAAATCCATATCATAATCAACCCTAAACAAGTTGTATAATCAATCCTAAACAAACATCAAACCAATTAGGATAGCTGCGTCATAAATAAACCATTAGATATCAACCCTAAACAAACAATCGCTGAACAGATTTGACGGAGAGATAGGGAAGAAAATTACGTGAGTGAACCTGAATCGGGTAATGCAGTGGCGGAGCCGACGGTGGCGGAGGAGGCAGATGCGGAGTCGACAGTGGCGGAGGGCGGAGGGCGATGGACGTGATGGTGGCTGATGAAGTGATGGAAGATGCCCTAATTTGAAAATGAATGCGCGTTCTTTTGCTCTGTAATACGTGGTAGGTGGGATTTAGGGGGGGGGGGGGGTTGGGTAAACTGAATATCTTGTAGTAGGTGGGATTTGGGGGGGGGGGGTTGGGTAAATTGAAACTAAATTTATAAATAATAAATGTTTAAAATAATATAACGGACAAACGAACACAAACGAACGGATACAAACGAATGTAAACGAACGAACGTAAACGGACATCTTACCGAACGTTCACGAACACAAATGAACGAACGGAGCCTTTGTTCGTGTTCGTTCATTTAACTTAACGAACGAAATTTCTTGTTCATGTTCGTTCCTTTATTAAACGAACGAACATAAACGAACTTCCCGCCGAACGGTTCACGAACTGTTCGCTGAACGTTCGGTTCGTTTACAGCCCTAATCTTCAGTATACTGGAAAGTGGCAGTGTGTAGGTTTGGTGGAGTGAAACCACGAGACATCGTACATATAATCGTGATACACAATCACATGAGAATTATACTCACAACTTAACTGTTTATATGTTAACCGCTTATAGGTGTACTTGCTCATGAGTGCAATTGAATGATAATATTAGTAGCATGGATATATTACTAACTTTATCTTATAAATTTAATTGTATAACTTCACATTACTGACCGCTTGTGGCTTTCTCTTCGTAAAAAGTCTCCTTGACGTAATACTAACGCCGAGGGTTCGACGAGCGGAAACGATGAAGAAATTAACAAGATCACCCGAGTCCACTCTATTCATATGAGGGAGGTTATACTGGGGATGGTTCCTGATATCACCAAAAACCTTCAGAGAAGTGCCGGTGAATCAGCAACCAACAACTCAAACACCCTTAACACTAGATTGTTACCTTCCCTTTCAAGCAGTTCAATGATGCTAAGCCTCCTAAGCATGCTGGTACTTAGGGAGCTACCGGTCTACGACAATGGTTGGAAAGCATTGAAGACATCCATGAGTTCACAGGATGTCTTGAAAATTTGAATGTCAAGATGGCCTCAAGCGCTTTTCACAAAGGTGCTCTCACCTGGTGGAACGCTGAGAAGAACACCAGAGGACGGGTGGTTGCTTTGGCCTTACCGTGGGAAGATTTCAAGAAATTGCTTGTGGAGCAGTGTTGTCCACGCCAGGAACTAAAGAAGCTGGAGGCCGAAATGTGGAGTTTGGCCCAAGATAGTGGGGAGATTGCAAAGTACACAACTCATTTCCATGAGTTGTGCATTTTGGTTCCACATCTGGTTACTCCTCTATCACGAAAGATAGAGAAGTATATCGAGGGATTGCCCCTAGTCATCAGGGGAAATGTTATGGGAAGTAGCCCCAATACTTTAGAGACGGCTATTCACTTAAGTGCCACTCTCACCAAACAGTATGTCAAAGTGGGCCTACTCACTCGGAATGGCTACAAAAGGGCAAAGACTGATGAAATCAAGAAGCCCGAGCAACATCAACCGAAGAAGAGGAAACATAAGACAATCATGAATTATGCAGCCGTGACTGTCGCTCCTATCCAAGACACTCCCATTACTACTGCTCCACAACCTGCTACGACTAGAAAGCCTTATACTGGTCCGTACCCACTCTGCACAAAGTGCCATTATCATCATCTTCCTACCCTTCCATGCAAGAAATGTCTCAAGTGCGGAAGAATTGGACACTTAGCAGCAACGTGTCGTGCCACTCATCTTGTTGCTACTACTACTACCACTGTTCCTGCCATTACAGGTGGAAAGGCCTGTTATAACTGCGGAGCAGAGGGACACTTCAGAAACCAGTGTTCACATCTCATCAACAAAAACACAGCTACTACTGCCACTACTCGTGCCTTTGTCAATGGAGCTACCAAGGCAGGCAAGGACCCGATAGTCATCACATGTACTTTTCTCTTTAACAATCATTACGTTGCAATCCTATTTGCTATCGGTGCAGACAAAAGTTTTGTTTCTGCTACCGTTGCATCTTTCTTTGATAAACAACCATCAGTACTTACTACTCCATATACAGTATAAGTATCTGATGGTAAGAACATACTTGTAAATTCTGTACTATGTGATTGTGAGCTCATGTTAAATGATCATTCGTTCACCATCGATCTCATTCCAGTGACACTTGGGAGTTTCGAAGTAATCATTGGAATGGATTGGTTATCTAAACATAACGTTGAAGTCGTTGCTTGGAGAATTTACTACGAATTCCCCTACCGTCTGGCGAAACGATGCTAGTTTCGGGGAGAAAACCTGCCGCGGAAAAGAAATACTGTGCTTTTCTGGCACATTAGTGGAAAAGAATAGGGGTGGCATGTCACACCCCCACCTCTCGTCACCTGTTGATGATGTCACTGAGAAGGTTGCGGAAGCATTGTGGTGATGTCTCAGAGATAAGGTGTGACTTACTTGATCCGGTATCATAACACACAGATTAACTTAAAGTAAATACATGACAAGGTTCGTCATTGCAATCAACATTATAGTTTACAACTAAGTTTATTTAATTACATGACTAGATTATTCAACTACAAATATATATAAGGTGCATCCTCACCCGGCAGTCACTGTCTCCCTTCAAAAAGGTTTAGATTTAAAATGTCAGTACAAAGCTGGTGAGTTCGTAAAGTTCATATTCAACAATATAATATGTTATACAAGTTCTCAAAATATTCAGTTCAAGATGACCATGGAACCTGTATCTAGTTCCTTTCGGACGTCTGGTTCTATAAGATACTACCCGTTAGTAACATCTTAATGCCTCATTGTCTTAATGTCTATCACAACATTAAGAAGTCTAAAAATAGGAAACAAACATTCACAACAAGGGGAGTTGCAGCTCCTAGCAAAAGAGTTGTCAGCCGATAGTACTATCGTTGTTCCCCGTTCGGCCCCACATGGGTTCACTAGATACAGTTCAAAAATGAGGACTTTTAAGTTCTGTGATAGTGTTCTGTTCTCCAGGAAAAATCCCATGAAATCCACAAGTTCTCAATAAATCACATGAAATCACGTAGATAACAGTGATACATATCATATAGTTCAAAAAAGTTCCACAGTGATACCCCGATGTTTATAAAAGATTAAAAAGAAAAGGGGTTGTACGAAATTCACCTGAAGTCAGGAGAGTGATAAGATCAAACGTAGAATAGAAGTGGTAGCTAATTTCTGCATTTGTTTATGTTAAATTAGCTGTTTATGTTTTAACTTACTGATTAGATCTTTCTGAGTCCGATGTCAAAGACATTGTCTTAACAGTCATCAAACTGATGTTAAGTATTTAATTAGTTAATTTAATGTTATATCATACAACGTATGATAATGTAGGAACCTACACTGTATTAGGTTCCTAATACAAGTTTGATGACACACTTGATTAATCAGAATAATCTCGGATTAATCAAATAGTTAATGTTGTTGATTATAATGCTAAAACAGTTTCTGGACAGATTAATGGCTTAAGAATGATCAATCCTTGTTATTGATTACCCAAATATCATGAAATATCACAATGTAGCATTAGAATAGGTTTAATAACCATGTTTAACATACTTATCTGACTGTTATCATAAACATCAGATAATCGTTCAAACGAGTATGTTAATGATCGTGATTAGTTTGAAACACTTGGATTTAACCTTGCTTTCTAAAGATTAATCAAACTAATCACCTACATTGTCACAATCAAATGGTTTAAATCATTATAATCGTGGGTATGATTTCATGCAAACCAGGCATTACAACGGATCACAACAAGGATTTATCCATTAAAACATCGTGTTCTTCGTTTATAATCAATCCTGGCCATCGTCTAGGAAATAATCAACAATCCTAACTATTTCATTAAGTTCAAAAACAAGATCTAATCAATCATTATCAAGCTAGAAGGTTAAAACGAACCATTACCTGATCTGACGAATTTTTGAGCATAAAACGACGATCAGGGCTTGCAAAAACGTTCCTTGGTACGATCCAAGCAATTAGAGGGCTTCAAAATAGGATTTAGATGATGAAAATTCAATCTGGTGGTGTTTTTGAGCATGAAGGATCGAGAGAAAAAGAAATTTTATGTTTTCAATGCAATCTGATCCTTTTTAAGCTGTTCCACCGCCTCCAGACACGCCGGGCGCACCGCCCCAGGTGGGCGTGTGGCCCGGGGCCGCCCCAGCCCCATTTCCTTGATTTTTTTGATTTTCTTCGTTTCGCGATTCCGGACAATCCGTAACTCCGTTTCGTGCACGGTTTTCGCCCACGTTCATCATTTCTCGCATACTATCAACCTGTAATAACTAAATTTGCTAAATCAATGTGGATTTCAAGCACGATCAAATGTGCTCATGTCATCGATGACGTAATTCTTAACTGCAATTGTCACAGTCTCCTCCTTTTAGAGAAATTTCGTTCCGAAATTTAGTGAAGACTTACTCAATGACAATCGTTTATGAGAATAGATGTGGGTATTTTGTTTTCATCCGATCTTTTCGTTCCCACGTATACTCAGGTCCACGTTGTGAGTTCCATCGCACTTTATCGATTGGTACGCGACTACGTTTTAGTAATTTTACTTCTCGATCCATTACCTCTACTGGTTCTTCACTGAATTGAAGTTTTTTCATCAATTTGAACGTCTTCGAGAGGTACGATCAATGATTCTTCAGCTAGGCACTTTTTCAGATTTGATACATGAAAGACATCATGAATATTACTGAGTTCAAGAGGTAACTCAAGTCTGTAGGCTACTGATCCAATTCGTTCAAGAATTTTGAACGGCCATACAAATCTTGGTGAAAGCTTACCTCTCTTCCCAAATCTGAAAATGCCCTTCCAAGGTGAAACTTTAACATTACTCGATCACCTATTTGGAATTCTAGAGGTCTACGACGATTATCAACGTAACTCTTTTGACGATCGCGAGCAGCTTTAATTCGTTCTTGAATCAATGCGATCTTATTAGTTGTTTCTTGAATGAATTCTGGGCCTATGATCTGACTTTCACCTACCTCTGACCAACAGATAGGTGATCTACACTTACGTCCATAAAGTGCTTCGAATGGAGCACATTGAATACTGGTATGGTAGCTGTTATTATATGAAAATTCAACAAGTGGAAGATGAATATCCCAGCTACCTCCAAAATCAATCACACAGCTTCTGAGCATATCTTCAAGAGTTTGATTCGTTTGTTCAGTCTGCCCATCTGTTTGTGGATTATAAGCTGTGCTCATATTGATTTGTGTGCCCAGTGCATTCTGAAGAGTTTGCCAAAATCGTGACATAAATCGACTATCTCTGTCAGAAATAATAGAGATCGGTACTACATGTTGAGATACAATCTCATTAACATAGAGTTTAGCAAGTCGATCCATAGAGTAATCTTCTCGGATGGGTAAGAAATGCGCAGATTTAGTAAGGCGATCAACGATAACCCATATAGAGTCATGATTACGTGATGTTCTGGGTAATTTAGTAATGAAATCCATAGAAATCTGATCCTATTTTCACATGGGAATCTCAGGTTGTTGCAATAACTCAGAAGGTCGTTGATGTTCAGCCTTAACTTTAAGACATGTTAAACATCAATCCACGTTTCCGCTATGTGTTTCTTCATTCCAGGCCACCAGTAAAAATCTCTAAGGTCTTTATACATTTTATCAACACCTGGATGAATAGAATACCTGGATTTATGCGCCTTATCCAAGATAATTGTTTTAGAGTTACCGAATAAAGGAAATCAAATTCGGCTTTTGAAATACAACACTCCATCAGTCTTAGTTTCGAGTTGCTTGTCTAATCCTCTTAAATCCTCAGCAGAATAGTTCGTTGCTTGTAAAGCTTGTTGCTGAGCTTCTCTAATCTGAGGAATTAGACTAGTTTGAATAGTCATTCCTAACGCTTTTACACGTAAAGGTTTGACTTGTTCCTTGCGACTCAAGGCATCGGCTACGACATTCTCTTTGCCTGGTTGATAACAAATTTCACAATCATAATCGTTTAAAAGTTCTACCCATCGCCTTTGTCGCATGTTCAACATCTTCTGATCTAGAATGTGTTGAAGACTTTTGTGATCAGTGTATACGATACACTTAGTTCCATATAGATAATGTCTCCAAATCTTGAGTGCAAACACCACTGCACCAAGTTCTAGATCATGAGTGGTATAGTTCTTCTCATGTACTTTCAGTTGTCGAGAAGCGTAAGCAATTACCTTATCTTTCTGCATCAACACACACCCAAGACCTTGTCGAGAAGCATCACAGTATACTGTGATATTATCCGTACCTTCCAGTAATGCCAAGATAGGTGCATTGCAGAGTTTGTGTTTCAACAGTTGGAATGCCTCCTCCTGTTGGGAACCTATATAAATGGTTGATTTTTCTGTGTCAATGTGGTCAGTGGCAAGGCTATCTTTGAAAAGTTATTGATAAATCAACTATAATAACCTGCCAGCCCTAAAAATTAAAGTATTTCAGTTGGGGTTCGTGGTGTTTCCCATTTTTTCACAGCTTCGATCTTACTGAGATCCACTTGAATACCGTTTTCATTTACTACGTGCCCAAGAAAATTAACTTCTCGTAACCAAAACTCACACTTGGAGAATTGGGCATATAATTTCTCATGTGCCAAAAGTTCTAAAATTAATTTCAAGTGTTGAGCGTGTTCTTGTTGGTTCCGAAAATAAATGAGAATATCATCAATAAACACAATCACAAATTTATTCGGATATGGTCTACATACTCGATTCATCAGACCCATGAAAACCGCAAGTGCATTTGTTAATCCAAACAGCATTACTAAAAATTCATAATGTCTGTAACGAGTTCTGAAAGCAGTTTTAGGAACATCATAATCATGAATTCGTAAGTGATGATATCTGGATCTTAAATCGATTTTCGAGAAATAAGTAACACCTTGTAGTTGATCAAAAAGATCATCTATTTGTGGCAATGGATAACTGTTTTTGATTGTCAATTGATTAAGTTCCCTATAGTTAATACTTATTCTATAAGTACTATCCTTTTTCTTTACAAAAAGGAACGATATTCCTCAATGTGATACGTTAAGTTTGATAAAGCCTTTAAGTTAACCTGAAAGTTCTCACATTTCAGATGATATTAGGAGATAAGGAGCTTTTATCAACTTACCAATAACAAATTCAATGGCACCTGGTTTATCTATGTACGTAGCAGGTAATGCAAGTAAAATGATCATTCTGGGAAGTAAGATTCTTATTTATCCCCATATCAAAATATTGATGCATATTGGTTGTTAAGAAGAAACGTACCAGTAGAAATGTTCACATCACGCCCGACTTTGTTTGTTCTCATTTAAAGTTTCTCTTCTAGCTTTGTTGCCTTGCTTTGTATTATGATTGGGACAATTTCTAATAAAATGGTCGGGGCTTCCACACTTGAAGCATCAGCGGTTTGTTTGAGTGGTTTGTCATGGTGCTTGGTTTGGTTGACGGGCAGGAAAGTTACAATATCTAGCGTAGTGTCCTACTCGATTACAGTTTATACATTCAGGACATGTTCCTGTGTGATGATAAGGACACTTATTGCCTTTGGGCGCATGCCCAATATATGCTTTTCTTTCCGGGAGAGCTGCACAATAATTTTTCACAATTGGTTTACTCTGGTTAGTCTCAGCCGGAGCTTTGGTTTTGTTTTTCTGAAACCACTTCCTTTTTGTTCCTCTCGTGTTACTAGGTTCCTTGATCTTAGTACCGCTAGAACTTTCCTCATCTATCATTGTTAGAGTACAATTTCTTATTGCCTCATTAGTAAACCTATTGGCTAAGATAATGGTATGTTCTAAAGTTGTGAGTTTAGCAGCAACTACTATTTCTTGGATTTGAGGAACCAAACCTTGAATATATTTCTCTACCAAGACTAGCTCAGTAGGAAACATGTCAGGAAATAAACATGTGAATTCATGAAATCGTTTCGTATATTTCTGACAATTTGCACCTTCCATCGAAAGATTCGAGAATTCTTCTTGTAGTCTCTTGATTTTTATGGCTTGGCAATACCTTGACATAATCAAAGTTTTAAACCTATTCCAACCCATTTCATCAACAGTGGCCATACCCCATATTCTCACTTGGGTATGCCACCATGTCAAAGCTGAATTCTTAAGAGAACAGGTAGCATAAGACGCCTTATGCTCAGCCAGACATTTGCTGATTTTAAGTTTCAAAAGTCCAGCCGCTCCTTCTTTACCCGTGAAAGTAGGAGGGTTGCAAGAAGCAAAGTACTTATAAGTACATCCTTGCTGTGGTGGATCAGGAACAGTTGTTTTTGTGGTTGTTGCACCTGTGGTATTACGAGTTTCTACGTGGCCACCAGTAGCATTATGTTCCATATGATCATGGTCCTCACCAGAACCCGTAGTGATATGTGGTTGGTGTTGTGTCAAAACACCACAAGCTGATAGCTGTTCTCTCACTATTCGTGTATCAATGATTCATTCAGTTCAGATCCACTTGCACTTGCAAGTGGAACCGGGTTCACTTCAGGGTTCACAGGTGGAACAATATTTGACTCCAGATTTTCAGGTGGAACCACATTTGTTTCAGGATTGATCTATGGGTTCGGATTATGTTCTACATTCACAAGTGGGACTTGATACTGTTCATGGTTATTATTTTTCTTGGCAGTGTTCTTGGCTAGTCGAGCACGTTTTGGAGCCATTGTTCTACTCACATGCCGATAAACTCGGATCAGTTCAAGAACATGAAAGATATAACCCTTTGAATCACATAATTTCAACCATATTCAGTTAGACTGATAATTTATGTTGAAATGTGATTATAAGAAAATACAATATAACTACATTGATATAGTTCAGACATTTTCTCAGTACACAGAAATCACACAAAGGTTTGTAGTTATACTTAGTCATGTTATTTCAAAAACATGTTAGAATATTACACAGCTCACAGTACTGTGATATAGATATGTCATTCACATGCTTTTGTTATATTATTATACAGGACACTGATAAGTTCTCACACAAAATGTTCTCATAGTTCTCATAGCTCTCATAGTTCTACGATACATTGCCATACAGGCAACATATATGTTTTCACACAAAAATGTTCTCTTTTATTATCTAGTTATAGTTCATACAAGTTTGATATTAATATATAGTTCATACATTCACACACCAGGTATTCAGAGATGATACCGTATCTAGAGCATTCACCTGCTTCATAAAAGTCAGGTGAGTCATAAGTATCTCTAATATGGTTATACCAATGTTCTTTAGAATAGTACGGGACTGCTGTATCTCATGGCGTATACTCTGTAGATCCTAGCTAGCCTGCTAAAGTTGTGTTCATAGCTTCGCCTGGTGGGAGGATTCTCTCAACTCGTGAATAGTGTTAAGCACATCCCTCAGTGTTCGCTATCGTCGTGAAGGAAGACCCGTAGTCTTGAGGGCTTAACCCCGCATGCGTCGAAGTCCATCACATACCAGAATCCTTTGAGGTGATAAACTCTGCCTCCTCCCTAAAGAAGCATCCAAGCTCGGTGCTTGAAAATGTTTGGGTGAAACAAATAGTGCATGTGATGATAACGTAGCTGGTACCTGTGATACAGACTGGGAAGTAGCCGACGATGCTTCCGATGAATCGGAATCCGAGCTCAAACTAGAGTTAGGCGTAACATAAATTATCATGTATGAAAATTTTTGAGCAGTATCATGAAATAAATATTGAATAATAATATTCAACATAAACATGATATGACATCTCTTCCTATCTCAAAGCAACTATTCGTTCCTATAGTTATTATTGTTCTGCTTGTATTGAATTAAACTAGAACGCACACGTGTTGTGAATTTCAGTTATGCTGGCCACTCATAACTGGAATTCGTACCACCTGATTATCCTGGCTTAATTCAAAACAAGTTTTGTTCATTAGTTATGTTCGGCGCTCTCTGTGTCACTATTCGAGCCTATGGTTATAGTCTAGGTCTCTAAGTCCACCTAAATTCTATAACCTGTGGCTCTGATACCACCCTGTCACACCCCCACCTCTCATCACTTGTTGATGATGTCACTGAGAAGGTTGCGTAAGCATAGTGGTGATGTCTCAGATATGAGGTGTGACTTACTTGATCTAGTATCACAACACACATATTAACTTAAAGTAAATACATTTCAAGGTTCGTCATTAAAATCAACATAATAGTTTACAACTAAGTTTATTTAATTACATGAATAGATTATTCAATTATAAATATATATATATAAGGTGCATCCTCACCCGGCAGTTGCTGTCTCCATGCAAAAAGGTTTAGATTTAAAACGTCAGCACAAAGCTCGTGAGTTCGTAAAGTTCATATTCAACAATATAATATGTTATACAAGTTCTCAAAATATTCAGTTCAAGATGACCATGGGACCTGTATCTAGTTCCTTTCGGACATTCTGTTATATAAGATACTACCCATCAGTAACATCTTAATGCCTCATTGTCTTAATGTCTATCACAACATTAAGAAGTCTAAAGACAGGAAACAAACATTCACAGCAAGGGGAGTTGCAGCTCCTAGTAAACGAGTTGTCAGCTGATAGTACTATCATTGTTCCCCGTTCGGCCCCACATGGTTCACTAGATACAGTTCAAAAATGAGGACTTTTATGTTCTGTGATAGTGTTCTGTTCTCCAGGAAAAATCCCATGAAATCCACAAGTTCTCAATAAATCACATGAAATCACGTAGATAGCAGTGATACATATCGTATAGTTCTGAAAAGTTCCACAGTGATACCCTGATGTTTATAAAAGATTAAAAAGAAAAGGGGTTGTACGAAATTCACCTGAAGTCAGGAGAGTGATAAGATCACACGTAGAATAGAAGTGGTAGCTAATTTCTGCATTTGTTTATGTTAAATTAGCTGTTTATGTTTTAACTTACTGATTAGATCTTTCTGAACGTCCGATGTCAAAGACATTGTCTTAACAGTCATCAAACTGATGTTAAGTATTTAATTAGTTAATTTAATGTTATATCATACAACGTATGATAATGTAGGAACCTACACTGTATTAGGTTCCTAATACAAGTTTGATGACACACTTGATTAATCAGAATAATCTCGGATTAATCAAATAGTTAATGTTGTTGATTATAATGCTAAAACAGTTTCTGGACAGATTAATGGCTTAAGAATGATCAATCCTTGTTATTGATTACCCAAATATCATGAAATATCACAATGTAGCATTAGAATAGGTTTAATAACCATGTTTAACATACTTATATGACTGTTATCATAAACATCAGATAATCATTCCAACGAGTATGTTAATGATCGTGATTAGTTTGAAACACTTGGATTTAACGTTGCATTTCAAAGATTAATCAAACTAATCACCTACATTGTCACAATCAAATGGTTTAAACCATTATAATGATGGGTATGATTTCATGCAAACCGGGCATTACAACGGATCACAATAAGGATTTATCCATTAAAACATCTTGTTCTTCGTTTATAATCAATCCTGACCATCATCTAGGCAATAATCAACAATCCTAACTATTTCATTAAGTTCAAAAACAAGATCTAATCAATTATTATCAAGCTAGAAGGTTAAAACGAACCATTACCTGATCTGACGGATTTCTGAGCATAAAACGACGATCAGGGCTTGCAGGAACGTTCCTTGGTACGATCCAAGCGATTAGAGGGCTTCAAAATAGGATTTAGATGATGAAAATTCAATCTGGTGGTGTTTTTAAGCGTGAAGGATCGATAGAAAAAGAAATTTTATGTTTTCAATGCAATCTGATCTTGTTTAAGCTGTTCCACCGCCTCTAGACACGCCGGGCGCATCGCCCCAGGTGGGCGTGTGGCCCGGGGCATACCGCCCCATCGCAATTCCGGACAATCCGTAATTCAATTTCGCGCACGGTTTTCGCCTACGTTCACCATTTCTCACATACTATCAACCTGTAATAACTAAATTTGCTAAATCAATGTGGATTTCAAGAACGGCCAAATGTGCTCATGTCATCGATGACGTAATTCCCAACTGCAATTGTCACATGGCAATTCCTGACACGACCCGAAACACAACACGACAAGAAAATAATCAAGTTTTTGGTTGCAAATTATAGCCTGTTTAAAAAACGGGTCGTGTTCGGGTTGACCCGTTTATTAAACAGGTCAGGTTCAGGTTGACCCATTTATAAACAGGTTGACTCGCTAACCCGTTTATGGTTTCAAATTTATTTATTTATTTATTTTTCTTTCTTGCAACATATATCTAGTTGTTTTTCTTTTGATTATTTACCATACTTTAATTGATCGAGTAAGAAATTTATATTTTTTTCGTTTAAAAAATGATTTTAAATGTTTTTCAAGTTAACCATACAAATCAGTTTATTTTAAATTTCATACTTTATAATTATGATCTACATAAGTGTATGCTTAGTTATAATAATATTATTTTTTTTATTAAAATAATATAATTACTATTTGTTACTCATACACACATACTAAACATGTTATTATTGACTTGCTTTCAATCAAGAACCAACTTACAATATGTGAATCCGTTGATTAATTTATATAAACGGGTTAAACGGGTCATGTTCGGGTTGACCTGAGTTAACGTCAATCCAGGTTAGGGCTGAAAACTTTGACACGAATAAATATATGGTTCAGGTTCGGGTTGCAAAATTCAACCGACCAACCCGCCAACCCGTGACCTGTTAACCCGCTAACCCGTCAACCCGACACGATTGACACCCCTAGAAAAGAAGCCAGAGAAGAAGATAGTGAAAGACATGCCAGTCATCAGAGATTTGTTAGATATATGATGTTCGATCATCGATAATATCAACGTTGCTATCGGGGTACGATCCAAAGAGTTACACTTTGGAAGATAGTAATGTGATTGTGTCTAAAATTTATTTTAGACATATTCAATTTCACGAATTACATAAAGTGGTGTGTTATTATTATTTGTGAAATAATAATAACATTGGGGAGTTAATTATTGTGATAATTAATTATAATTAAATTGATAAAGTTTAATTAGTTAAACTTTAGTCATTTAATTAAATATTGCTAACTAGTTGCTAGTTAGTAATATGGAGAGTAGTAATTAAATGGTTTAATTACTAAAAGGAAGTTAATTAAATTAAAAGAGTTTAATTTAAATTAACATGTGAAATAAAAGGTGGGAAACCAATTTTGAATTTGTAGTCAAAAGATCCTATTTTTATGTATCTAATCTTTGACTTTAAAATGGTGGGAATTAATTTTGAATTGGTAAATTCAAAATTCCTAGAAAAGTGGATCTTCATTTGACGATAAATGGAGATCCAACCTACCACTTTTGGAGACACAATTTCTTTCACCCACTCTCCCACTCCTCCTCTTGGTGGTCGAAACCCATCCCCTCTCCTCTTGAATTTTCGGCCAAAGCACCACCACCCACCACCATCATAGCCGAACCACCAAGGGCGGTTTTGGAGTACGCGGTTGTTACGGTGATACGCGATAGAGATCATGGTTCGTGATTCAAGTCATCTAGCGAGACTACTATCGAATCCAAGTGGTGTTTTTGGAGATTCTTCATTGACGTCAATTCTAAACACCCCATGGTTGTTTTGTTTATTCGTATGTAACTGGATTCCTGGTTTTGTGAATTTTGTTTATGAAACAAAATGTGTAACCTAATCGCTTCTGCTATCGTAAAATCTGATTTTATAATTAATATGATTAATTAAAAAATTAAAAAGGTTACTACAATTCCCAACAATGGCATCAGAGCCGCTTTTACACGCGAATAAACATTTTGTAAATCGATCTTGTGTTTTATTTGTCAAAAACGTTTTGTTTGACAAAAGATCGAACCTTTGATTGTTTGATTGTGACTATGATGATTTGAGCCCTAGGTTTGACCCATTTGAATGATTGTAATGTTTTGGTTTTTCATTTTGATTGGATGTATTTTTTTACGGGTATTTGGACCTGATGTAATAGATTAGATTTCTATTTTTTGTAAATAGATATAATTTATTTATGTAACCGATCAAATGGATTTGAAGACCAAAATGAAGACATTCAAGGAGCATGAAGATAGAGACCTTGGATCAAGTGGGAGATTACAATCAAGGCGTTGATTTGTAAACCCTAGACCTAATTCGGTTTACGTTTAATGGCTCGAACGAAACCGAATAAATTAGATTATGGCTCAAATCATAGTTATATATTTTGTTGTTTGTGGTTGTGAATATTTAGGAAATATGAAACTAACAAAAACAAAATATTTGTCACAATTTTAAAAACAATAGTAAATATAAAAGGAGTTTTATAATTACTATAAATGCAATTAAATAAAAAGTTGTTTTATTTAAACGATAAAACATATTATAAAGTAAAAGTGTTTATTTTATAATAATATTTTAAACTTGTTAGTTTAAAATCGGTTCGCGTAAACTACTGACTTAGATTAATATAGGGTATATAAAATTAATCGAGTCGAGTGTTTGAAAGGAGTTTCAAGCAAACGCAAACCACATGTAAAATTGTATTTTACTAAAATAAATTGCACGACTTGTTTATGCTGTCGTCCAATATGTTTTTGACCCGAATGGTAAATAAACATAAAAGAAATCCCAATTATTAAAAATGGATATTCTGCACCATCCTTAATGAGTAACACTTTAACCAATTTATCCGAACCCTCGGTGTTAGAGATTTACCCTGCATCCGGGCCTACGGTTTTGGTAAAAGGAAAAATCGCGAATCCTAAGTTACTTAGGCCAGTTTTTCAGTTACAAATTAAGGAGGAATATCACTTAAAGAGTTAAGTAGGTGCAGTTGGGGTTAAACGTACAAATGGTCGACTATACCCGTCAACCAACCCAAAATCGAGAGTTGTGTGGAGACACAATTGGTAATCGTTACCTACTTGTCTAGTCATAACAATGGAGAGTGCTAAAGCCATTCATTGATTATAATGAAGCAGGATCTCATTCCTAATAAAATATTTTGTGTATGGGTCATAATATAATTAGGACAAGCATGAAAATACTAAATTCAATAATGTTGAAACTTGTAGATGTCTGCTGACGCAAACTCCACTAATTCCTCGTTTACTCTTAAGTCTATCCTTGAGAAGGATAAGCTCAACAACTCCACCTTCATGGATTGGTATTGTAACCTGAGAATTGTTCTCAGGGCGGACAACAAGTTGTATGTCCTTGAGACACCAATCCCAGAAGAACCTGTGAATGCTACGGGTGCAGCCTGTAAAGCCTATGACAAACATATAGATGATTCTGTCAAGGTTTCTTATTTGATGCTTGCTTCCATGATTCCAGAACTCCAAAAGAGTCTGGAACACATGAAGGCATATGAAATGATTCAGCATCTGTTGGAATGTTTCAGCAACACAGTCGACATGAACGCTTTGAAGTGATAAGATCACTCTTAGGTTGTCACATGCAAGAAGGTTCTTCGGTTAGAACTCATGTACTAAAGATGAAGGGTTTCATTGATCATCTACCACGTCTTGAGTGTCCACTGACAAATGAATTAGCTGGAGATATTATCCTCAATTCATTGCCAAAGTCATATGACCAGTTCACTTTGAACTGTAATATGAATGCTTGGAACAAGACTATCCCAGAGTTGCATATGATGCTTAAAACTGCTGAGATGAATATACCAGGCTCTAACAAAGCTGGTTCAGTGCTGATGATCAAAGGGGGTCGAGTTGAGAAATCCGAAGGTAAGGACAAGAAGAGCATGAAAGGTAAGGGCAAGGGCAAAGGCAAGGTTGTTGCCAAGACCAAACCTCTAAAGGATGCCAAATGCTTTCATTGTGATGAAACTGGGCATTGGAGGAGAAACTGCCCAAAATACCTAACTGAGACAAAGCAGAAGAAGGGTTCTACTGCAAGCACCTCATGTATTTTCGTTATGGAAATCTTCTTTTTTTCTAGCAAATCTTGGATGTTTGACACCGGATGTGGTTCTCACATATGCAATGATTTGCAGTGACTAAGGAAGGTTAGGAGACTAAAAACCGGCGACCTGGAACTCCATGTGGGAAATGGACAAATGGTTGCAGTCAAGGCAGTAGGAGAATACGTTCTTTTACTACCAAATGGTTTAGAACTTGTTTTGAACAATGCTTATCTTATTCCTAGTTTAACTAGGAATATAGTTTCAGTTTCAGCTTTATGTGAACTTGGCTTTAAGTATGCTTTTAATGACAATGGTTATTTTTCTGCATATTTGAATGGTATGTTTTATTTTGATGCAAAGCCTCATAATGGAATCTATGAGATAGATGTCCACGCTAATAACGAAATACACAATATCTCCAATAAACGTATGAAATTGGATTTCAATGATACGTACTTATGGCATTGTAGGCTTGGACACATTAACAAGAATCGCATGAAGAAACTCCAAACCTCAGGAATATTAGATTCAACTGGTTCGGAATCTTTTGATGAATGCGAATCATGTTTAAGTGGAAAGTTGACTAAACAACCCTTTAAAGGGAATAGTCAAAAAGGCAAAGATCTACTTGAGATAATACATTCAGATGTATGTGGTCCATTCAGAACCACTGCCAGAAATGGAGAGAGATACTTTGTTACATTTACTGATGATTTCAGTAGATATGGGTATGTTTATCTTATGAAGCATAAACATGAAACGTTTGAAATGTTCAAGCGATACCAAAACGAAGTACAAAATCAGTTAGGTAGAACGATTAAGATACTTCGATCGGATCGAGGAGGTGAATATCTTAGTCAAGAATTTGATGAACATCTGACAAATTGTGGAATTGTTTCACAACTTACTCCCCCTGGAACACCACAGTTAAACGGTGTGTCTGAAAGGAGAAATCGAACTCTATTAGATATGGTTCGATCAATGATGTGTCGTACAAACTTACCTCACTCCTTTTGGAGTTTTGCTCTTGAAACCGCCGCACGAATTGTTAACTTAGCTCCAACAAAAAAGGTTGAAAAGACACCATATGAGATATGGCATGGGAACAAACCCAATGTGTCTTATCTTAAGGTATGGGGATGTTACGCGTATGTTACACGAGAGTCTCAAGACAAACTAGATCCCCGAGGCGATACAGTTGTTTTCGTCGGATACCCTAAGACAATCGGTTATTATTTCTACAAACCCAATGAAAATCATGTTTTCATTAAGAGGAGAGCTACCTTTTTGGAAAAAGAACTGTTAGCTAGAGGGATTGGAGAAAATAATATGGATTTAGATGAAATCCGTGAATTTCAAATAACCGATACACTAGCTAGTACATCCAGACAACATAGTGATGTTGAACTTGAATCTGAAAGGACTCAAGAGATGGATATAAATCCAAGCATCCGTAGAAGTACTAGAGATCGACATGAGCCTGATAGATATATTGGACTTCATGAAAATGTCGACAGCTTGATTGTTGATCAAGCTGAACCTACTTCCTACAAAGATGCCATTATGGATTCGGAATCCACAAAATGGCAGGATGCTATGAATGCAGAGATGCAATCCATGTATGAAAACCATGTATGGGACTTGGTTGAACTTCCTCCCGAGTGTCGGACTATAGGATGTAAATGGATCTTCAAAAGGAAGACCGACATGGATGGAAATGTACAAACCTACAAAGCTAGGCTAGTAGCAAAAGGTTTCACACAAATTCAAGGTGTTGATTTTGAAGAAACCTTTTCACCAGTAGCCATGCTTAAATCAATTAGAATCTTATTAGCCATAGCTGCATATTATGACTATGAAATATGGCAAATGGATGTCTAAACCGCATTTCTAAATGGACATCTTACTGAAGATGTCTATATAGTGCAACCTGAAGGTTTTGTAGATCCAAAGAATTCTAATAAGGTTTGTAAGTTGAATAAGTCCATTTATGGACTAAAACAAGCATCTCGGAGTTGGAATATTCGTTTTGATCAGAAAATCAAAGAGTTTGGTTTTATCAAGAACGAAGACGAACCTTGTGTTTACAAGAAGGCTAGTGGGAGCTATGTTACCTTTCTGATTTTGTATGTGGATGACATACTGATCATTGGAAACAATATACCTATGCTAAAAGATGTAAAATCTTGGTTAAGTAAATGTTCCGCAATGAAAGATCTTGGCGATGCCACTTATATTCTGGGAATAAAAATCTATAGAGATAGATCTAGACGACTCATTGGGTTAAGTCAAAGTACATACATTGATAAAGTTCTTAAACGTTTTTCAATGCAAGATTCCAAGAGAGGAACCTTACCCATGGCACATGGTACAATACTTAGTAGTAGCCAATCTCCTAAAACTAATGAGGAGAAGAAGAAAATGGAAAGAGTTCCATAAGCTTCTGCAATTGGTTCAATTATGTATGCCATGTTATGTACTAGACCCGATGTATCATTTGCCTTGAGTATAACTAGTAGATACCAGCAAAATCCTGGTGAAAGTCATTGGGCTGCTTTGAAGAACATATTAAAGTACTTGCGAAGAACTAAATATATGTTCTTGATCTATGGAGGAATGGAAGAAGAGCTGACTGTAAGGTGTTACACAGACGCTAGCTTCCAAACAGATCGAGATGATTCTCGATCACAATCAGGGTATGTGCTTACCCTCAATGGTGGAGCTATCACTTGGAGGAGCTCGAAACAAAGTGTTGTTGCTCAATCCACAACAGAGTCTGAATACATTACTGCTTCGAAAGATGCAAAAGAAGCTGCTTGGATGAAGAAATTCATGACTGATCTCAGTTTGGTTCCTAGTATTAGGAAACCAATAAAGATATTATGTGACAACACTGGTGCCATTGCTCAGGCAAAGGAACCAAGGTCACATCATAGGTCAAAGCACATACTCAGACAATTTCACTACATTAGGGAAGTAGTGGAAAGAGGACATCAACATAGACAAAATTCACACAGATCAAAATCTAGCGGATACCTTTACTAAGCCTATGCCTCTATCTAAACACGAGGAGCATGTTGAGAAGATAGGTCTTAGGTTTGCTAGTGATTGGATTTCATCTGTATTTAGTATTTGGGTGCTTTCGAAATAAAGTTACATTGGACATTTATTTTGATTTAATGGTTAAATGCATAATAAATATTGTTTCTTTATTCGATATTTTGTACGTTTTGGTATCCTTGAATATGATATTCTAAATGTCCGTAGTCGATCAGATTCATGGGAATCAATCTGAATTAAGACTACTTGAATGCTTGGTTAGTTTATAAGATAAAAGCTCAAAGGGTTGAGGACCAAGATTCATAGACATACATTAGAGAATGATATCGGACGTAACTCGTTTCAAAACGTTCTTCATGGATCATTGTCATAAGAAGTTTTGAATATGGTATGATCTATACATATCCTTAGACCTAAGGAGCATATTAGAACTGACATTAGTCTAAGGTCGTTCTTTGATCTTATCTAACGCTGTTCTGAAAATGGGCAGTAATAAGGATATTTGATTGGGAATGGTTCTGAAACTAAGTGGGAGTTGTATGATGCCGAAGGGATTCTATACTCTTATATGATTAAGAGATGATATTCTGGCGCCCTCGTTAATTTAAACTGGTGTAAATGCATGGCCGTGCTCAAACTAAGAGTAGTTTGTTAGACCATTTTAAATTGGCAAACGAGAATCAGAATGTTTGAACAACATATGAGAATGAAATGTGATCCATGTCTCATGTTCAAAGAATATCAATTAGAAAGGATAAATAGATAAAGGTTACCATGGATATATGATGTTCGATCATCGATAATATCAACGTTGCTATAGGGGTACGATCCAAGGAGTTACACTTTGGAAGATAATAATGTGATTGTGTCTAAAATTTGTTTTAGACATATTCAATTTCACGAATTACATAAAGTGGTGTGTTATTATTATTTGTGAAATAATAATAACATTAGGGAGTTAATTATTGTGATAATTAATTATAATTAAATTGATAAAGTTTAATTAGTTAAACTTTAGTCATTTAATTAAATATTGCTAACTAGTTGCTAGTTACTAATATGGAGAGTAGTAATTAAATGGTTTAATTACTGAAAGGAAGTTAATTAAATTAAAAGAGTTTAACTTAAATTAACATGTGAAACAAAAGGTGGGAAATCAATTTTGAATTGGTAGTCAAAAGATCCTACTTTTATGTATCTAATCTTCGACTTTAAAATGGTGGGAATTAATTTTGAATTGGTAAATTCAAAATTCCTAGAAAAGTGGATCTTCATTTGACTATAAATGGAGATCCAACCTACCACTTTTGGAGAGACAATTTCTTTCACCCACTCTCCCACTCCTCCTCTTGGTGGTCGAAACCCATCCCCTCTCCTCTTGAATATTCGGCCAAAGCACCACCACCCACCACCACCATAGCCGAACCACCAAGGGTGGTTTTGGAGTACGCATTTGTTACGGAGATACGCGATAGAGATCGTGGTTCGTGATTGAAGTCATGTAGCGAGACTACTATCGAATCCAAGGTGTGTTTTTGGAGATTCTTCATTGAGGTCAATTCTAAACACCCTATGGTTGTTTTGTTTATTCGTATGTAACTGGGTTCCTGGTTTTGGGAATTTTGTTTATGAAACAAAATGTGTAACCTAATCGCTTCCGCTATCGTAAAATATGATTTTATAATTAATATGATTAATTAAAAACTTTAAAAGGTTACTACAATTCCCAACAAGATTACCCGGAAGTATTTCCAGAAGACTTTCCCAGACTACCACCAGTCCGACAAGTGGAGTTTAGAATTGATCTCATCCCTGGGGCGAACCCAGTGGCGAAGTCACCGTATCGATTAGCATCGTCTGAGATTCAAGAACTCTCTAGTCAGCTTCAGGAACTTCTAGACAAAGGGTTCATCCGACCGATCTACTCACCATGGGGAGCCTCGGTTCTCTTTGTCAAGAAGAAAGATGGTTCATTTCGTATGTGCATCAACTATCATGATCTGAACTAGTTGACTATCAAGAGTAGATATCCTCTACCCAGAATTGATGATCTGTTTGATCAATTACAAGGAGCAACTTGCTTCTCCAAGATTGAATTACGATCTGGGTAGCATCAGCTAAGAGTAAACGATGAGGATATACCAAAGACGGCGTTTAGGACTCGTTATGGACACTATGAGTTCGTGGTTATGCCATTTGGGCTGACCAATGCACCGACAATGTTCATGGACTTGATGAATCGATTCTGTAGTCCGTACCTAGATCAGTTTGTTATCGTCTTTATTGATGATATACTGATTTATTTTAAGACGGAGCCAGAACATGAGGATCATTTGAGGAAAGTCTTAGAAATGCTAAGAGCTGAACAGTTGTATGCCAAATTCTCTAAATGTGAATTTTGGCTAAAGAAAGTTCATTTCTTAGGTCTTGTTATTAATAGAGATGGGATACATATAGATCCAGCAGAGATTGAAGCGATTAAGAACTGGACTACCTCCTCTAATCCAACAGAAATTTGTTCATTTCTGGGTCTAGCATGTTACTATAGAAGGTTCATCGCGAACTTTTCAAAGATTGCCTTGCCACTTACCACTTTAACCCAGAAGAGTCAAGCATTTATATGGGGACAGAAACAAGAAGATGCGTTTCAACTTCTTAAATAGAAGTTATGCAACTCCCCTATCCTAAGTCTTCTAGAAGGCAATGGTGATTTCATTCTCTACTGTGATGCTTCAAACCTTGGACTTGGGTGTGTACTTATGCAACAAGACAAGGTGAATGTGTATGCTTCGAGAAAACTTAAGGTTCATGAGAAGAATTGCACTACTCATGATCTTGAGTTAGGGGCTGTGGTCTTTGCACTGAAAATTTGGAGACATTAACTTCATGGTACCAAATGTGTCATATACACAGACCATAAGAACCTACAACACATGCTAAATCAGAAAGATCTCAATATGAGACTGAGGCGTTGGGTTGAGCTTCTAACTGATTACGACTATCAGATTCGCCACCATCCGGGTAAAGCCAATGTGGTGGCGGATGCTCCTAGTCTCAAGGAACCAATCAAGCCTATATGTCCTAGAGCCATTGAGATCAACACACAACTAAACCTTAAGGACCTGATTCGCATTGCACAACATCAAGTGGTGACCAACAATCAGCTGAAAGCAGTCTTAGATTGCGGAGTTAAAGGTTAACTAGAACCTTGATCTGATTGGGATTTATACTTCAACAGCCGCATGTTGATTCCAAAGTCAAAAGAATTGCGCACGCTCATTTATGATGAGGCTCATAAGTCATGATATTCTGTTCATCTGTGAGCCGACAAGATGTATCAAGACTTGATAACATCTTACTCGTGGCCCGGAATGTCACACCCCGAGCCGGGGTCGAAGTGATCAGATTGTTACATTGCACATGATATAAAATGAGAAAAACACTAAATGAAATAGAATTACAAAGTTAAATTACATCAGTATTGTTTATAATTTAATAATGTAAATCTACTAATAACATCATAAACTTCCATCTTGTATCTGCACAAGATGTACAAAATAATATCTATAATGATGTTCAAAATATGCACGTCGAAAATACTAGGTCCTCTAACTATTCTATGCTATATACCCTCTATGAACCCTTATCCCTTGGTAAAATATCACAACTGAACCCTATTTGTATAAGATTTATAGTGCATCCTTAGTAATTCGTCCTTATGTTGCAAAATCTTAAGTTAAGAAATCACTAAATTTTCCTTTAAAACATATTAAATAAGGTAATTTATAAGTCATTTTATTAAATAAAACATAAGTTATTTTTAACAAAAGTACAAGTTAAACATGTTAGAACTTAAGTTAATCTCACTTAATTAACTCAATGTCCTTTATTAGTTCTTTGTTACAACGTTGTTCTTTGATCGTTCTCGTGTATACTTACATTAGATTGTCCAATTTGAACTATCTAAATTAGTTATACAAGTGCATAAAATCACCAAGTATTAAGAGTCAACTTATAGTGGCCAACACCTTGTACTTAGTCATTTTTTGTGATGTTACCAACTTTATTTAAGATTTTTCATAAACAATTCAGGTACTATACATCCCAAAGATCCAACCAAACCTGATTTGTTAAGATCAGTGTTTTTCATACTTAAAGAGGTTTAGAAACTTTGGTATTTATGATCTTAAAAATCGGTTACCAACACAAATAGCCACCTTGGGCAATCTTTGATGTAACCATCTTTTCTAAGAATTTTCCTAAATCAAATTCCATACATTATGTACCAATTTATTACCCAAAACATGTGTTTAGATATCAGATTAGTTTAGAAAAGATCTTATTTAAAATCCTTTTAAAATCGATGTGCAATAAACCAGTTTAAGCATCACTAAACCCTAATGGCTCAAAATCGGTTAACTCATGTTTAACACCATGTCTCGACCTCGTTTCTTAATGTTTTGAGTTGATTCCAAGTTTGCAATACTTGAATGATAATCATATACCAGTATAGACAGGTTAGACTCAACATCGAGGTCCCATTTGTCTAGCAATATCGATAGAATAGCTACCAGCCCCTGTCGATCCTGCATGTTCGACGGTCCAAGATTAGCAGCCCCTACACCCATCGATTTTTGCCATAACCAGCTCCTAATCGATTCTAAACTGACCCAAACCTCAATCAAGTGTATTCCTTAGCTTCTTGACTCATTTTAGTGAAATTCTTAGGGGGTTTTCAGCTCCAAAGTGGGCTAAAAAGTTGTTGTGTTCGGAACAGTGTTCCTGCACAAAAATCAGTTACGTTTTGTTCGGTTTTACCTCAAATCCGATGTTCCAGCCACCCAATATTCAACCTAATATGTTCCTAACCATCCTAGGTCGATTATGTGCCAATCCTAAGAGTTTTGCAGCTCCAAAATCGAATGAAAAGCTGTTGTTGCTCTGAACAGTGTTCAAACTCAAAACCAGTAAAGTATTACTCGTGTTTACCTCAAATCTGATGATCCAACTCAATTTCCAGCCACCCAATCTTTAATCTAAGTTGTTCCTTAGTTCCCCAAGTTGATTTAGTGCAGGTCCTAGAGGTTTGAAGGTCGAAAATTAGCTGCAAAGTTCAGTGAGTTCAAAGAAAAAGATGAATAGTATATGTTTCAGTAAATAAGTGATTTCTCACTCGATTCTATGTCATTTTTGGTGATTCAAAGCTCTATTTCTTTGTCTGTTCATGATCTAAGCGTTGCTACAGTCGTTTGGACACCAAAAACACCCAATTTGGTGCTGATTTGAGAGATATCTAAGTGTTTTGGTGAGAGGAAAGGTAGAGAGAGAGTTACGGGTTTGGAGATAGAGAGGATGATATTGTGAAGGTTAAATGGTAATGTCTTTTTATGGTTTTTAAACATTCGGGTATGATCGGGTTCGTTTGGTTTCGCGCGAACGCATCGGTTTCGGTTTTCTCGTTACGAAACATTACGATCTTTTAAAATAAGGTTTTCTAAATTATTTTAGGTTGTAATTCCTAATAAATTAACTAGATATCTTTTATTTATTTTTAGCATTTCAAAAACTTTTAATTTTACTTTTGAATCGAATTGCACAGTTTTCGCGCGTATTCGTTCGGATCGTCACCCGTACGAATACGACGACAACTATACTTTTCGATTTGATTTTCTAATTATTGGACATCGTTCAGAACGTTAAACTTACAGATATATTCGGGCGAATCGTCACTCACACGAATACTCCGTCAGTTTAATATTCACATAATGACGTCCGTTATTGTTTTGTTCTGTTCAACCTCACATACGTTTATACATAATAAATCCTAACTACAATTCACATAATAGTTCTGTGTTTTTAGATAAGATTATGTAATAGTTTCCAATTAAACATCAAATGATAATAATACACATGTAATATATATAGTTCGTACCTGATCTGCTGTACAAGTCACTGTTCCGGTTACGGTTCCGGCACTGATGTTACAGTCTCCCCTTGTTAGAGAAATTTCGTCCCGAAATTTAAGAATCGTTATCAGGTACGGCTTCCTCTTCAAACAGGTGGGGATACTTGGACTTCATATGATACTCGTGTTCCCACGTAAACTCTGGTCCACGCTTGGAATTCCATCGAAGCATAATGATTGGAATACGGCTTCGCTTTAGTTGTTTAACTTCGCGATCAATAATCTCTAAAGGTTCCTCAATAAAATGTAGTTGTTCGTCCACTTGAATTTCCTCAACCGGTATGACAAGTGACTCGTCCGCAAGGCATTTCTTAAGGTTTGAGACGTGAAACACATTGTGCATACCGCTGAGTTCATTGGGTAATCTCAGCTTATACGCAACAGGACCAATTCGTTGAATGATCTCAAATGGTCCGACGTATCGCGTTGCTAATTTGCCTTTCTTTCTGAAACAAACGACGCCTTTCCATGGGGATACCTTCAACATAACACGGTCTCCCACTTGAAATTCTAATGGTTTGCGCCATTTATCGGCGTAGCACTTTTGTCTGCTTCGGGCTATCAGTGGTTTGCTGAACAAGCTCTAGCCCAGTTATTCGGTTATCTCCTACCTCAGTCCAACAGATCGGTGACCGGCATTTTCTACCATAAAGTGCCTCGACTGGAGCACATTCGATGCTACTATGGTAACTGTTATTATAGGAGAATTCTATCAGTGGCAAATGGGAATCCCAATTCCCACCGAAATCCAAAATACATGTTCACAACATGTCCTCGAGGGTCTGTATAGTACGTTCGCTTTGACCGTCCGTTTGTGGATGGTAAGCTGTACTCAAGTTCAAGTTCGTCCCTAGTGACTTCTGTAACGACTGCCAAAATCTTGATGTGAATCTGCTATCTCGATATGATATGATAGACAATGGTACACCGTGTCGCACCAGTATCTCATTGATGTATAATCTTGCTAGTTTATCCATAGTGAAGGTTTCACGTATTGGCAAAAAGTGAGCAGATTTGGTTAAACGATCGATGATAACCCAAATGGTATCATGACCACTAGAAGTGCAATGTAGTTTGGTAATGAAATCCATAGCTATTTGTTCTGACTTCCATAACGGAATCTCAGGTTGTTCCAGTAAACCTGACGGTTTCTGGTGTTCCGCCTTAACCTTCGCACATGTCAGACATCTACCAACATACTCGGCTGTATCTTTTTACATTCCCGGCCACCAATAAAATCCCCGTAAATCTTGGTACATCTTATCGACGCCCGGGTGTACCAAAGTATCTTGTCTTATGCGCTTCATCACAAATAAGTTTCCTCAGTTCATCTACCGCAGAAATCCACACGCGATCCTGGTAGTAGATAACTCCATCTGATTTCGTCTCAAACTATCGTTCTGCTCCACAATCAAGTTCTTTCTTCAGATTATCCCGTTTCACTGATTCCTGTTGAGCTTGTACAATCTTGTCATGTAGACTTGTCAGCACAGTCATTCCCATTGCTCTTACGCGCAGGGGTTTGACCCGTTGCTTCCGGCTTAAAGCATCTGCTACAACATTTGCCTTACCCGGATGGTACTTGATCACACAGTCGTAATCATTCAGAAGTTCAACCCACCGTCGCTGTCGCATGTTGAGTTACTTCTGATCAAAGATGTGCTGTAGACTTTTGTGATCAGTGAAGATGGTACACTTAGTGCCATACAAGTAATGTCTACAAATCTTTTGTGCGAAGACTACTGCTCCCAGTTCTAAATCATGAGTTGTATAGTTCTTCTCATGAATCTTAAATTGTCTTGATGCATACGCGATAACTTTTTCTCGTTGTATTAATATGTCACACCCCGAGCTCTCGCGGCCCGGGCGTTGCGACCCGAATTGGTTTCATGGATAATACAGTCTCGGTCAGAGTTTTTTTTTTTTTTTTTATTTAATATGTTTCAGCGGAAGCATTGTTTCCTGAATTCATAATTTTATAATTAATTCACATGGATGTGAAAACCATATTTTTCATGATTTATAAATAGTTCATACGCATAGGTATGAAAAACCACATTTTCATCGTCTGTAAACAACTTTTCAGGGTTTTATAAAATTTCATATGCATAGATATGAACACAACATTTTATTTCATTGCAAACCGAGTTTTTACAAACATATTTTACATATCTCGATTTACATGGGACTTGGAGGTGTAACTCCAATCGTTCCTCGGTTTTGCCACAAGATTTTTATTTAAGGCGTCATAGGCCCTAAACCTCTAATCTTGCTTCTGATTTGTCATACATTATTACCTGAAAAGTTTTTGAAAATAAAACGTCAACATAATGTTGGTGAATACAAATAACAGACTCGATATGTAAACATAGCATGTTCGGTCCTTTAACCATAATTATTATTGGCAATACTACACATTTAGCAGGTTATTTCACTGATCAATACAACCACTGCATACCCTGGCTTGTACTGTCACTGGTTAGGAACAACAGCGGAGTGCGTCTTATAATTGTTCCCTCCAGCCCACAGCCCGTCACTGGTTAGGTTGCCTGCGGAGTGCGTCTTACGTATAACCTTCCAGCCCACGCTACCAGCCACATATGAGAATTTCACCCATAGCGGATACAATTTGCAAATCGTACGTATACTAATGGCCTAAATGCTGGTCTAATAGTATCCCTTTATGCGTCAAAGTTTAAACATACATGCTCATAAAAATTCATTTATAATTTAAAAACAAGTTAGATGTATTCACCTGAATTTTGGTTGGCAGGGTGACAGCTTTAAACTTGTTATTGTAAATTGGGCAGCGTTTCTGCTTAATATATGCTTATAACTGTTCTGCAAAGAATATTTACTTATTTATTTATTTGTTTGTTTATTTATTTATTTATTTATTTATTTATTATTATTATTATTATTATTATTATTATTATTATTATTATTTTACGATGATAATAATGATAATATTATTATTATTATTTTTATTATTATATTATTATTATTACGATTATTGTTATTTAAGTAAACTAAAATTTTTAATATATACATAGGGTCGGATCTTAACCCTAACCCTATAAGTTAATATTTTAATAAAACTTTAAATTTATGAGTTTAACTAAAAATTAGATAATATACCTAAAAGAACCAACTTCTTAATGTTGATTTTGTATTTTGATCAGCACCTCCTAGCATCCAGATCTTCTTTATTCTTCTCAAATGTGTGTATAGATTATGTATGGTTTTTGATTACACATAAAACAAATTATACGATTATTTATAGGCCTTCAAAACTTCTTGTCCAAGAATTCATAATTGTTTGTTTGATACGTGTTTTATAATGATCAAATTGAATCCTTGTAATACTTTTAATTGTGTGTAAATCATCCACGTCAATTCAGATTGATTTTAATTGTACATATCTTATATATTATTTTACTGTTATTATTAATTTAGCTCTTATCTTGTTTTTCTAGTATAACTTTTAAAATATCATGTTTTATAAAATTCTAAAAATACTGCTGGGACCTGCTCATTTTTATCTACATTTCGACCAAAGTTTCGTTAAAAACGGAGAAAGTTTAATTATAATATATTTTATTAATTTTGAGCGGTCTCCTATGATATTATCTATCCGAATAAGTATGTCAAAAATTTTTAATAATCAGTTTACTCGTTACTTACTAGTATGTAAGTGTCACATATGTGTATATAATAACTAGATATTTAAAATTATAATATTTAACAATATATTTTATAAAATAAATAGCATGTGTTACATCCTCCCCATCTTTATTTCAATCTCGTCCTCGAGATTATTGAAATAGGTGTGGATATTTCTTTCTCATCTCTGACTCTAGTTCCCATGTGTATTCAGGACCACGTCTGGAGTTCCATTTAACCTTAACTAACACCAACTTTTTACGCTTGAGTCTCTTTTCTCGTCGGTCTTCGATTTGAATCGGTTGTTCGATAAATTTTAATTTTTCGTTTACTTCAACATCTTGAAGTGGCATTAATAATGATTCATCGGCCAAACATTTTCGGAGATTAGAAACGTGAAACACATTGTATACTCCAGCCATTTCTTCCGGTAGTTCAAGCTGATAAGCCACCGGTCCGATTCGTTTAGTAATTTTGAAAGGTCCGACATAACGTGGACTTAACTTTCCCTTTTTACCGAATCGTACTACTCCTTTCCATGGTGAAACTTTGAGTAGCACTTTATCACCAACATTGAATTCTAATGGCTTTCTTCTTCGGTCTGCATAGCTCTTTTGACGATCTCTAGCCGCTTTCAATCTTTCTCTAATTTGAAAGACTTTGTCTGTTGTTTCTTGCACGATTTCAGGACCAGACAACTGATTTTCACCAATTTCAGACCAATAGACTGGTGTTCGACATTTTCTTCCGTAAAGAGCTTCAAACTGTGCAGTCTGAATACTTGAGTGATAACTATTATTGTAGGAAAATTCCATTAGAGGTAAGTGGTCATCCCAGCTTCCTCCAAAGTCTATCACACAAGCTCGAAGCATGTCTTCCAGTGTTTGGATTGTTCTTTCACTCTGCCCATCAGTTTGTGGATGATAAGCAGTGCTGAAATTCAAATGTGTTCCGAGAGCTTTTTGAAAACTTTGCCAGAATCGAGATGTAAAACGGCTATCTCTATCTGACACAATGGATAATGGCACACCGTGTAGAGATACGATCTCATTTACATATAACTGTGCTAACCTATCCATAGAGTAAGTTTCTTTCATTGCTAGGAAATGAGCAGACTTTGTCAGTCTATCAACAATAACCCAAATCGTATCATTCCCACGACTGGTTCTGGGAAGTTTGGTTATAAAGTCCATGGTTATCATTTCCCATTTCCAAACAGGCACTTCCAGTTGTTGCAACATACCAGAAGGTTTCTGGTGCTCAGCTTTAACTTGAGAACAAGTCAAACATTTTGCAACATATGCGGCGATATTTTTCTTCATGCCAATCCACCAATAGTTCTCTTTTAGATTCTTGTACATTTTATCGCTTCCTGGGTGCATCATGTATTTAGATTTGTGTGCTTCTTCTAATATTCTTTCTCTTAAGCCGCCAGTGATCGGCACCCAGATTCTTGTTTTCATTCGAAGAATTTCATCGTCTCCTTTGACTAGTTGTTCAGTCATGCCCTTCATCCCTTCTTGTTGTTTGTTTTCATCTTCTTGGGCTGGTTTCTGTGCTTCTTTAATTTGATTAAACAAATCGACTTGAAGTTCTAGCCGTAAAGCACGTACTCTTCTCGGTTTGTCCACCTCCTTTCGGCTTAAGGCATCTGCAACCACATTTGCCTTTCCTTCATGATAGATAATTTCACAGTCATAGTCATTCAACGTTTCCATCCATCTTCGTTGTCGCATATTTAATTCCTTCTGACTAAAGATATACTTTAAACTCTTGTGATCAGTATAAACTGTGAAATGAACTCCGTACAGATAGTGTCTCCATAATTTTAATGCAAAGATTATGGCGCCTAACTCCAGATCATGAGTCACATAGTTCTTCTCATGAGTCTTCAATTGGCGTGATGCATAAGCGATAACTTTGTTTCGTTGCATCAAAACGCATCCCAATCCTGTATGAGAAGCATCACAATAGACAACAAAGCCTTCAACACCTTCAGGTAATGCTAGGATTGGAGCGTGAGTCAACTTATCTTTAAGAATTTGAAAGGCCTCAATTTGCTTGGGACCCCATTCAAACTTTTCAGCTTTTCGAGTCAATGAGGTGAGAGGAACAGCTATTCGGGAGAAGTTCTGAATAAATCGACGATAATATCCAGCCAAGCCTAAGAAACTTCGTACTTCCATTGGTGACTTGGGGTTCTCCCATTTCGTAATAGCTTCTATCTTAGATGGATCCACTTGAATACCTTGAGCATTAATAACATGCCCCAGAAATTGTACTTCAGTGAGCCAAAAATCACATTTAGAGAATTTAGCATACAATTTCTCATGTCTTAGTAATTCAAGTAGGGTTCTAAGATGTTTAGCATGATCCTCTGGTGTTTTTGAGTAAATAAGAATATCATCAATGAACACAATGATGAATTTGTCCAGATAAGGTTTACATATCCGGTTCATCATGTCCATAAAGGCAGCTGGAGCATTAGTAAGTCCAAATGGCATAACAGTGAACTCATAATGCCCATACCTTGTACGAAAAGCAGTTTTAGGAATATCTTCTTCCTGGACTTTCAGTTGATGATATCCTGATCGAAGATCGATTTTAGAAAAATGACAAGCTCCTTGAAGTTGATCGAATAAATCGTCAATTCGTGGAAGTGGATACTTGTTCTTAATAGTCACTTTGTTTAGCTCCCTATAGTCAATGCACATCCGCATTGACCCATCTTTCTTCTTGACGAATAAGATTGGAGCTCCCCAAGGTGATGAGCTAGGTTGGATAAAACCTTTTTCCAATAGCTCGTCTAATTGTTTCTTGAGTTCTTTCATCTCCGTCGGTGCCAATCTATAAGGAGATTTAGCAATTGGAGCAGTACCTGGTACCAGATTGATATTGAATTCTACTTCACGTTTCGGTGGTAAACCAGGCAATTCATCTGGAAACACGTCGGGAAATTCAGCTACAACAGGCACGTCTTTCAATTTCTTCTTTTCTTGATCTTCAGTTGTGACTGAGACTAGGTAAGCTAAACAACCTTTGTTTAGATACTTAGTAGCTTTGATCATAGAAATGATTTCAACATTATTTGTTGGCTTATCACCTTTGATGATCAATTTTCCTACCATTGGAACACGAACTTCAATGGATTTGGTGTCGCATAAGATACAAGCTTGGTTTGTAGCTAACCAATCCATTCCGATTACCACATCAAAACCGGCCAACTTCATTGGTAAGAATTTCACAGGTATATTGTGCTTAAAGAGTGTGATCTTACCATTTACTAATGCTTCACTTACTTTGACTACATCACCATTAGCGGTTTCTACCAGATAAGGCTTATCTAGTTTCACTAATGGTTCATTTAGAAGCTTACAGAAATCATAATCAATAAAGCTTTGATTTGCTCCCGAATCAAACAAAACCTTAGCATAAACATTATTGATAAGAAACGTACCGGTAATGACATCTGGCATGTCTGCAGCTTCCTTGGCATTAAGAACAAAAGCTCGAGTCGTCTTCTTTGCATTTGTATCAGCTTTTGTTCCTGAACCACCAGCTCCGCCAGTCCCACTCATTTTATTCAATTTAGGACACTCATTTCGGTAGTGTCCGGGTTCGTTGCAATTAAAACATGTCACCATCACTTTCCTTCTACATTCTTCCAAAGAATGACCCATCATTTTACAGTGGCTACAATACTTTGCCCTGTTACACTTTCCCAGATGCTTTTTGCCACATGTTTTACAGTGTGGGAATGTACCACTGCCTCCTTCTTTCTTCACAAATTTTCCTGCAGGCCTTTTCGAACTTTGATAAACCTTTTGGATTGCCTCCTGGCTTTTCTCCTCCTCTTGGGTTCTTACCATTCCATCTGTAAGCAACCCTGCCAGTTCAACAGCCGAATCAATGGTCTGAGGCATAGCAGCCTTAACCATGTCACGTATTTCACTTACCAGTCCCCAGATGTAACGACTGATAAGGTTTGATTCCGGTGTCACAAGATGTGGCACCAATCGAGCATACTCAAAGAACTTGGAAGTGTACTCACGATGCCCAGCACCGACCATGCGGTGAGTCAAGAATTTTCGCTCGATTTGTTCTTTCTCATTCATTGGGCAAAATTTTCGAGTTACGAGATCTCGAAAACTTTCCCAAGTTATAGCATACGCATTGGTTCTGCCTTTAGTTTGAATAATGGAGTTCCACCACTCCAATGCTCCGTCTTTAAAAGAATTTGAAGCATAAAGAACCATATCTTCTTCAGCACATTTGCTGATTGCAAGCACCGCCTCGATCTTTTCAAGCCATCGTAGTGCTACCACAGCTCCTTCCGTTCCAGCGAACTCAGGAGGTTTACAAGATTGGAATGTCTTATATGAACATCCCTCAGTTTTGAAACGTTTCAAACTAGAAACTTCTATATTTTCATTGTTCGAACCAGACACCTCTTTTGCTTTTGTCACTGTGTTCTCTGGATTCGAATTTTCATTATTTTTCATAGCTGCAATAATCGTTGGAATTGCGTCCTTAATTTCCTTTGCTATTATTTCCTTGAGTTCAGCCTTTTGAATCACAGGTTCATTAGCATCCGTCTGCGTTCTCTTTTTCCCACGAGTGTTTGCAGATGGTCCGCCAGAATTCTTGTTATGAGACATTGTCTACAAAATATAATATTTGACAAGGTCTTAAAATAATTCATCGTAATTTAACTTACAAGCTATCGTCAGAATTCATCATGTTATTTTAATCATTGTTAGTATTTCAAGTATACTATTCTACCTATTCCTTTGATAGGCACTTATCTTAATTCGGTTAAAGCTTAGATACAATCATTAGTACCTATTTCGCTAAAACCAGGAGCTCTGATACCAACCTGTCACACCCCGAGCTCTCGCGGCCCGGGCGTTGCGACCCGAATTGGTTTCATGGATAATACAGTCTCGGTCAGAGTTTTTTTTTTTTTTTTATTTAATATGTTTCAGCGGAAGCATTGTTTCCTGAATTCATAATTTTATAATTAATTCACATGGATGTGAAAACCATATTTTTCATGATTTATAAATAGTTCATACGCATAGGTATGAAAAACCACATTTTCATCGTCTGTAAACAACTTTTCAGGGTTTTATAAAATTTCATATGCATAGATATGAACACAACATTTTATTTCATTGCAAACCGAGTTTTTACAAACATATTTTACATATCTCGATTTACATGGGACTTGGAGGTGTAACTCCAATCGTTCCTCGGTTTTGCCACAAGATTTTTATTTAAGGCGTCATAGGCCCTAAACCTCTAATCTTGCTTCTGATTTGTCATACATTATTACCTGAAAAGTTTTTGAAAATAAAACGTCAACATAATGTTGGTGAATACAAATAACAGACTCGATATGTAAACATAGCATGTTCGGTCCTTTAACCATAATTATTATTGGCAATACTACACATTTAGCAGGTTATTTCACTGATCAATACAACCACTGCATACCCTGGCTTGTACTGTCACTGGTTAGGAACAACAGCGGAGTGCGTCTTATAATTGTTCCCTCCAGCCCACAGCCCGTCACTGGTTAGGTTGCCTGCGGAGTGCGTCTTACGTATAACCTTCCAGCCCACGCTACCAGCCACATATGGGAATTTCACCCATAGCGGATACAATTAGCAAATCGTACGTATACTAATGGCCTAAATGCTGGTCTAATAGTATCCCTTTATGCGTCAAAGTTTAAACATACATGCTCATAAAAATTCATTTATAATTTAAAAACAAGTTAGATGTATTCACCTGAATTTTGGTTGGCAGGGTGACAGCTTTAAACTTGTTATTGTAAATTGGGCAGCGTTTCTGCTTAATATATGCTTATAACTGTTCTGCAAAGAATATTTACTTATTTATTTATTTGTTTGTTTATTTATTTATTTATTATTATTATTATTATTATTATTATTATTATTTTACGATGATAATAATGATAATATTATTATTATTATTTTTATTATTATATTATTATTATTACGATTATTGTTATTTAAGTAAACTAAAATTTTTAATATATACATAGGGTCGGATCTTAACCCTAACCCTATAAGTTAATATTTTAATAAAACTTTAAATTTATGAGTTTAACTAAAAATTAGATAATATACCTAAAAGAACCAACTTCTTAATGTTGATTTTGTATTTTGATCAGCACCTCCTAGCATCCAGATCTTCTTTATTCTTCTCAAATGTGTGTATAGATTATGTATGGTTTTTGATTTCACATAAAACAAATTATACGATTATTTATAGGCCTTCAAAACTTCTTGTCCAAGAATTCATAATTGTTTGTTTGATACGTGTTTTATAATGATCAAATTGAATCCTTGTAATACTTTTAATTGTGTGTAAATCATCCACGTCAATTCAGATTGATTTTAATTGTACATATCTTATATATTATTTTACTGTTATTATTAATTTAGCTCTTATCTTGTTTTTCTAGTATAACTTTTAAAATATCATGTTTTATAAAATTCTAAAAATACTGCTGGGACCTGCTCATTTTTATCTACATTTCGACCAAAGTTTCGTTAAAAACGGAGAAAGTTTAATTATAATATATTTTATTAATTTTGAGCGGTCTCCTATGATATTATCTATCCGAATAAGTATGTCAAAAATTTTTAATAATCAGTTTACTCGTTACTTACTAGTATGTAAGTGTCACATATGTGTATATAATAACTAGATATTTAAAATTATAATATTTAACAATATATTTTATAAAATAAATAGCATGTGTTACATAATACACAACCGAGTCCCTGATGGAAAGCGTCACAACACACTACAAAGTCATCTGTACCCTCTGGGAGAGATAAGATTGGAGCATCATATAACTTATGT
Organism: Mikania micrantha; assembly: GCA_009363875.1. Taxonomy (NCBI): domain Eukaryota; kingdom Viridiplantae; phylum Streptophyta; class Magnoliopsida; order Asterales; family Asteraceae; genus Mikania; species Mikania micrantha. The sequence goes on along the minus strand of CM018691.1, from coordinate 91,765,189 downwards.
TTCAATGTATGGAAAGCATATTTTTGTGTCTGCTCCCAAACAAATGGCTCACTTCTCTAAGTTAACTTGGTGAGAGGCAAGGCTATCTTAGAAAAGTTGGAAATGAACCTTCTATAATAACCTGCTAGTCCCTGAAAAGCCCGTATCTCCGTCGGTGTCGTTGGAGTATCCCAATTCTTAATAGCTTTGATCTTGGCAGGGTCCACATGTATTCCTTTACTGTTGGCTACATGGCCCAAAAACTGAACTTCCCTTAGCCAAAATTCACACTTAGAGAATTTGGCATAGAGTTGTTCTTTCTTTAAAAACTCTAAGATCTTCCTGAGGTGTTGCTCATGTTCTGCTTTGCTCCTGGAATAAATTAGTATGTCATCAATGAAGACAATGACAAACTGATCCAGATACGGCTTGCACACTCGGTTCATGAGATCCATGAAAACTGCATGTGCATTTGTCAATCCAAAGGGCATTATCATAAACTCATAATGCCCATATCGGGTTCGAAAAGCCATCTTTGGTATGTCTTCTTCTTGAACTCTGAGTTGATATCCTGAACGCAAATCAATATTGGAAAAATACTGCGCTCCTTGTTGTTGGCCAAAAAGATCATCAATTCTCGGCAATGGATACCAATTCTTGATGGTTAATTTGTTCAGCTCCCTGTAATCTATGCACATTCGAAAGGATCCATCCTTCTTTTTCACGAACAAAACCGGAGCTCCACACGGTGAGTAGCTCGGTCGGATGAAACCCTTATCCAATAATTCTTGCAACTGGTTTGACAATTCCTGCATCTCTGAAGGTTCTAACCTGTAAGGATATTTTGCAACAGGAGTTGCTCCATGAACTAAGTCAATACGAAACTCTACCGGTCGTGCTGGTGGCAAACCTGGTAGATCGTCCAGAAATACTTCAGGGTATTCGTTTACTACTGGCATGTCTTGAATCATGATATTGTCTTTCTCTTTTTCCACCACATGAGCCAGGAAGGCTACACACTGCTTCTGTAAACACTTACGCGCCTTTATGCAAGATATGATTTTAACACCACGTGTCACACCCCGAGCCGGTGGGGTTGGATCAGAGTCCCCGTCGGGCGAAAGGTTCCCGGGGCGCGATATCGTGAGTGATAATCGTGTTAATCAGATTGTTTACATAGCATCAATGTTAAGAATAACTAAAGCACAAATAGCATTAAACTAGGATTACAAAGTTAAATTACAATATCAATGTTTGATAATTTAACTAAGTAAACCTATCAAAAGAATTAAATGTTTCTATCTTGTATCTGTACAAGATATCAAAAGAGATTCGTATCAATATCAAAAGATGTGCTTTCCAAAAGTCTACTAGGTCCTCTATCTGGGTATCCTAGCATGCAGTCCTGAAGCCTTAGCCTATTCCTATACGTCACCTGAGAAAGCATGTAAGAAAACAAAGTCAACACAATGGTTGGTGAGTTCATATAGTTTTAGTATATGAAAAATAGCTTTGGAAAACCTTTTCGGTAAAACCTTAACCTCATTAACGTCACCTGTAATATCCGCTTCGGTATGCTTATATATAGGGCATACGAAAGGGGTCGAGCCTACAACCCGCCTAGACGCCATCCCACCACATACTAAACCACATATGACATTGTTGTTAATGATAATTAAGCATTTTACCTACCATCCAATCCCATTCCCATCATAGCTTTAGTATTTTGTTTGTAAGTCTCAACCCGCATACAATAGCATCTGTAAGTTTAGCTTGGAGAGTTACCGTTATGGACAACTGAACACCCTAAGGAATTCAGTATCAATCCATATCGGATTTAAATGTGATCAGCAACATCGGTGTTTGATAAAGGATTTCTAACATGACACAAAGTCAACTAAAGAAAACCAGAATCATTCTAGTCACGTATCACAAACATGAGTGGACAATGAGGAATCACTGTATGGCAAGCACTGAGAGGCCAACAGTCTGTTCCTCCAGTCCTGACTATGAAGGTCACCCTATGGCAAGCACTGAGAGGCCGATGGTCTGTTCCTTCAAGTCCCGACTATGGTAAACACCCTATGGCAAGCACTGAGAGGCCAAAACAGTATGTTCTACCATAGCCGATAGATTTAGCATACAAGTTTATAGCATTCAAATAGCATAGCGTTTACGTATCTTGTGCACAATTACTTGCTTCACAACTGGTAAGGCAAGCACTGAGAGGCCAAACCGTTGTTTTAGCATGGCAAGCATATAAGCATACAAGAGTTTAGAGCATTCATAGCTTTATACAATGTGTATGTATGTATGTATCATCAGCATGTATGTATGTAGCCTCATCATAGAATTATTAGCAATTAGCAATAACCTTAGCATTTCCCTTGGCATTAGTATGTAGCATTAGGATATAGCATCATCAATAGCTTGTAGCACTTACCAGTAGTATTTGCAATTAGCATCATTATTAGCATTTAATACTAGTCTTAACATTACCCCGTAGCATTAGCATATAGCATCTTCGTTAGCATTTAGCATTAATGTTTAGCATTTCGCATTAGCATTAGTATTGGCATATAGCATTAGCACTTAGCTTAAGTATGTAGCACTACCTCCGGCATTTAGCATTAGTGTGTAGCATTAGCATATAAGAATAGTTGTAAAAGCATTTAGGTAACATTTAAAACATCTGTTTAAAATGTATGACATGCTTCTCAGTCCCGAATTAAATCAAAATAGTTTGAAAAGGGACAAATGAACTCACCTTGTAGTTGTCGTAGTTGACTTAGCCTAAAGCAAGAATGCACACGCTCTTTATTGTAATTGTTGTTGTATTCACGATCCTATATTGATTTCACATTGTTTGCAACTTGTAAGTATGAGTTGTAAAGTTTCATGTGTGTGTATGTGTTAGCCATAAAGTTGGCTAACATTACTTGGTCTTGGTCATCATTCGGCCCCGGTTCTATTGTTATAGTTCATCATTATTATATGTCTTTAGGTTGTGTGTCATTACTTGATTTATTGTCAAATTAAGTTATGAGAATTTTAACCCATAAGAATTTCTAAGTGTAATACTTAGAAGTTTAATTTGTTTTAAGCCACAATGTTAGATTATCCAAAGGTGTTGTCATTATTTTTAATGTGTTGATGTACTTAACAAATGACCCTTTACATTTTAACACATTTTGAAAGGACTCTAGGTATTAATTAATCCTTAGTATTTTGTAAAAGAGTTTGCATGTTCATTGTTCCATTTGCCTTAATGCTTGAAATCACTTGTTATTTATCCCACAACACAATGTTTTAAGCTTCATGAAACCTAACCCAAATTATTGTCACCTTTGTAGAAGAACCCAAAAATTATGTGCATGTTATACTTGTTTAGTCAATTCTACATGTTAACTCGTATTCCATTACAAGGACCGACTGATTATGTGGACTAAGCATATGGGCCGCCTAGTGGCAGTGGGCCGAAACAATTTTCTGGGCCAACTAGCAAGCTGTGGGCCGCCTAGATGGTCATGGGCCGAGTGGGCGTGTCAGGCGGGCCAAGTTGTTGGGTTAAGCCCATCGAATTTGTCACACCCCCAATTTTCAACTAACGGAATCATACCGTTTGGGAACGTGACAAACCAGGATCTCAGATCATTAGACATAACGAAGACCTCTATATGAATTTCAAATCATACTTTGGTCTTTAAAACATAACATCAGAGTTTTCAAAAATTGCGGAAGCGTTTAAAAACCAATAACAGTGGTAATGTGTAAATTACAAAACAAAATCCTCAAATGTTCAAATTCAAATATTCAAAATGTTTAACATGCATGCGACTCTATCTCCTAGTCCATGCCAGCTTTAATGCGCACCTTAGCGTCCTGAGAAAACATGTAAATCAAGTCAACACAATGGTTGGTGCATAACACAGGTTTTAAGTATTCACAATGTTCAAAACAGCAGTTTGAATATCAAGTTGTAGATAACATAATCACACATGCACAGTCATGATAGCTAGTCATATAAACTATTTACATAAGTGGTCGACACCAAACCTGACGAATTGCCATGCTATAGCATGTTTTTGCCTTGCCACTATTGTCTAGCACAACAATAGTAAAATGTGTTTGGTCAGTTAAACACTTGCGTAGATCCCATCTACCAAATGAGGTTTGTCAAACCTAATAGATATATTTCCAACTACCACGCTTTGCGCTACGGCAAACTAAACGGTTCGAGGTGTGTAAGGACTTTCAAATTGCTATGTTGTCACATAATGTAAACAGCTAACTCATGCAAGTGATATGTATCTAAAAAGAGTTTGTTGCACATGTTTTCTCTCCCAAAACAGTTTAAAATAAGAAAGGGGCTGTGTACGCACCTTTGGTAGTTGCAGAATGATCAAATACTCGTGAACTCGCGTAAAAGATCCTTTACGAAGAATCTGTGTTTAAACAATAACTTAATGTTATTCGAAATGTCGTTTTGTGCTTGAAATCACATATGCATCAACACACATATGTTGGATTTGTTAAGAATGTGCATATGTATATACGCGTGCCTTTGAAATCGTTTAAATAAAATCATATTTGATTTTATTTAAATAACCGTAATTATACGCGATTTCGTTTTCGGATTAAAATATGAATTTCAACATCCCAATGTGTTCATATTCCCGTTACGGTTACAACGCAACTCGAACGGGTTAAAACGGAGTTTAAACGAAGAAGTTACGGCTAAAAACCACATTTTGGTTTAAAATCTCAAAACCATAAGAGGAAGGGTTCGAACCCTTGACCTCATGAATCAATTTCCCACCAACTACCCATCCAACCAACTACACATTTGTGTTAGAATCTGATCCTTAATTCTTTTAAACATGCATCGATTTCATTCCCTTTGTTTAAGCTTAACCGAACTGACAACATAAAATTGGGCTCTAGTTCGAATCCCATTGATCCCCTAACCATGGGGCTTTTGTCCCACTGATATAAACGACCCTGCTGATGGTTTTAATTCGAAAAAATAAACCCCTATAACCAGATTAATTGAATATTACTAGTTTCGAACCCAAGTTCTTAAATTCCAATTCAAAGTCGTTCAATCTGCTAATGTGAGTCCCCGAAACCATGGGGTTTTCATTTAGTGGGTATTTTCGAATCCTTCTGCACTAATTAATTTGATTATAAAGCTCATCTAGTTCAGATTCCCCAATTTCGTCCTAACCGAAGAATCCTAGATCCAATATCATTCAATTCTTTGCTATTTGATGAAATTAACATATGTCTATTCATCATCGAGATTTTCTGAAGCTAATTGTAACCATTAATTTCATTCTTAACTCTTCAGAATCAAAGTCCTAATTTCATTCTTATTACAAGCCCTAGAAACTAGAATTCAATCCATTCGATGCTACTAAATAAAATTGATGCATGTTAAAGCTTAATCTAACCCTTCTAAAATTACCCATGTACATCAATTTGATTTTAATACTCATTAAGGTGAAAACCCCCAAAACCGTTTCAAAGATAAACCCTAGTTCTTGAATTCCTATAATTCGATGTTGTCAGTAGAAATTGATTTAGGATAAATCTCAGTCGGCTATTTCTGAAACTACCCATGTGATTTAATCTGAATATCAAACTCGTTTAGGTTGAAATCCCCAATTTGGTTTCTCTAAGAACCCTAGAATCTCAAACACTGTCAATTCGAGATTTTTCACTGAGTTTGTGTTATGGGTATTCTTTGTCGGTATAATTAGAAGGTGTAGGAACGAATTCTTACCTTAATTGATGTAGAATTGATATAGTTCGACTATAGGCTTGATGTTCGGCCCCCTTCCAATCGATTTCACTTTCTGCTGCGTCTTGAATCGAATTGATTTGCTTCACAAGTTCTAAATGTGCCGAATAAGGTCTCTGTAAGTTCAATTGTGAAGAATAACATTGAATTATATGGTTTTGATTGTGAGGGTCTACGGTTTCAATAATTTGGAACGGTTTTTCTCATAATTCGATGATTGATGCTCCCATAACGTCTAATAACTATTAATCATCATTAATGTGATGATTTAAATCCATATATTTCAGTTATAACTTGGTTTCAATGAGAAATTCGAACCTAATTTGATAAACCTCACGAATTTTGACTTTAAAAGTCAAACTAATGTGTTTTAACAAGTTACAAGTTCAGTCCTTGAAATTTTGATTTCTTTGGACCTATTTGGATTAATTTCCACTCCTGAAATTTGTTTTCGTACAATAACATCACATTTCGGTTAACAAAATTGAGCCTAAAATCCCAAATTGTCACAAATCAGGCTTCTTAGAACATTGTTGGGCTTAATTAACCCAATTGGGCTTCTTAAATACGATTGGGCCTATTCTGGACTCATAGGGCCTACCTTGAGCCTATTGGGCCTTCCTTGACCTTACTGGGCCTTCTTTGGCCTTACTGGGCCTTCTTGGGCCTTACTGGGCCTTCTTTGTCTTATTGGGCCTGTGATCTAACCACTTTCAGTTAACGAGGTTAATCCGAAAAGTCGGATTGTCACATCATCCCCTTGTTGAAGGAATTTTCGTCCCGAAAATTAGTAAGTGTTAGGAGTAGTTAGGAAACTACTTACGAGTTTAAATCGTACGTGTTAGTGTGATTTGATCATTCCGTGTGCTTGTGTGTACTCACACACAAAGCCTAATGCTTGCGACATCACAACTAAATGTGATCGTTCAATGTGACTGTTTGCGTGTACACTAGTTAGTTCACCTAACTGTGACTGTTTGTGTTTGATCATACTGTGTTGTGGAACCTCACACATAGTAAGTGTCTTAAACTGTTTGTACTATGTAACCCCGCACATAGCAAAATGTGTGTAACTAATCATGCATGTACTACTATAACATGTAACATATGAAATATAGCACATAAAATGTAATGTAGCACAAATGTTTTATAACAAAATCAATTGAATAACAAAACCAATTGAATAAAGTGTTTGTGCTTACAGTTTGAAATTTGCAGTGTTGATGTGTGAAACATCACGTCATCCCCTTGTTGAAGGAAATTTCGTCCCGAAATTTAACGTGCGCTCTCCGTGTTAGCAGTAGCTGTTTTGAATAGATGAGGATATTTCTTCATCATTTGATCTTCCCGTTCCCATGTGAATTCAGGACCACGTCGTGAATTCCATCGGACTTTGACTATCGGAATCTTGCTTTGCTTAAGTTGTTTGACCTCCCAGTCCATGATTTCTGCTGGTTCTTCAATGAATCGCAACTGTTCATCTACTTGTATTTCTTCCAACGGTACAATCAATGTCTCATCAGAAAGACATTTCTTTAAGTTCGATATGTGAAAGACATCATGAACCCCACTGAGTTCATCCGGTAGTTTGAGTTGATACGCAACCGGACCAATCCTTTTCAGGATCTCAAAAGGTCCTACGTAACGTGGACTAAGCTTCCCGCGCTTGCCGAATAGTATCACACCTTTCCAAGGTGATACCTTTAAAAGAACTCGGTCTCCTACTTGAAATTCCAACGGCTTACGACGTTTGTCAGCATAACTCTTTTGTCGATCCCGGGCCGCTGCCATACGGTTCCGGATTTGAACTATCTTCTCTGTCGTCTCGTGCACCAGTTCAGGACCTGTTATCTGACTGTCACCAACTTCAGCCCAGCAAACTGGTGAACGACATTTGCGACCATACAAAGCTTTAAACGGTGCTGCTTGAATACTTGTATGATAACTATTGTTGTAAGAGAATTCCACTAACGGTAAATGATTCTCCCAGCTATCACCAAAGTCAATTACACAAGCTCGTAACATATCCTCGAGCGTTTGAATCGTACGTTCACTTTGACCGTCGGTCTATGGATGATAGGCGGTACTCATATCCAAGCGAGTCCCCAATGACTTATGACGTGATTTCCAAAAGTTGGAAGTAAATCGGGCATCCCGATCTGATATAATAGAAATTGGCACGCCATGCCGTGCTACCACTTCCTTGATGTAAATGCGAGTCAGTTTCTCCATCTTATCAGTTTCCTTGATTGCTAAGAAGTGTGCAGATTTCGTTAATCGATCGACAATTACCCATATCGTATCACAACCAGTCGGTGTACGGGGTAACTTAGTAATGAAGTCCATCGAAATCTGTTCCCATTTCCACATCGGTATCTCTGGTTGTTGCAGTAAACCAGATGGCTTCTGATATTCAACTTTGACTTTCGAACAAGTCAAACATTTGCTAACGTACTTAGCAATATCAGCTTTCATGTGAGGCCACCAATACAGTGCCTTCAAGTCATGATACATCTTGTCTGATCCCGGATGGACTGAATATCTGGACTTGTGTGCTTCATCCATCACGAGTTCCCTTAAACCTCCATACAAAGGTATCCAAAGTCGATTAATGAAATAATGAATTCCATCAGACTTAGCATCCAACTGTTCTTCCATTCCCCGTAAAGATTCCTATACCAAGTTTTCCTTTTTCAAAGCTTCAATCTGAGCACTGCGTACCTTGTCAGGTAAGTCAGTATGGATTGTCATCATAAGTGCACGAACCCGTCTTGTTGAAGTATCCTTTCTGCTTAAAGCATCAGCTACCACATTAGCTTTTCCCGGGTGATACTTAATCGCACACTCATAATCGTTCAACAACTCAACCCATCGTCGTTGCCTCATATTAAGCTCCTTCTGATCAAAGATATGTTGCAAACTCTTATGATCAGTATAAATAGTACACTTAGTTCCATACAAATAATGCCTCCAAATCTTCAAAGCAAAAACCACTGCTCCTAACTCCAAGTCATGAGTAGTGTAATTCTTTTCGTGTGTTCGTAGTTGTCTGGAAGCATAAGCAATCACTTTATCTCGTTGCATCAACACACATCCCAAACCTTGTGCAGATGCATCACAATACACCACAAAGTCTTCCGTCCCTTCCGGTAAGGACAAAATCGGTGCGCTGCAAAGTTTCTGTTTCAATAACTGGAACGTAGTTTCCTGTTTATCCGTCCAGTTATATTTCGTTCCCTTATGCGTAAGAGCTGTAAGTGGTTGAGCGATCTTTGAGAAACCCTCAATGAATCGTCGATAATAACCCCCCAAACCAAGGAATTGTCGTACCTCGGTAGGAGTCTTTGGTGCTTCCCAATTGTTAATCGCTTCAATCTTCGCTGGATCAACATGTATGCCCTTTTCGTTGACTATATGACCCAGAAATTGTACTTCTCGCATCCAGAAGTCACATTTCGAGAACTTAGCGTACAATTGTTCTTGTTTCAATAGCTCTAGCAGTAATCGAAGATGTTCAGCGTGTTCCTCCTCAGATTGTGAATAAATGAGAATGTCATCGATGAAAACAATGACAAACTTATCAAGATAAGGTTTACAAACACGATTCATGAGATCCATGAATACAGCTGGAGCGTTTGTCAACCCAAATGGCATGACCAAGAACTCATAATTGCCATAGCGCGTCCTGAATGCTGTCTTTGGAATATCCTCCTCCTGGACTCTTAGTTGATGATAACCAGAACTGAGATCAATCTTCGAGTAGTAACTCGAACCTTGCAACTGATCAAACAGATCGTCAATTCTGGGTAACGGATACCGGTTCTTGATAGTGACTTTGTTCAGTTCCCGGTAATCGATGCACATACGGAAAGTCCCGTCCTTCTTCTTGACAAACAAAACTGGAGCTCCCCACGGTGAAAAACTAGGTCGTATGAAACCCTTATCCAACAACTCTTGCAATTGTGTGGATAACTCTTGCATCTCTGACGGTGCAAGTCGATAAGGCGCCCTAGCTATCGGTGCTGCATCCGGTGTAAGGTCGATTCGGAATTCCACCTGTCTGATAGGCGGTAATCCCGGCAAGTCTTCTGGAAATACCTCTGGAAATTCACAAACTACTGGTATGTCTTCAATCTTCTTCTCAGCTACCGGCTTTTCAGTTATAAGTGCTATAACTGCCGTATGACCTTTCCGCAGACATTTGTGTGCTTTCATACAAGATATGAGACGCAGTGGTGTACTGCTCTTCTCACCTTGTACATACAATGTCTCTCCATGCGAAAGAGGTATGCGAACAATCTTTTCATGGCATACGATTTCAGCCTGGTGTTTGGATAACCAGTCCATGCCAATGACTACATCAAAACTACCTAAAGTAATAGGCATAAGATCAATTTCCAATGTCTGACCCATCAAATCAAGCATACATCCCTTAAAGATTTGTTCAACTACTATTAACTTACCATCAGCTAATTCCACAGTGTATGGACTATCTAAGGCAGTGGGACTAACATTTAGCAACTTAGCAAGTGAACTAGATACAAAACTCCGATCGGCACCAGTGTCAAATAACATAGAGGCATAGTGATTATTTAAGAGGAACGTACCCGTAACAATGTTGGGATCCTCCCGTGCTTGACGTCCTCCAATCACAAACGCCCTGCCCCTGGCACCATTGTTGTTGTTGTTATTGTTATTGTTGTTATTGTTATTGTTGTTGTTGGTGCCATTACCATTACCGTTGCCATTCCCATTGCCATTGATATTATTGTCCCCGCCTTTCTTGAGTTGTGGGCAATCTTTCTTAAAATGCCCCATTTTGCCACACTCAAAACAACCCTTATGTGCGTTGTTCTGGTTATTATTCTGGTTGTCGTGGTTGTTCTGTAGCTCCCCGCGACAATCCTTAGCCGCATGTCCAATCTTGCCACACCTTTGGCACCTAGCTCTATCACACTGATTACCGGCATGATGATACCCACACCTGTTGCACTTGGGGTGTTTGCCAATATAACCCCCCGATGATGACGATTGCTGACCACTGCTTGAATTATGATAAGACTTGTTTGAGTCTTGCCTCCGGTTTTGCTGATATGATTGTTGGTTGTGACTCTTTGAGTTGTTACCTTCCCACTTTCTTTTATGATCTCCCACCTTGGTAGCAGATGTTCGTTTAGGCAGAGTCCCCTGTAACACTGCCTGATCAGTAAGCTGATGCGCTAAACGAACAGCTTGTTGGATGGTGGTGGGATTTGCTGAAGTAACCAACCCCTGAATCTGAGGCACTAGTCCTCCAATGTATCTTTCAATCCATTTGCTAGCAGGAGTAGCCATGTGTGGTAGAAGTCTGGCCAACTCATGTGACCTGGTCGTATACTCTTCAATATTTGACCCCTCCATCTTGAGGTGCCAGTATTCTTCCTCTAATTTTTGCATCTCACTACGAGGACAGTACTCCTCCTGCATTAAAGTTTTGAAGCCATTCCAAGTCAAGGCATTAGCCTCGCCCAATCCCAAAGTCTGAACATTTGAGTTCCACCAAGTTAGTGCTGGACCCTCCAATGTTCCCGTAGCAAACTTCACCTTGCTTTTGTCAGGGCAGTTGCACATCTCGAACACAGATTCTGCCTTTTCAATCCATCGAAGGAGTCCTATGGCCCCCTCCGACCCTTTGAAATTGTGTGGTTTACAGTCCAGGAACATCTTGAACGTGCATAACTGTGGGTTAACCAGTCCCCCTGCCGGACCCTATGGCCCTGTGGTATGTGTCTGAGCATATTGTGCGATTGCCTCTGCGACTCTGTTATTGATTAGCTCGTTGAGCTCAGCAACTGTCATGTGAACGTTCTCGTTGGCCATTATCTTCCTAGTTAAAAGAAATGTTAGAGCGTTATCAAAATCCAATATGACATGTGTAAGCAAACAACAAACATAACATGTAATATATAAATCAACACAACTGCTGGAAATAAATAATAGTTTTTCAATAGATAAAAATTTGATTTGAGTACAATACTTTTGAAATCAAATATAAGTTTTCAAACTACTAGTGTAGGAACACAACCCGTTCCTAATAAGTTTAAACAAAACAAGGAAACTCAATCATCCTCAACAGAGGATTCAGGATCAGAATCAACAACTGGTGCTGGTTCCTCCCCTTCTTCCTCTCCATTCTCCTCATCATTGTCTGATGCTACTAAATCCTCCAAGGCTTCTATTCTGCCCTTCAAGATCTCGGCTCGGTTCTCTGAAGCTTCAAGACGACCAATCAAATTAATCATCTCATTCCGCATATCATGAACCAGATGGGCAAGTTCCTCTTGCCTCTCATTAGCATCCCATAGTTCCTGAGAGTTTTGTGCGATCCTGTCTTCTGCCTCGTACAAATCCTCGCGCAGTTTGGCGATCTCCTCAGCGTCCGTCGTTTGCCTCTTAGGCTCAGGAGCATCCAATACTGGTGGTGGATGTGTAGAAGGTCCCTCAGCAGGGATCTGCTGAGTGCCCTCCACTGGCTCCTCCTCCGGATCCTCATCCGGATCCTCATCTGGATCCTCCTCCGGATCCTCGTCTGGATCCTCCTCCGGATCCTCCTCCGGGTCCTCGTCTGGATCCTCCTCCGGATCTGAGTCATCCCTCTCATATGGTGGAGGAGATGGAATAGGTGGTGGTGGTGATGAAGGTGGTGCTGGAACTATCGGTGCCTCGTCCTCAGAATCATCAATGTAGATGTAAGGTACTGATGATGATGCCATGCCTGTTACATAATACCATATGTAAGTGCAGTGCCATGGAATGTGTAAACAAGTCAATTACAAAATGTCATATGTAATTTCTAAGTAATATGTGTAAGCATGTATGTCTAATGTCTAACAGTCATAGTCTAAGTCTACAAATGCAAACCTAGTTCGCTATAACCAATGGCTCTGATACCAATCTGTCACACCCCCAATTTTCAACTAACGGAATCATACCGTTTGGGAACGTGACAAACCAGGATCTCAGATCATTAGACATAACGAAGACCTCTATATGAATTTCAAATCATACTTTGGTCTTTAAAACATAACATCAGAGTTTTCAAAAATTGCGGAAGCGTTTAAAAACCAATAACAGTGGTAATGTGTAAATTACAAAACAAAATCCTCAAATGTTCAAATTCAAATATTCAAAATGTTTAACATGCATGCGACTCTATCTCCTAGTCCATGCCAGCTTTAATGCGCACCTTAGCGTCCTGAGAAAACATGTAAATCAAGTCAACACAATGGTTGGTGCATAACACAGGTTTTAAGTATTCACAATGTTCAAAACAGCAGTTTGAATATCAAGTTGTAGATAACATAATCACACATGCACAGTCATGATAGCTAGTCATATAAACTATTTACATAAGTGGTCGACACCGAAGCTGACGAATTGCCATGTTATAGCATGTTTTTGCCTTGCCACTATTGTCTAGCACAACAATAGTAAAATGTGTTTGTTCAGTTAAACACTTGCGTAGATCCCATCTACCAAGTGAGGTTTGTCAAACCTAATAGATCTATTTCCAACTACCACGCTTTGCGCTACGGCAAACTAAACGGTTCGAGGTGTGTAAGGACTTTCAAATTGCTATGTTGTCACATAATGTAAACAGCTAACTCATGCAAGTGATATGTATCTAAAAAGAGTTTGTTGCACATGTTTTCTCCCCCAAAACAGTTTAAAATAAGAAAGGGGCTGTGTACGCACCTTTGGTAGTTGCAGAATGATCAAATACTCGTGAACTCGCGTAAAAGATCCTTTACGAAGAATCTGTGTTTAAACAATAACTTAATGTTATTCGAAATGTCGTTTTGTGCTTGAAATCACATATGCGTCAACACACATATGTTGGATTTGTTAAGAATGTGCATATGTATATACGCGTGCCTTTGAAATCGTTTAAATAAAATCATATTTGATTTTATTTAAATAACCGTAATTATACGCGATTTCGTTTTCGGATTAAAATATGAATTTTAACATCCCAATGTGTTCATATTCCCGTTACGGTTACAACGCAACTCGAACGGGTTAAAACGGAGTTTAAACGAAGAAGTTACGGCTAAAAACCACATTTTGGTTTAAAATCTCAAAACCATAAGAGGAAGGGTTCGAACCCTTGACCTCATGAATCAATTTCCCACCAACTACCCATCCAACCAACTACACATTTGTGTTAGAATCTGATCCTTAATTCTTTTAAACATGCATCGATTTCATTCCCTTTGTTTAAGCTTAACCGAACTGACAACATACAATTGGGCTCTAGTTCGAATCCCATTGATCCCCTAACCATGGGGCTTTTGTCCCACTGATATAAACGACCCTGCTGATGGTTTTAATTCGAAAAAATAAACCCCTATAACCAGATTAATTGAATATTACTAGTTTCGAACCCAAGTTCTTAAATTCCAATTCAAAGTCGTTCAATCTGCTAATGTGAGCCCCCGAAACCATGGGGTTTTCATTTAGTGGGTATTTTCGAATCCTTCTGCACTAATTAATTTGATTATAAAGCTCATCTAGTTCAGATTCCCCAATTTCGTCCTAACCGAAGAATCCTAGATCCAATATCATTCAATTCTTTGCTATTTGATGAAATTAACATATGTCTATTCATCATCGAGATTTTCTGAAGCTAATTGTAACCATTAATTTCATTCTTAACTCTTCAGAATCAAAGTCCTAATTTCATTCTTATTACAAGCCCTAGAAACTAGAATTCAATCCATTCGATGCTACTAAATAAAATTGATGCATGTTACAGCTTAATCTAACCCTTCTAAAATTACCCATGTACATCAATTTGATTTTAATACTCATTAAGGTGAAAACCCCCAAAACCGTTTCAAAGATAAACCCTAGTTCTTGAATTCCTATAATTCGATGTTGTCAGTAGAAATTGATTTAGGATAAATCTCAGTCGGCTATTTCTGAAACTACCCATGTGATTTAATCTGAATATCAAACTCGTTTAGGTTGAAATCCCCAATTTGGTTTCTCTAAGAACCCTAGAATCTCAAACATTGTCAATTCGAGATTTTTCACCGAGTTTGTGTTATGGGTATTCTTTGTCGGTATAATTAGGAGGTGTAGGAACGAATTCTTACCTTAATTGATGTAGAATTGATATAGTTCGACTATAGGCTTGATGTTCGGCCCCCCTTCCAATCGATTTCACTTTCTGCTGTGTCTTGAATCGAATTGATTTGCTTCACAAGTTCTAAATGTGCCGAATAAGGTCTCTGTAAGTTCAATTGTGAAGAATAACATCGAATTATATGGTTTTGATTGTGAGGGTCTACGGTTTCAATAATTTGGAACGGTTTTTCTCATAATTCGATGATTGATGCTCCCATAACGTCTAATAACTATTAATCATCATTAATGTGATGATTTAAATCCATATATTTCAGTTATAACTTGGTTTCAATGAGAAATTCGAACCTAATTTGATAAACCTCACGAATTTTGACTTTAAAAGTCAAACTAATGTGTTTTAACAAATTACAAGTTCAATCCTTGAAATTTTGATTTCTTTGGACCTATTTGGATTAATTTCCACTCCTGAAATTTGTTTTCGTACAATAACATCACATTTCGGTTAACAAAATTGAGCCTAAAATCCCAAATTGTCACAAATCAGGCTTCTTAGAACATTGTTGGGCTTAATTAACCCAATTGGGCTTCTTAAATACGATTGGGCCTATTCTGGACTCATAGGGCCTACCTTGAGCCTATTGGGCCTTCCTTGACCTTACTGGGCCTTGTTTGGCCTTACTGGGCCTTCTTGGGCCTTACTGGGCCTTCTTTGTCTTATTGGGCCTGTGATCTAACCACTTTCAGTTAACGAGGTTAATCCGAAAAGTCGGATTGTCACAGAATTGCTGCTGGGCCAACTGGAATTGGGCCTGATAATAAATGGCCTGCACAAGGTGGGCTGTCTTTATCCCTATGGACTGAACGGATGTTATTGGGCCTCATCAGTATCTGGGCCCAACAGATGTGGCCGAATGAATGATTCTGGGTCTGTTGGTTCTGCTTGGCCAAATGGAGCTTCCCACCGAATGAGTATGTTCGGTCGAATAAGATGGCAGCCGAGTGAGACCCATTCTGGGTTGGTGGCCGAATGGGGTGCATGACCGAAGGGGGTGGTGCTGGCGAAAGGAGGTGAGCGAATGAGTAGCAGCCAACGAATGAGGGTGGTAGGCTATTCGGCCAACTGGTTGACACAGCTCCTTCGGCTAAGGCCATTCGGCATTTGGCCATTCAACCGGCTGTGGGTTTGCTTCGACCGGCCATCGCCCAGGTGGTTCCCATGACCAAGTGGTGGTCTCCGGTGGTGGTGCTATGCACAGCTAAGTTTTAAAAAAAAAAAAGTATGATTCGACAGGGAGGGTGTAGAGCAGGTTAGAGTGCTGGTTCAAACAAATGGGTTGTGAAAACCCTAATTTTCAAGTTGTTCACAGCTCCATACCTCAAGTTTCGATGGATTTGGCTCTAGATCAGCTGTACTTTCATGTAGAGGGGATCAAGATCTTCATTTAGTCTCAAGAACCACTAAATTTCATTGAGATTTGAGGGAGATATGGTGATTTCAAGTTTGAAATCTAGTGAGGGAACCAAAACCGAGTTTAGGGTTTTTAGAAAGAGATGGAGATGAGAAAAATGAGTTGGTGGAACTCATTTAGGGTATTTATACCCCGAGGGTGTTCAGGATCGTTTTGTTGCTCTGTTTGCGTTTTCGTTGCGTTTCTGGAACGTAACGCGCATTATTTACGTAATTTAATAAAAAGACTTTATTTCTAAATGTTTGGAAGGTGGTTATTTCTAGTAAATGTTTTAAACATCATTTTCTTGAATTATTTATCGAAATTTATTATTTTCAAGCGTTTCGTTATTTCTTTCGCGAATTTTACGTATTTTGATTAAAAGCGTTTCTTTTAAATTTATTTCTGATGAGTTTCAAAATTGTAAAACAGGAAATATTATATTTCCTTAAAATTTATTATCGATCGTATCGTTTTCGTTTCTTCAGAACGCGTCACCATCGCGCGTATTCGTTCGAATCGTCATTCGAACGAACACGACGATCGTTTGGCTTCCTGATTCTTGTTTTCTAATTTCCAGTCATCATTTCAGAACTTTAAACTTTCAAATTTATTCGTATAGATCGTCACCTATACGAATAATTTTTCGGTTTAACATTCTGTAACAACAACCGTTATGGTTTCGTTCTGTTTAACCTCGCATACGTTTATACATAATAGCACATTAACAAGCATCCGTGTGTGAGTTCCGCATTGTCTAACGTGTTTCTGACTGTTAAACTGTTAGGTTTAAATCCGATTACAGAAACGATTGCATAATAGTTTCGTGTCAAGCTTTGAAATGATATTAGCATACAGATAGATCACGTAGTTTGTACTTTCCAGAGTCAGTACCATGTATGGCACCAATGCTACCAACTCATGCTAGCGAGTAGTATAACCCATATGATCAGCCCCTTTCATCACATGGTTGGATAGTTCAGTTTCCATCCGTTGTAGCTCGTTTTTGGGACAGAACTCATTTCTCAACAGTGTCTTGAAGTCTTCCCACGGCATTGCCATTGCCTCTTCTCTTCCCCTAGCCTTGATCTGACAATTCCACCAAGTTAAGGCTCGCTTGTTAAATGACCCTGCAGAATAGCGAACCTTGTGGTGCTCGGTACAAAAGATAATATCTAGAGTAGTCTCTATCTTCTCAATCCATTGGATTAGACCAACGGCTCCCTCAGTATCGCTGAAGCTAGGCGGTTTACATCCCACAAATGACTTGTAAGAGTAATTGGGTGTAGTGCCGGTATTTCCAATAGCTTCTTCTGAGGAGTGACCGGAGTTGTTGCTGTTATTCTGGATCCGATTGATCATGTCTGGGATCACCTCTTTCAGCTGGTGAGCCAGCTGACTGCTCAGTAGGGTGGCCAATGCCACGGCTGCAGGATCCAGATTCGTATTTGGATTTGCGTTCGCGTCGGGAGGCGGAGTGTGTGGTGGAGGAGGTGGCGGTGGTGGTGGAGGCAATAGAGGAAGTGGTCGTCTCGACGGCATTCTGTTCACAACCGAAAGAACATCAGTTAGTATAATGATCGAATGCAGAAAACACAATGCAAATACAAATCCTATGTTTTTTACATAAAGGGTCCCTAGGTTATAGTCTAGGCCAAACCGTTTAAATAAATGACCTATGTTTCTCTATAACCATGGCTCTGATACCAATCTGTCACACCCCGAGCCGGCGGGCCGGATCGAATGTCCCATCGGGCGGAATGATCCGGGGGCGTGATATCGGGATGATAATCGAAGTGATCAGATTGTTACATTCCACGTGATATAAAATGAGAGAAACACTAAATCTAATGAAATCATTAATATTTGAGTTAAGGTGGATGTCAGTTGTATAGGGAATCAAGACCATGTGTAACACTCATAAAGTCCCTTCAGGTATAGTAGACTCTTGTAGTCAAGCTATATGGGCAATAACGTGAACTATCAAATGAATTCAATATCAAAAATCAAGAGAATCAAAGAGATCAAGAATCAAAGGATATCCGTAAAGTCCCTTCAGGTACAGTAGACCATTGGGTCAAGCTGTATGGGCCTCATTAAAATCCTGGCATGCTCAGGTATACTCCTTGTGAGTTATGCCTGATATGGGTCACGTGTGAGAGGTTACAACTTGGACAACCACCAACAACTAAGTCTAATTGGTTGAGTCAAATAAGGCCCAGTCATCATGTCTTAGTTGTATTTAATGTTTATTTACTTATTTAATTAAACATTTAACTTTATATTTCTAAAATTGTTTTTGGGAAATCATGTAATCATGATGAACTCAAGAGAATCAAAGGTAAATCAAATTTTGGAAAGCAGAATCTAAATCAGAGGTGAATGGTAGGTAAAAATACTTAACTATCATTAACAACAGTGTCATATGCATATTAGTATGTGGTGGGACGGCGTCTGGGCGGGTTTGTAGGCTCGACTCAGGGGTATGCCCTATATATAAGCATACCGATGTGGATATTACATGTGAAGTTAAAGAGGTTAGGGTCTTTACCGAAAGAGGTTTTCAAATCATTTTCAATTACTAAACTATATGAACTCACCAACCATGTGTTGACTTTATTGTTGCATGACTTCTCAGGTGATGAACAGGTCAACTGAAGAGTTGTTTCTTTTGGACTAGGTTACAGATAGAGGACCTAGCTTTTTGGACCTGCATTCTTTTGAAGCATCATTATACAGTTATTTTGTATATCTTGTGCAGATACAAGATAGAAGATTTATGATGTGATAGTAGATTTACATTGTTAAATTATAAACTTAACTGATGTAATTTAACTTTGTAATTCTATTTTATTTTAGCAAGTTTCTCACTTACATATCATGTGCAATGTAACAATCAGATCATTCCGATTATCACTCACGATATCGCGCCCTGAGAATCTTCCGCTCGACGGGGATTCCGATCCTAACCCGCTTGCTCGGGGTGTGACAACCACGCTGTCGGTTTATTATTCTGAAACGATACTGAAATTTCGTTTTCATTTAGACATTATAATATACGGACTCAACTGAACCTACCTAAATGCTCATGGCTATATTGTTTCCACCTTGTTTTCTCACTGAATTATCGGCCATCTGATTTCAGTTATTTATGGAAATCAGATCGCAACCAATATGTTTTTGTCATTTGTTCCCACACTGTGTTATTTCTCATGATTTGTTGTGTTTCAGCATTTTGATTTTCATCGAATACATACAACTGTTATACTGTTCTATAGCCCTGCTTTCACACAATTGTTTATCAATTAGTTATTCACGCGTAGTCATTCACACATAGTTATTTACACATAGTCATTGTGAAAGTACACATACCGTACGGATTGTCGAACGATATGGTACTAGTTGTCACAGTCTCCCCTTGTTAAAGAAATTTCGTCCCAAAATTTAAGAGTCATTGTCGGACACTACTTCTTCAAACAGATGGGGATACTTTGTCTTCATGTGATCCTCACGCACCCAGGTAAATTTTGGTCCACGCTTAGAGTTCCAACGAACCTTTACAATAGGGATCCGACTTCGTTTTAGTCTCTTGACTTCACGATCCATAATCTCTACAGGTTCCTCGATGAAATGTAGTTGTTCATCCACTTGTATTTCTTCCAAAGGTATGACTAACGATTCATCAGCGAGACATCTCTTGGGATTTGATACATGAAACATATCGTGTACCCCGCTGATGTAACAACCGAAAATTTTGTAACCTTTTAATAAACGTGCAAAATTTCGGTGACCGTTTATGTCCAAAATTTATATAAGCGTTCGTAAAGTAATTACAATCAAAATGATATAAACGATAAAAATATCTAATAATGTATGGACACGTTATAAAGCCTATTAATAACGTGTAAAAATTTCTGTGACCGTTTGGGTTCGAAATTTTTATGAACGTTCCTGAAGTGATTACGATCACATTAATATAAGCAAGACCATTATACGATAAAGTATGAACAAGATATAACCTCGTGAATAATAAAAATTTGTGAGCAAAGTAGAAGGGGGTTTTAAAAATAGGACCTTAAAGTTCAAGGGTCCTAAGTGAAACTTCTAATTAATTCATAAAAATCTCAACATAAAAATCTTGTTGAAAGTCGGCAAGTGAGATATATATCAAGTTTGTATGACAAAAACGTATTTTTCATGTTCGTTCGAACTTCAAACTGTAAACAACGATCTGCATGATGTTAAACCCCCAAATCAGTATGATTAAGCTATAAGATTATCAGATTCAAGTTGGAGATCATCTATACAACTCCGGATCATTAGTTTTCGATCGAAAATCCTTCTGAACAGGTATTGATTCGATTTCTCCTACTAGTTTGCTACTATATGGATTAGATCTAATATTAGGAACTTATTTAGTGGTTATCACTATTGATTAAGAACACTAAACAAGAACAAACATGTGGGTTTGTTGACATTATCAAGATCCTCTTAATATGTATGAAATCAGTTAAGAGGATCTTAACGCATGTAAATGGATTAATGAGTTGTAAAGTTAAATTACATCAGTATCGTTTCTAATTTAACAATGTAAATCTACTAATAACATCATCAATCTTCCATCTTATATCTGCACAAGATGTACAAAATAATATGTATAATGATGTTCAAAATATGCACGTCCAAAATACTAGGTCCTCTATCTGGGCATCCTAGTCATAAGCACAGACTTCTTAGTTAAACATGTTCATCACCTGAGATATCATGCAAAAATAAAGTCAACACATGGTTGGTGAGTTCATATAGTTTTTTTTGAAAATGAATTTGTACAAACTTGGCCGAATGACAACCTTAACCTCATTAACAACCACCTAAACTATCCAGCCAAGTATGCTTATATATAGGGCATACGTAGGGTCAAGCCTAGCTGCCAGCCCACCACATACCGAACCACATAGAATATTGTTATTAATGATAATTAAGCGTTTCATTCACCACACTGAACTAACAACTTTGAACAATCTAAAAATGTTAACTTTTGAACATCCGAAATGACAATCTTAACCAACATCATACACATATGACAACCATGGAAAATATAGATCGTAGTTAATTTAAATGCTTAAATAAATGAATAAATAAACATTTAATTAAAATCTAACTCCTAATGATTGGGCCTTGGTCAACTCGAGTAGACTAGTCTAACAATCAAGGTTCTTAGTAGTTGAGGAAATCTGTAAATATCATCAAACATGTGACCTATAATCAATCAGTCTAGCTAGGACATCTTTTGAAATATAGGATTTTATAGTTCGTTCTAGATTGTTCTTGTTCATCCTTGTTCGTATAGATCGTTTAGTTCTTTGGCACATGATATCTTTGAATATTTCCCAAATCTTCCTCTGAAAATAGATCGTTGAAAATAGACTTTCGCAAACAGTTCTTTGAATTAAATCTTTAGTTCTTTGAAAATAGACCGTTGAAAATAGTTCTTTGAAAATAGATCTATGGGAATAGTTCTTTGAAATGAAACAATTATTTACTTATGTTGAGTAAATAGTCCTTTTTGAAACCTGTAAATAGTTTACCTAGACATAATCTAGGATAACAATTATACATATAAAACATTCATGAAGTAAAAGCATTTAAGTAAATATAATCCAAAGAAAATAATTTACGCATGCTTCTCAGCCCATATTGATACAACAAAAATGTTTAGAAAAGGGGCAATGAACTCACCTGTGTTGCTATGCAATGAATCACAAAATATGTGCCCCCTCGTTGATTGTAGATTAAGTATCTTCAGTACCTTTGTTGATTTATTACAATTCGAATACGATAAGTGTCGGAATATGACGTATATGGGATTTGGTCTCGGTGTGTGACTATGTGTCCTATATACTTGCTAATGTGTTCCTAAGTTTCTCTAACTATTCTATGCTATATACCCTCTATGAACCATTATCCCTTGGTAAAATATCACAACTAAACCTTATTTGTATAAGTTTTATAGTGCATCCTTAGTAATTCATCCTTATGTTGCAAAATCTTAAGTTAAGAAATCACTAAATTTTCCTTTAAAACATTTTAAATATGGTAATTTATAAGTCATTTTATTAAATAAAACATACGTTATTTTTTAGAAAAGTACAAGTTAAACATGTTAGAACTTAAGTTAATCTCACTTAATTAACTCAATGTCCTTCATTAGTTCTTTGTTACAACGTTGTTCTTTGATCGTTCTCGTGTATACTTACATTAGATTGTCCACTTTGAACTATCTAAATTAGTTATACAAGTGCATAAAATCACCAAGTATTAAGAGTCAACTCATAGTGGCCAACACCTTATACTTAGTCATTTTATTGATATCCAATAGAATTTCTTTGTGTTCTTAACTACA
This sequence comes from Mikania micrantha, assembly GCA_009363875.1. Classification (NCBI taxonomy): domain Eukaryota; kingdom Viridiplantae; phylum Streptophyta; class Magnoliopsida; order Asterales; family Asteraceae; genus Mikania; species Mikania micrantha. Next base: position 91,742,427 of record CM018691.1, on the reverse strand, counting down.
ACCCATGAGCAATAGTCTCATTTGGTAGCTAAGACTTGTCTTAATATACTTAAAATGATTTAGAAACATTGAATATTGAATAATTATTAGGTTTGTTGTTCATAAACTTAGCTAACACCTCAAATTAGCCACCTTAGACCTTTTGTGATGTTACCCTCTTTATTTAAGATTTTCTTAAACAATTCAGGTACTATACATCCCAAAGATCCAACCCAATCTGATTTGTTAAGATCAGTGTTTTTCATAATTAAAGGGGTTTAGAAACTTTGGTAGTAAAGTCTTTGGTATTTATGATCTTAAAAATCGGTTAACAACACAAATAGCCACCTTGGGCCATCTTTGATGTAACCATCTTTTCTAAGAATTTTCCTAAATCAAATTCCATACATTATGTACCAATTTATTACCCAAAACATGTGTTTAGATATCAGATTAGTTTAGAAAAGATCTTATTTAAAATCCTTTTAAAATCGATGTGCAATAAACCGGTTTAAGCATCACTAAACCCTAATGGCTCAAAATCGTTTAACTCTAGTTTAACACCATGTCCCGACCTCGTTTCTTAATGTTTTGAGCTGATTCCATGTTTGGGATACTTGGATGATAATCATGTACCAGTATAGACAAGTTAGACTCAATATCGAGGTCCCATTTGTCCAGCAATATCGATGGAATAGCTACCAGCCCCTGTCGAGCCTGCATGTTCGACGGTCCAAGATTAGCAGCCCCTACACCTATCGATTTTTGCCATAACCAGCTCCTAATCAATTCTAAACTGACCCAAAACTCAATCTAGTGTATTCCTTAGCTTCTTGACTCATTTTAGTGAAATTCCTAGTGATTTTTAGCTCCAAAGTGGGCTAAAAAGTTGTTGTGTTCGGAACAGTGTTCCAGCACAAAAATCAGTTACGTTTTGTTCGGTTTTACCTCAAATCCGGTGTTCCAGCCACCCAATATTCAACCTAATATGTTCCTAACCTCCCTAAGTCAATTATGTGCAAATCTAAGAGTTTTGCAGCTCCAAAATCGAATGAAAAGCTGTTGTTGCTCGGAACAATGTTCAAACTCAAAACTAGTAAAGTTTTGCTCGTGTTTACCTCAAATCTGATGATCCAACTCAATTTACAGCCACCCAATCTTTAATATAATTTTTTCCTTAGTTCCCCAAGTTGATTTAGTACAGGTCCTAGAGGTTTGAAGGTCGAAAATTAGCTGCAAAGTTCAGTGAGTTCGAAGAACAAGATGAATAGTATATGTTTCAGTAAATCAGTGATTTCTCACTCGATTCTACGTCATTTTTGGCGATTCAAAGCTCTATTTCTTCGTCTCTTCACAATCTACGCGTTGCTACAGTCGTTTAAACACCAAAAACACCCAATTTGATGCAGATTTGAGAGAGATCTAAGTGTTTTAGTGAAAGAAAAGGTAGAGAGAGAGAGTTACGGGTTTGGAGAGGGAGAGGATGATTTTTGTAAGGTTAAATGTCATTCAATGTCTTTTATGGTTTTTAAACATTAGGGTATGTTCGGTTCGTTCGGTTTCGCTCGGTTTCGCGCGAAGGCGTCGGTTTCGGTTTTTCTCGTAACGAAACATTACGATCTTTTAAAATAAGGTTTTCTAAATTATTTTAGGTTGTAATTCCTAATAAATTAGCTAGATATCTTTTACTTATTTTTAGCATTTCAAAAACGTTTAATTTTACTGTTGAATCTAATTGTACAGTTTTCGCGCGTATTCGTTCGGATCGTCACCCGTACGAATACGACGACAACTATACTTTTCGATTTGATTTTCCAATTATTGGACATCGTTCAAAACGTTAAACTTATAGATATATTCCTGTGAATCGTCACTCACACGAATACTCCGTCAGTTTAATATTCACATAATGACGTCCGTTATTGTTTTGTTCTGTACAACCTCACATACGTTTATACATAATAAATCCTAACTACAATTCACATAATAGTTCTGTGTTTTCAGATATGATTCTGAAATAGACATGTAATAGTTTCGTATTAAACATCAAATGATAATAATACACATGTAATATACATAGTTCGTACCTGATCTGTTGTACAAGTCACTGTTCTGGTTACTATTCCTGTTACGGTTCCGGCACTGATGTTACACGAAATGAAGAAAGACATAGCTTTGTACGTAGTGAAATGCCTAACGTGTTCAAAGGTCAAGGCAGAACATAAGAAGCCCTCGGGACTTCTGCAGCAACCTGAAATCCCTCAATGGAAATGGGAGCAAATTTCCATTGATTTCATAACCATCTTGCCGACAACTCCATGAGGTTATGATTCGATTTGGATGATCGTTGATCGACTCACCAAATCTGCTCATTTTCTCCCGATCCGAGAGGATTACAAAATGGAGAAGTTATGCACTTAGTACATCAATGAAATCATTGCGCTTCACGATACTCCAATGTCAATCATATCCGATCGTGATAGTCAATTCATTTCTCGCTTTTGGAAATCATTTCAAAAGGCTTTGGGAACCCGTGTTAACCTTAGCATGGCGTATCATCCCCAAAGCAACGATCAAACCAAAAGGACTATCCAAACACTCGAGGACATGTTTCGTTCTTGTGTGATCGATTTTGGAGGAAGTTGGGATACTCATCTTCCATTTATCGAGTTTTCGTACAACAAAAACTACCATAAAACCATTCAATGTGCACCATTTGAAGCTTTATATGGTAGGAAGTGCTGATCACCGGCCTGCTGGACCGAGGTTGGTGACTCACATGTCGTTGGACCTGAACTCATTCAAGAAACAACCGACAAGATAACGATCATTCAATCAAGGCTTAAGGCCGCAAGGGATCGGCAAAAGATTTATGCCAATCGACGTCGAAAAACGCTTGAATTTCAAGTCAGCAACCGAGCCTTACTGAAGGTTTCTCCCTCGAAAGGCGTTGTCTGATTCGGGAAGAAAGGGAAACTTGCGCCTAGGTACATTGGACCTTTTGAGATCCTGGAAAGGATAGGTCCCGTAGCCTACAAAATTAAACTTCCAGCGGAGCTAAGCAATGTTCACGATACGTTCCATGTGTCGAATCTTAAGAAATGCTTGGCTACTCATGATGTTCAAATTCCACTGGAGGACATTCAAATTCAAAACAACATGCAATACGTAGAACGTCCAGTCGAAATCATGGATCATGGAGTCAAGAAACTCAAACGTAGCCGTATTCTGATCGTAAAGGTACGATGGGAGGGCAAACGTGGTGTAGAGTTTACATGGGAACGTGAAGACCAGATGAAGGTCAAGTACCCACATCTTTTTAAAGTATCTTCGGCTGGTTAATTTCGGGACGAAATTCCCTTAACTAGGGGAGACTGTAACATTTTTACATTTAGTCATGGTAATCATAAACAGGAATAGGACAGTGTGTAATCTTATTTTATGTCTCAATGTGAATCATATAAACATGTTTGTGTGTAACAGGAATTTCTTTAGTTTAGGAATAAGTATATATTTATTCAATTATAGTCAGTTGCATTAGGCAAGAACTCTAATGTATTATATCAAAAAGGTGGTGGGCTGGAGGATGATAAGGCAGGTAGCCGGACTCTAAGTATGCCTTATACATAAACTGTGTTCGGTATAACGGGATAGTGTTAGTGCGTAGTGTTATGACTAATAATATGAAAAAAGAATTATTTAAACAAAATCGTAATGCGTAAGCGAGACTCGATATCATTATGGGTGACGATCCATAAAGATATCAATGTTAAACTTATAATTACGAGTAATCGATAATAAACACATAAAATGACCAAAAACGTATATGGTTACGGTCATACACGTAACTATATTCGTTAACGGTTCTGAAACCAACGAACGGTAAAAATAAGTGAAATATTATATTTTACGTTTTACAATTTTGAAACTCATCAAAAACAATCAAAAATCTAATTTACAAGACAAACCATTTAAATATGTAACGATTACGTCGCGTATGGAAAAATACGCGAAACCAAAACCAAATGAAACCGAACACGTGGGGAACCACTCGGGGTATAAAAACCCTTAATTTCTCTCATCTACGACATTCAATACTCCAAGAACTCACACACACACTCTCTCTCTCTCTCTCTCTCTAAATCCGATTCTTACTCTCTCTAGCAATTTCACCCACAAAATCAACAAGGATCTCTCTCAATTCTTCATCAAATCGTGCAAATAAGCTATAAAAACGATCCTCTCAATGAAAGAAAGCTTGTAGTGCAAAGTATCGGCCATATCTCCAGCTCAAACTCTCGGAATCTTAGTGAGAATGTTCAGATTTTTAGGGTTTTCACTATTAAGTTCGACCAACACCTACCACAAGGGCTTCCATAAACCATAGATATTATTAATATCGATGGACTTCCATAAACCTTGGTGATCGTTACTATTAAGTTCGACCCACACCTACCACAAGGGCTGTCGATATTAGTTAATTAGGCTCATGCAAGTGTTCTAGTCCTAAAGGTTATCAAAAGGTAAACATTAATTAACAAATTGTGGATCATCCAAGCCAAAGGGTTCGGGAAAGGGGTTTTAACACTAATCCGATTCTAGGTGATCATGGAACTATGTTGTTTTTAACTCAAGTGTAACTTAACTTGAGTGTAACACCACCCCATGATCATCAAGGCTTAAACTCATAAACCTTTTCAAGGAATACATAGAAAACAAGGGTTTTACAAATTCATAATCAAATGTTACTTTAGTTCATAACAAGCCTTGTGCATAATGTAATATGACACATACTTTTTTGTAAGTCAAACATTATTCAAAGGATTCAATTATGATTTCAAGTTAATACAACGCTCTTGAACATAAGAACAAGTGTACACAAAGGATGGTTCATTAACAAGTTAACACAATTCAATCAATTAACCAAAGTCTACATCATGTTAAATGAATCTTATATTATATTTATGATTAAAATAATATAAGAATCATTTAGAAGTCTTGTTGAATTGTCATTCATTCAGGACTGAGTTTACTACTGTCAGGTGAGAACGTTAGGCCCTCTTTTACTGTTTTACTACTGTTTTGGGATGAAACACGTGATTAAACGTTTTCAATGGTACAACTTTTAAAATATGGATTTCATTACTCTTTTGCAACAATAAATAGTTAAACTCTTTTATACTAATTGGTTTTATAAATTATTTTACACAAATTGGTTTTTATAAACTATTAAACTCTTTTGAAAGAATAAGTTTTTATAAGCTTTTGAAACTGTAACTTGTGTTTTTAAATAAATATTATAGTTCAAACCTTGTATTTATACAAGGGCTTTCTATCAAAGTATTCAATAAAAGGTTTACAAACAAGGTACTCAATCATGGTATTTAACCAATGGTATTCAAATCAAGGTATTCAATCAAGGGTTTTTAAACAAGTTATTCAACCATGTTGATTAATTATTCAATCTTAACAACTTGTAGTCATGGTGTTCATTGTTGTGAACAAGCTTATACAAATGAAGACACATTCAGTCATTCTTAATCTTAATCTTTTAACGCTAGTACTGGGTGATCACAACAAGGGAAAGCGGGACACGTTTGGTTATGCCAAGGCTTTGGTTAGTGTTTAAATATGTTTTAAACCTAACTGCAGATTGGATGCATTACGGTAATATAGGTTTGCTGCTAATTAAGTTTACCAGCATAGGTCATATTGACCGGGTTACGTCAATAGTGAGTTGTCTTTTGAGTGAACTCATTAGTACAGCTCGTGTTAAATGCGTTTGTTGACTACTGATCTAACTCCAAATGTAATTTGGTACTTGATTATATGTTGGATTTTGTTTCTAAATAGTCATTGACTATTTGCACACGTCATTCTTACTTGATGATAGTTTGTGATACAATTATCCATGACATGTTTATTCAATGCTTTATTCCTATGGTTTACAACTGCAGATTCATATTTTCAAATGTTAAACATATTGTTCTCACCAACTACTTGTAGTTAATAGTTACTTTTCACGTGTTTCAGGTAATCAGGTTTAGCGCATTTCAAGGACAACTAAGGAGACCATAGTTAAGATAGAAGAAGATCAAGAAAAAAGCTAGGATGGAATATAAACTCACCTAATCCTGATTGTTTAATTATCTTGTCAACTCTTATTTTGTAAAAAATATTTTTGGGTCAGTTAGTTGTCATTCTTTTGGTAGATAGTTAGAATGCTTGTAACTAAACAAATGTTTAACATTATGAAACTTAGTAATGCATTGTGGTCGTTCTTCTTTCAATACTTGTGCATGATTCAACCATTGATCGTCACCGCGCCGTGATTCCGCACGCGACGTAGGGGGTGTGACAGTATACTACACACAGTGGCGGATCTTGACTCAATATACAGGAGGCCGGGGGCAGCAAACTCATAAATCTAGGAGATGAACTCAACGCATATTAAATTTTTGGACAAAAAACGCATAATATTACACTATGAAAATCGAGTTTTGAGCATATAAAAAAATGATAAAATAACTAGCTACATTTAAAATGATATTCACATTTGAATCTAGTGTCAATACAATTTCTTATGACAAAAAAAAGCATAATTATATCAACTGGATGCATACTTAAAGTATTAGGCTTACCCAATATATTTTACTTTAAAAAAATTATTACTTTGTTGAGTTTTGATTTTCCCAAATTACCTTTTAGTTTTATAACTCAATTAGTATGAACCTTAAATCCAAATTAATGGATAGTCATTCCTTCCTTTGTTCCTAGTTTTCCACTTAAATACATCTCCATTTAATAACTATATATTAGTTTTGTGAGATCCCATTCAACAGTGCAATTTAATAATTTAGCATTTATGTTTCCTCTCTAGAAAGAAAAGAAGTAATGTGATAACTTTTTTTTAACAGCGAAAGATGTTATATTATTATCACAAAAGCCTAGAAAGTTGTTAGCCATAATACACCAAGTACCAAATATAAAGTACCAAGACAATTACATAATTAATCCCAATCTAAATGTCTCCATTCATCCCAGCACCAATCCCCCTTTTTAATCATGTTTTTGATCCACATGTAGCTCAATCTCTTTACTTCTTCGACTAAATGACCAAAAGTAGGCGAAGATTACTGAAAACCGATTTGATTCTGGAACGCCATATGCACCAACACCCCGTAAGTATTATCATCCAATCGAAGTAACTACGAACTTCGAATTCAAGTAATAACATTCTTGAATCATCAAAATGACTTTCATTAAAGACCTCCCTCTTCGTATCCTCAATTGGGAGAGATTTGTAAATAGATGGTTGGGATTTTACACCACTGCTAAATAATAAGCCATAATTCTGATGATATCTTACAGCCAATGAAAATATGGTCAACGGTTTCTTCCTCTTCTCCACATAGTGGACAGTAAGTATTAGGGAGTAAAATGTGCCTATTTACAAGTCCATTTTTGGTTGGTATCCTACCCATATATGCCTTCCAGGCGAAAGCATTTACTTTAATAAGGACATATTCGCTCTAGTGAAAAACATACTCCTGTGTAACTGCATTGGCTTCATTTATTCTTGATTTGAAGGAGGCAACCGTATACCTTCCACATTTAGAACCCTTCCAGACCCATCAATCATCGCTTTCTCCCATTTCTGCTTGCCAAAGAATAAAGGTGCATGCCTCCAACTCCTCCACCTCCTGCTAGTTCCTAATTGCTCTTTTCCAGTTCCAATTAAATAGTATCACACCATTCATTCGAGATATTCTATCATTGACTTTATAATTTTTGCGGGCTTCCAGTTCGAATAGAGATGGGAATTTAAAACATAAGGGCAACTCTCCACACCATAAATCGGTCCAAAAACCAAGATTTAAACCATTTCCCAAGAGTCCTTTGAATAAAAACCTTAGATTAACTCCTCTTTTATTCAGGTTAATGTCAAGTGAGGCTATGTTTTCCCATGTTCCTGCCATATTTTCTTTTAACCCCTAATGGATGAACACTATGTATTCCTCCAATGACCCGAGCCCATAGGCTAGATGGCTCCATTTTGAACTGCCACCACCATTTAGAAAGCAGACATAGGTTCAAATCCCAAAGAGATCCAATGCCCAGCCCCCCAAACTTTTCTGAGCCGTGGCTTCGTCCCAAGCAACCCAATGTATCTTTGATCTTTCACCATTACCACCCCATAGGAATACTCTTCTTACTCTTTCTAAGGATTCGATCACTTTGATAGGAGCTTTGTATAATGAGAAATAGTAGGATGGAAGGCTATTTAGGACTGATTTGATTAGAGTTATTCGGCCCCCAAATGATAATTTTTTTGCTTTCCATATTGACAGTCTTTCTTCAAACATTTCAATAACCGGTTGCCAAAACTTCGCTTGACTCATATTGGAGCCAACAGGTAATCCCAAATAAGTTATGGGCAATTTACCTACATTGCAGTGTAGATTGGATGCTTCCACTTCGACCTCACTTTCGTCAACATTAATCCCAAGTAAATTGCACTTATCCAAATTCACCTTTAGCCCTAACACCAAATAGAATAGTCTTAGCAATCTTCTCAGATTTGATATATTGTGTGCAAACCATTCGCCCATGATCAATGCATCATTAGCAAAGAGTAAATGAGATAAACAAGGTCCATTATCTGGCAGGTTTATGCCCCTAAAAATACCTTCTGCACATGCTCGATTTAACATACAGCTAAAGACTTCCATAAGGATGATAAAGAGGAATGGAGATAGTGGATCTCCCTGCCTCAAACTCCTTGAGTATGAGAATTCAGAAGTAGGAGAACCATTAACCAATACCAAAGCCCTAGAGGATTCTAACACCCCCCGGATCCATCGCCTCCATCTTTGACAGAAGCCCATTTGGATTAAGACAAAATCCAAAAATTCCCACAAAACTAAGTCAAAAGCATTATCGAAGTCAATTTTGAATAGAAGAGCCATCCTTTTTGATTTCTTTAACCACGAGAGAGCTTCATTAACAATCAATGCACCAACAATAATATTTCTCCCGGATATAAAAGCCGTTTGTGTTTCTGAGATGACCGAATTTAAGACCTTTTAATACGAGAAGCAAGGATTTTAGAAATCACTTTACTAATACACCCAATGAGACTAATGGGCCTAAAATCCGCTAAATGAACTGGACAAACTTTCTTGGGCAAAGAGCTATAATGGAAAATTTCTTCCTATAAAATCCGCTAAGTAATGTGATAACTATATATTAGTTTTGTGTGGATCCAATTCAACAGTGTTATTTGACAACTAGAGATGGAAAATTTCTTCCTATAATGAAAAAAAGTAGCGTAAAATTTTTGTCTAATTATAAAGATGTTGATAACATATATAGAGTTTAATGTATTCTATAACTAATTGATTTAGAAGCAGTTTGTAGACAACCCTTTAGCACGTAACCTGTTGTTTTATCGAAAAAAGTGACAAACCCTCTTTTCAATGAAGAACCTAACCGAGTTAATAGTGAACAATCCCTATTCTTTTGCCTAGCATCTACATGTACCTTTCTCCTTTGCAAAGTTAGATCGTTAAAAAAGATCCACACCTCTTGCCACCGACTACTTTCAATTGAGCATTTAAAACTTATTTTCCAAACACAACTCCATACAATATTGTTTCACACCTTCTTGTTACATTGATATACTTTGAAGAATTTCTTATTTACAATGCATCAAAATAGAGTAAAATTGCTCACATAACTGTTGTTAATGCAACCATTTGTCAAGTCAAAAGCATGCAATAAAACTAATCGATATTACCTAACTTTAGATAAACATTAACTTTCTTTATTATATCTTTGACTATTATGTAGTTCATGGTGAATGATAATACAATAATTAACAAAAAATGTGTCATACACACACACAAGCGAATAATCCGTTGTTAACTCACGTTAGTTATGATAATCGTGATAGCTCTCTCAAAATCAATTCAAATATATGCTATTTTTACTATCATAATATGTACAAGACTTGGTTTTTTATGTATTTAAATTCACTAGTGTTTATGATTTTGCATCGATGTACGCTTGTAGTATTTTTACTTGTCACTTTAAATTATTAAAAACTTACACCGGTACAAAATAACGCATGTTTGTAAATTTAAATATACATATGAAAGAAGAAAAATTTATATATATATATACATGTGTGTGTATAACGAGATGTTGTTAACATCCTTTTATTATATTATATATAAATTTATTAAGATCAATTCAAATTTTTATTTTTTTTAATATCATTATTATTAATGTTTATCACTTTCCTTTTTATGTGTATATATATATATATATAAAGATTTAAAAGAATTTTAAGTTACATTATGCTGAAATTAAAAATCCTAGTATGTAATTAAAACTTACATTGCTTATAAATATATGGTTCACATTAAAACACATTAAATTTGATTTGTTTATTGAAAATCTAGCTCACTTGCCAGAGGCTTTGCCTCTTAAAATGGGAGGTCATGGGTTCTAACTCATTCAATGATGTAATTAGTTTGAAGTAGTTTAAGAGAAGATAACCTTTGTTGTTCAAAAAAATAAATAAAAGGTTAAGAGGACTCATGTGTTTTGCTAATATTTCACTTTTGATCTTTAGGTTGAATAAACAAAGCATTTTCAGTGTGGGTTATTGTAGACCACATATTTATTTTCAAGATTCTGAATCAACGGCTCATATAGGAATTAAGTGTTTTCTCTCTAATATTGAGTTTTCATAAAATTCAATGCCTCTATTTATATATAGAGAGATGATCAAATGTTAATCCCTGTTTATTGCATTAACCGAATAACTACATCTTATTACTTTGGGGACCACATTAAAGTAAATCTAAATGTGTATGTTTTTTTAATTAATGTATGGCCCACTTACATTAATAAAAAAAAAACAAGAAAAAACCTAAAGCATTAGATTTACTTTAATGTAGCAACAAAGTAATAAGGCGTGATTATTCGGTTAACACAATAAGGATTGCGATTAAATAATAACCCACTCTTAAAGCAATAACCCAGATAACTTTGACAAGATGAAGCCGAATCTTGAATTTTTTTTTTAACATTATTGTAATACATTTAGAACACTATGTTCTTTTATGAGTTTGCGAAAATTTATCACCGTTTGAGAGTTTACATCGTTGTATGTTTTGGGCCTAAAACAGTTACAGTGCTGTAAATCAAAAACTTACAACGATGATATATCTTAAACGGTTACGAATTTTCACAAACTCATAAAAGAACATAGTGTTCTATTTGTGTTACAATGATGTTAAAAAAATTCAAGATTCGGCTTCATCTTAGCAAAGTTATCTGGGTTATTGCTTTAAGAGTGTGTTATTATTTGAACACTTCCCTATATATATATAGGGTAAGGATATTTTGAAAACCTTTTCTCAATGAGAAAACTGTGAAAACCCATTTTTAACCATAAATTTAATAGATGAGTGGCTGATATTAAACAAGGTTTTTTTGATTTTTTTTTAATGTTTCATTAAAATATAAAAAGACACATAAGGGGTAAAGTGGTAAATTACGCATTTGTACTTTACTTAAAAAAGCTACCTCTTTCAAGAAAAAAAGGACGTCCTCTTTTTCCCTGCCACGCCTCGTTTTCGTCAACAGGTACAGAAGGTACAAAAGTTGTAATAATGACCTGTCACATCAGTTGAAATATTTTAAATATCCCTTGAAACTGTTTATTTAAATTAACATATACGTAACATAAGTGTAACTACGACGCATGTCATACATTTCGAACACATTTAAAAAACTTCTACTGATAAAATCAAAAGACAACTTTTATGAAAACATAACAAAAAAAAACACCGTAGATGTTTTTTAACCACATTTAACATTAATAAAAAACAAAAAGCGCCTAATATTCCCTACTTTTTCGACATTCATGTTAGCGGAATCGAAACACTTTGTCTTGCAATTACATGAATCATGCCCAATAACCTAATTCTGACATGTACGGCAAGTCCTATGTGTAAATTATATGTAAATCATATGTAATATAGTTGTTTCCAGTAAAAGCTATCTAAGTTGTTATATGTAAAATTTGTGTAACAAACGTAATTTATCCGTAAAACATATGCAATATAATTGTTCCTAGTAAAACATATGTAATATAGTAAAACAAAGATTGTTGTTAATATGTAACATCTTTGTAACATAGGTGCATTAACTGTGTAACAATTTCTTGACCTAAAAAACACCTGTAACATCGTTGTCTTTGTAATGATGTGTTACTGAATAAACAACATTCTCATTTACAAAGATCAATGTGAAGACATAACAAAACAACTTTTCTTCGAAGATATTGTAGGACCTATATGATTGAATGTCATATGATATATAAACAGTTTAATGGAGAATAATAACTTGCGACCTGCTTTGATGAAGTCACGATTATAAGGCTTAACAAGAGGATTTTTTGGCACTCAAAAACTTGTATATAAACGAACGTTCACAAACGTAAATGAAAAAAAAAATTGTTCATGTTCGTTTATTTACTAGCAGGGTTTTCTTGTTCATGTTCGTTCGTTAATATTATACATGAATGGTTCACGAAATAGACGAACATAATTAAACAAACATAACCGAACATGACTAAAGAAACAAAACAATCATTATTGAACACAAATAGGTAAACAAACATGAACGAACAAATGAATTCTAAAGTTGGATTGATATTAACCCATTTCAGTTAATAAATAAATTAAAATTCCAGTAAAAAAACGAACGTTCACAAATGTAAATGAACAAATGGGACGTGTATTCATGTTCGTTCATTTAGTTAAATGAACAAAAAAAATTTGTTCATATTCGTTTATTTACTAAATAAACTTACATGAACGAACTTTTTACTTGTTTACTAAACGTTTGGTTCATTTATAGGGGTCAAAAGTGTAAATAATTAAAAAACTAGACTAAAAAAGGTAAAAACATTGGTAACATCGTTGTATTTGTTATGATGCGGCCAAGGAGGCTGCCTAGGCGCTTGGCTCCCCTCCACTAAAAACTATATGTAAAACATTGGTAACATCGTTGTATTGGTTATGTGTAATGAACGTAATTTATATGTAAAACATATGTAATATATTTGTTCCAACTAAAACATATGTAACATAGTATAACAAAGATTAGCGTTAATATGTAACACCTTTGTAGCGTAGGTGCATTAACTGTGTAACAATTCACGAACCTGAAAAACATTGGTAACATCATTACATTTGCTATGATGCGGCCTAAGCAGCTGCCTATATAGGGAACACGAACATTTAAACGAACATGGTTTTCTTGTTCGTGTTCGTTCGTTAAGAAACTAAGTGTATTCATGTTCGTTCATGTTTGTTCGTTAATAGTATACATGAATGGTTCTCGAATACAGATGAACATAAGTAAACGAACATAAAGCAACAAGCATAAACGAACATGACTAAAAAACAAAACAGCCATTATTGAACACAAATAGTTAAACAAACATGAACGAACAAATAAATTCTAAACTTGGATTGATATTAACCCATTTTAGTGAATAGATTCATTAAAATAAATTAACGAGGATAAATGAACCTAAACAAACAAATATAAACGAACGTAAATTAACGAATATAAACGAGAGTTCACAAACGTAAATGAACAGAATGGGACGTGTGTTCCTGTTCGTAAGTTTAGTTAAATGAACAAAAAAACTTTAATGAACGAATTTTTTTACTTGTTTAATAAACGTTTGGTTCATTTGCAGGCTAAAAAAAGTGTAAATAATTAAAAAAACTAAACTGAAAAATGTAAAAACATTGGTAACATCGTTGTATTTGTGTAATAAAAACGTAACAACACACGAGTGGTTTGGTTTGGTTTGGTTTATATTCCTAGTGGTTTGGTTTTGCACACGTGACAAAAAAAAAAAGAAAAAAAATGATTTCAATTGCAATTCTAACTGGTAAAAAAACGTGAACTACTACGTAAATTACAAGTTACAACCAGATTCCATCCCTAATGGTTTAGTTTTGAATTTGCAACAAAAAAATGTGACAATACAAACGTAAAACTAATTTACTTATAAGAACAAATGCACGTTTTATGCGTAATACACACGTAACAATACACATGATTTGTCTTTCAGTGTATATAAACTCCCGAAAGTTGTAAAAAACAAAATATATATATATACACAAATACTGTAAAACATACGTGAGAGGCCCCAAACCCCTCAGTTGGCAAACATCAAACCTATACTCTTTAGATCATATTTACATTATCATAGCAGCGGAATGTAGGATAACAACATAAATATCATACAGATCTAAACAAGCTTTTACGCATTAAACATAACCCACTCTTCTAACAGTCACATAATACAGCCAATCTATGCCAGGGGTAGTCTTCAATATATGCCATGAGCCTTCCTGGTCTCCTTTCTCTAACCATTCAACCTGATATGCATGCTAACAAGTCAGCTTTCGCTGGTGAGTTCTAAGTTTACTTTTCATAAAAGTTAAATCTTTAATATACCTAAAGCATTAGCCTTTACTGCCGACCGAAGTCAACAGTCTCAATCATACTAAACACAAAACATTTCATATACATAACATACATGACATCATAACATCAATCATACAGTGCATAAATGTAGCATGTTCTGTTGACCGAAGTCAACACGTTATGCATGCATAAGATTTCCTCAACTGGCGACACACAGTCGACAGGCCTGTTCTTTCACAGGACTTATGCCTGTTCTTTCACAGGACTTATGCCTGTTCTTTCACAGGACTTCTGCCTGTTCTTTCACAGGACTTTTTAAACCATCAACCGAAATTGACGGCTCATACCGGTACAAGACTTCTTGACATACATCATTCATACATAACATGGTTTAAATCATTTAAACCATCATAATCATAAATCATTATCCGCACCACAGTGCTCAACATTTGCCCAACCGCAGCCAGGACTTCAAAATCGCATTTTCTAATTAACCTCGGCCGAGACTTTTAAAATCATTCATTTCTCAACCGTAGTTGAGTCTTTAAAACATCCTTGACATCTCAGCTGAGGTTCTTAAAATCATTTACTTCTCAACTGTAGTTGAGACTTAAAGCATTATTTACTTTAAAACGTTCTTTACTTGAAAACATTCTTTACCTGACCTTAATCAGGTTAGTGTCACTTTCATACATTAACTTTACAACTTGAAACATTCTTTACTTTAGCATATTCTCTTATCTGACCGTAGCCAGATAAAACAATCATTTACCTAAAATAACTTTATAACATGCATATCAGCCCTAAAATGTTAAAATAGTAAAAGAGGGCTCATAGAACTCACCTGATGTCTTACTGTAGCAAGATCACTCACAAACTGGTACTAATGGTGAATTTCTGCATTCGTTTACACTTAATAAGTCATTTATGTTTTAACCTACTGATTAGATCTTTCTGAACGTTCAATGTCAAAGACATTGCCTTAAAAGTCATCAAATAGTTAATGTTGTTGATTATAATGCTAAAACAGTTCTTAAACAGATTAATGGCTTAGAAATGATAAATCCTTATAATTGATTACCCAGATATCATGAAATATCACAATGTAATCTTAGAATAGGTTTAATAACCATGTTTAACATACTAATCTGACTGTTATCATAAACATCAGATAATCGTTCAATAAGTATGTTAATGATTGTGATTAGTTTGAAACACTTAGATTTAACCTTTGCATTTCAAAGATTAATCAAACTAATCATCTACATTGTCATAATCAAATGGATTAAACCATTATAACCATAGTTGTGATTTCATGCAAACCGGGCATTACAACGGATCAAAACAAGGATTTAACCGTTAGAACATCGTGTTCTTCATTTCTTATCAATCCTAGCCATCATCTAGGCAATAATCAACAATCCTAACTATATCATTAAGTTCAAAATCAAGATCTAATCAATCAAAATCAAACTAGAAAGTTAAAACGAATCGTTACCTCATCTGACGGAGTTTTGACTGCAAAACAACGATCAGAACTTGTAGATACGATCCCTGGTATGATCGGTGACTTCTAGTGGCTTCAAAATAGTGTTTTGATGATGAATTTTCGTCTGGTATTCGTCTGGGGGTGTTCTTGTTCGAGATGTGTAAAAATTAAACTTTCTGCGTGAAACTGATGAAGAAGTTCAACTTACTCCACCGCCTCACCCGTCGCGTACCGCGAAGAAATCCGGAGGATTTTAGATATTTTAGGTCCGTCGCGTACCGCGAAGGATCCTCAAATCTCCGTCGCGTACCGCGACGAGTCCAGAAGTTCAATACTTTGAAAATTTTCTTCGTTTCGTGATTCCGGACAATCCGTAACTCCGTTTTGCGCACGGTTTTCGCCTACGTTCATCATTTCTCGTGTACTATCAATCTGTAGTAATTACCATTGTCAATTCAACATAGATTTTATACAGGATCAAATGTGCTAATTATTCGGTTGTTACAAATCTACCCTCCTTACAATAGGTTTCGTCCTCGAAACCTGTTACGTTTCTAACAAATGTGGGTAGAGTCGTTTCATCTCGTCTTCAGTCTCCCATGTCGTCTCAGATCCTTTTCGATGTTTCCATTGAACCTTAACTTGCCTATCACCTTGTTACGTAACTGTTTTTCTTTCGTATCAACAATTGCAACTGGTTCTTCTATGTAGTTTAATTTCTCATCAACTTCAATGTCATTTAACGGCACATATGCTACATCATCTGCTAGACATTTTCTCAAATGTGAAACGTGGAATGTCGGATGAATTCCACTCAGTTCATCTGGTAGATCTAATCGGTAAGCTACCTTACCGACCCGTGCTATTATTTGAAAAGGTCCAATAAATCTCAGACTCAGCTTTCCTCTTTTCCTGAATCGAATAACTCCCTTCCATGGTGAAACTTTTAACAATACTTGATCCCCTACTTCAAATTCTATTGGCCTCCGTCTTTTATCGGCATAGGACTTTTGTCGATCCTGTGCAGCTTTCATTCGTGCTTTAACTAATTGGAGCTTTTCGGTCAAATCAACTACTGCAGCTTTACTTCCTACTTCTTTCTGTCCTACACCTCCCCAACATACCGATGTCCTACAACGCCGTCCATACAATGCCTCGTATGGTGGCATTCCAATACTAGCATGATAGCTATTGTTGTACGAGAATTCCACCAATGGTAAATGATCATCCCAACTACCACCGAAATCAATAATACAAGCTCTGAGCATATCCTCTAAAGTTTGGATAGTCCTTTCAGACTGTCTATCTGTCTGAGGATGATACGCAGTGCTGATATTGAGTCTTGTACCCATTGATTCATGAAACTGTTTCCAGAATCTTGAAACGAACCGCGTGTCACGATCTGACACTATAGAAACTGGAACTCCATGTCTTGTAATTATTTCTTTTACAAATAATTCAGACAGTTTCTCCGAAGTATAAGTCTCTCGTATAGGCAAGAAATGAGCACTTTTCGTTAATCGGTCTACAATCACCCAAATAGCATCATGACGTTTCGTTGTAAGAGGCAACTTGGTAATAAAATCCATCGTGATGTGTTCCCATTTCCATTCTGGGACTTCTAAAGGTTGCACATAACCATATGGTTTCTGATGTTCAGCTTTTACTTGTGCACATGTCAAGCATTTGTTTACGTACTGCATTACATTAAACTTCATACCTGGCCACCAATAGTCTTTTCGAAGGTCTTGATACATTTTTGTTGCACCAGGATGAATAGAGTAGCGTGACTTATGTGCTTCGTCTAGAATCGTTGACCTGATGTTCCCATTTCGTGGAACCCACATTCGACCAAATCGAATCTTAACACCACATTCATTTTCTTCTAGACTTTTAACCTGACCAAATATTCTTTCGAATCCCACATTTTCTTCCTTTAATCCTTCCTTCTGCGCATCCTTGAGTTCATTTAGAAAATCTGGTGTGATTACCAAACTGTAAGACTTAATTTGTATAGCAGAGTGTTCTGTCTTACGACTTAGAGCATCAGCCACCACATTGGCCTTGCCCGGGTGATACAAGATCTCACAGTCATAATCTTTGAGCAGTTCAAGCCATCTTCTTTGTCTCATATTCAAATCCTTCTGTTCAAAGAAGTATTTTAAACTTTTGTGATCTGTGTAGATTGTACATTTAACTCCATATAAATAATGCCTCCAAATTTTTAAAGCAAATACCACAGCAGCCAATTCCAAATCATGTGTTGGATAATTAGCTTCATGGGTTTTCAATTGTCTTGAGGCATATGCTATTACCTTTCCCCTTTGCATAAGTACACAACCCAAACCCAGATAAGACGCATCTGAGTACACAACCATGTCTTCATTACCATCCGGCAGTGTTAAAATAGGAGCTTCAGTTAACCTCTTCTTTAGTTCTTCAAAAGCTTGGACCTGAGTTGGACCCCAATCATATTTTACTTCCTTCCTCGTCAATTTTGTCAATGGTGTAGCAATCCTGGAGAAATCCTGGATAAATCTTCTATAATAACCTGCTAATCCAAGAAAGCTACGAACTTCCGTTGGTGTTTTCGGAGAATTCCATTTCATTACCGCTTCTACTTTAGCTGGGTCCACCATTATGCCTTCTGGACTAATAACATGACCTGTACTTCCCGTAGCCAAAAGGCACATTTAGAGAACTTAGCATAAAGCTTTTCTCTTCTTAGTATTTCAAGAACTTCCCGGATATGACACGCATGATCACCTTCACTCCTTGAGTATATTAATATATCGTCAATAAACACAATCACTGATCGGTCTAACATAGGTCTGCACACCCGATTCATCAAATCCATAAACGTCGCAGGAGCGTTTGTTAATCCGAAAGACATCACAAGAAACTCATAGTGTCCATAACGTGTGCGAAACGCTGTCTTCGGAATATCTTGTTCTCTCACCTTTAATTGATGATACCCTGATCTGAGATCTACTTTAGAAAACCAACTTGCCCCTTGCAATTGGTCGAATAAATCATCAATCCTTGGTAACGGATACTTATTCTTTATTGTGAGCTTATTCAATTCCCTATAATCAATACACATTCTCATACTTCCATCCTTTTTCTTTACAAACAACACTGGTGCACCCCAAGGTGACACACTCGGTCGTATAAAACCTTTGTCTAGAAGGTCTTGTAGTTGGGTCATTAATTCTTTCATTTCCGTTGGAGCCAGACGGTACGGTGCCTTGGCGACAGGTTGAGCTCCTGGCACAACATCAATTTGGAATTCGATTTCCCGATCAGGTGGAATTCCTGGCAAAATCCTCAGGAAATACATCAGGAAAATTACACACCACGGGTACGTCTTTCAATTCTTTTACCTTAATTTCTTTATCAATAACATAAGCCAGATAAGCCCCACACCCTCGCCTCATAAATTCACTCGCCTTAATCATTGAAATGACTTTAGGCGCATTAAACACTTTATCCCCGTAAACCGTTACTGATCTCCCATTGAGAGCTGTTAAAAAAATCATATTTCGTCGACAGACAATGTTAGCCTCATGTTTGGCCAACCAATCCATTCCCAAAACTACATCAAAACCTCCTAACGTAATCAGAAACAACTTAACAGGGAATCTATGACCTTCAATATCAATATAACAATCATCATCAATGACCTCTGTTACTCTAGTGGATTTACCAAGAGCAGTTTCTATGTTAAAGGAATTTTCTATCTTTCTAACACTAGCATGCAGCTTGTCACAAAAAGTAGTGGCCACAAAGCTCATACTTGCACCAGAATCAAATAGAACTGAAGCAGGGATATCATTAATCAAAAATGTACCTGTCACCACATCCGGGTCTTTGGCTGCCTGATCTTTAGTCATAGTAAAGGCACGAGCTTTTGCCTTTTGCTTCTCCCCTCCCTTGCTACTTTCAGGTTTGTTGGCTTCAGTGGGTGTTGTCTTTGGTTTAAAGCAATTCTTGCTCACATGACCGAATCCACCACAATTGTAACATTTTGATATATTTGGGCAATCATAAGAGAGATGTCCAGTCTTTCCACAACGGTAGCACAAAGTAGTCCCCGTAAGACATTCTCCCCTATGTCTCTTTCCACACTTAAGGCATTTTTCTGATTCTTCGATTCTAAACCTTTTCATAGGGGGTCCGGATTTGTCATTTCTGTTTCTTTTAAATTTAGGTGACCACTTTTGCTTCGGTTCCTCCTTTGTTGGTTCAGCTTCAACAACATCATCCCAGACAATGCCGCTAATTTCTACGGCTGATTCAAAAGTTCTGGGAGCATGCGCCTTCACATGTGTTCGGACTTTAGGCGGTAGTCCTTCCACATATAACTTCAATCTGCGTTCCTCCGTGTTTACCATATGAGGAACCAGTCTTGACATTTCATTAAATTTTGACGTATATTGCCGATGGTTCATACGTCCAGCTTTCAACGTCAGAAATTCCCGTTCGATTTTATCAATTTCATTCTTCGGACAAAAGTGTTTCATAACTAATTCTTTCAATTCCTCCCATTTTAAGCCCTCAACATCAGTAGTGGTCTTTGACTGCTTGATGGTGTTCCACCAATGTAGAGCTTCTTCAGTAAATGAATGAGCTGCAAATTTTACAGCTTGGTCTTCCCGGCATTCACTGATAGCGATCACTGCCTCCATGGCTGAAACCCAGTGACAGGTGGCCACGGCATCCTTCTTACCATCAAAGGATGGTGTACTGCATCCTTTGAAGGCCTTGTAATCACAACCCTTCCGTTTCTCTGACGTAGAATCACCGTTCTTAGTTCCGGTGATTACAACTTCCTCTTCTTTGGTGTTCTCCTTAGTTTCTTCAGACTTGTCTTTCAAAGTATCCTTCAGTATTTTTGTAACCAAAGCTGGTAGCTTATCATCCAAAACTTTACAGACCTCATCAGAAATAGCCTTCACTACGATAGGCTCTAGAGTAAACTCGTTTTCATCTTCCGGTTGCTCGTTGTGCTCGTAGTCGTCTTCATTGACGGGTTCTTCATTCTCGATATGTGGTTCTTCAGGTTCCTGTGGTTGCTTACGTGGTCTACCCCTTTGTCCAGCCATTTAATTACCTACAGGATGCAACAATTGGAGAGTCAGTACAGGTTTAGTTTAGCACGAAATAAGCTTTGTAAATCGTTAATGACGTTGATCAGGTGTTATTAACCATTTACCTAACTCATAGGCTCTAAACGTTTCCCATCACGTCACCCTAAAGTGCAGGACTCTAACTATCTTTCTAACCTTACACCTATGTCTTAACTCATACATAACATTCAGCTCATGGCATCAAACTACCCTTGACTGGCATTCTTATCGTTCTGTCCCATTTTCAGTTTAAGTCCAGTCATTAGGAATGACCGGATCTCTCAAACTATGGCTCTGATACCAACTTGAGAGGCCCCAAACCCCTCAGTTGGCAAACATCAAACCTATACTCTTTAGATCATATTTACATTATCATAGCAGCGGAATGTAGGGTAACAACATAAATATCATACAGATCTAAACAAACTTTTACACATTAAACATAACCCGCTCTTCTAACAGTCACATAATATAGCCAATCTATGCCAGGGGTAGTCTTCAATATATGCCATGAGCCTTCCTGGTCTCCTTTCTCTAACCATTCAACCTGATATGCATGCTAAACAAGTCAGCTTTCGCTGGTGAGTTCTAAGTTTACTTTTCATAAAAGTTAAATCTTTAATATACCTAAAGCATTAGCCTTTACTGCCGACCGAAGTCAACAGTCTCAATCATACTAAACACAAAACATTTCATATACATAACATACATGACATCATAACATCAATCATACAGTGCATAAATGTAGCCTGTTCTGTTGACCGAAGTCAACACGTTATGCATGCATAAGATTTCCTCAACTGGCGACACACAGTCGACAGGCCTGTTCTTTCACAGGACTTATGCCTGTTCTTTCACAGGACTTATGCCTGTTCTTTCACAGGACTTATGCCTGTTCTTTCACAGGACTTCTGCCTGTTCTTTCACAGGACTTTTTAAACCATCAACCGAAATTGACGGCTCATACCGGTACAAGACTTCTTGCCATACATTATTCATACATAACATGGTTTAAATCATTTAAACCATCATAATCATAAATCATTATCCGCACCGCAGTGCTCAACATTTGCCCAACCGCAGCCGGGACTTCAAAATCGCATTTTCTAATTAACCTCGGCCGAGACTTTTAAAATCATTCATTTCTCAACCGTAGTTGAGTCTTTAAAACATCCTTGACATCTCAGCTGAGGTTCTTAAAATCATTTACTTCTCAACTGTAGTTGAGACTTAAAGCATTATTTACTTTAAAACGTTCTTTACTTGAAAACATTCTTTACCTGACCTTAATCAGGTTAGTGTCACTTTCATACATTAACTTTACAACTTGAAACATTCTTTACTTTAGCATATTCTCTTATCTGACCGTAGCCAGATAAAACAATCATTTACCTAAAATAACTTTATAACATGCATATCAGCCCTAAAATGTTAAAATAGTAAAAGAGGGCTCATAGAACTCACCTGATGTCTTACTGTAGCAAGATCACTCACAAACTGGTACTAATGGTGAATTTCTGCATTCGTTTACACTTAATAAGTCATTTATGTTTTAACCTACTGATTAGATCTTTCTGAACGTTCAATGTCAAAGACATTGCCTTAAAAGTCATCAAATAGTTAATGTTGTTGATTATAATGCTAAAACAGTTCTTAAACAGATTAATGGCTTAGAAATGATAAATCCTTATAATTGATTACCCAGATATCATGAAATATCACAATGTAATCTTAGAATAGGTTTAATAACCATGTTTAACATACTAATCTGACTGTTATCATAAACATCAGATAATCGTTCAATAAGTATGTTAATGATTGTGATTAGTTTGAAACACTTAGATTTAACCTTTGCATTTCAAAGATTAATCAAACTAATCATCTACATTGTCATAATCAAATGGATTAAACCATTATAACCATAGTTGTGATTTCATGCAAACCGGGCATTACAACGGATCAAAACAAGGATTTAACCGTTAGAACATCGTGTTCTTCATTTCTAATCAATCCTAGCCATCATCTAGGCAATAATCAACAATCCTAACTATATCATTAAGTTCAAAATCAAGATCTAATCAATCAAAATCAAACTAGAAAGTTAAAACGAATCGTTACCTCATCTGACGGAGTTTTGACTGCAAAACAACGATCAGAACTTGTAGATACGATCCCTGGTATGATCGGTGACTTCTAGTGGCTTCAAAATAGTGTTTTGATGATGAATTTTCGTCTGGTATTCGTCTGGGGGTGTTCTTGTTCGAGATGTGTAAAAATTAAACTTTCTGCGTGAAACTGATGAAGAAGTTCAACTTACTCCACCGCCTCACCCGTCGCGTACCGCGACGGGAAGCCAATAAAGTCGTCGCGTACCGCGAAGAAATCCGGAGGATTTTAGATATTTTAGGTCCGTCGCGTACCGCGAAGGATCCTCAAATCTCCGTCGCGTACCGCGACGAGTCCAGAAGTTCAATACTTTGAAAATTTTCTTCGTTTCGTGATTCCGGACAATCCGTAACTCCGTTTTGTTCACGGTTTTCGCCTACGTTCATCATTTCTCGTGTACTATCAATCTGTAGTAATTACCATTGTCAATTCAACATAGATTTTATACAGGATCAAATGTGCTAATTATTCGGTTGTTACAATACGTAACAAAAAAATAGGAATGTTCTATGTGTACTAATAATGGAATCTGTCAAAACACATTTGATGGGTAAAAAAAAAGAAAAAAGTACATACATTCAAAAACACATGAAAACGGTTCAGAGTAATTTAATGGGGATGGTAATGTGACAAATTATGGACCACATGTTAGGGTTTTCATAGTTTTCTCATTGAGGTGGGGTTTTTATTTTATATTTTCCATATATATATATATATATATATATTGTGTGTGTGTGTGTATATTGACTCCTTTCAAATGTATATTCATTAAAAAGAGAATAGATATAATTGAGTCAAGCACACACATGAGGTGAGAGAATGGATGACACACCCACCATTTTTGTCTCTTTATTTTAAGATAATGTTTTTATGTTGAACCACAAATGATTCTATGCAGTGTATTCTCCCATAAAACGGGTATTTCTTATTTTATTTTATTTTTAGGTTAACAAGTAAACATGACTTTTATCTTTAGAAAATTGCAATGATGCAATAGTGGGGGACTTTAATATCATGTTTTTGGTATTCTAAATAAGAAAGAAAGAACAACCAAAAACAATGATGGGTAAGCACTTATATTTGATGCATAAATGTATGATAATCGCTTAATACACTTGTATGCTCATGAGAAAAAATGTTCAGTACAAAGTGTAACTAGCTCATTAATTTGAAATAATTTAAAAAATAATATAATTAAAGTGTTTAAGAAATATGAATGCATAAGTAAATTAAAAATATATATATAATTAGATAGAGTTTGAAAAACGTGAAAATTCTTTACATTTTAGCAAATTAAAATAAAAAAATATATAATTACAATCCACAACTTTTTAAGTGAGTCAATTTTGTCGAATTAAAATTAATTTCTTTCACTGTATATCTAGTATTGTTCTTCAAAGATCAAATTAACCATGGCCTTAACATAAGGATACTTTTCTAATTTTTAAGTTATATAATTTAAAAAACTGCAAAGTTTATTAATTATACATTTTAGTCCGGACCACTGTAAAATCATTTTTGGTTATAATTTTTTTATTGAGAAGAACAATGTTAAATAATATATTTTAACTAATTAAGGTTTTTAACAATACATGACATGTTGCTATAGTAATTCAACTTTCATGTTTTGCATCTCTCTTTTATTAAATATATCTTATTTTAAATAATAGTATTAAATATTAAATATATTTTATACATTTTTGTAACAATTTTTTCAATACATTGAGAGTATATTAGCATTAAAAAACACACTCTTTTAAAAAAATCACCTTATTAAAAAATTGAATCTTCAAAGACAATTTCTTAAACCAAATATTTAAAAAAACAAAATTTGAAAAAAAAAACAGTTTTTAAAAAAATAATATTATTACATTATTATTTAAAGTATTAAATTATACTATACAAATTATTAAAAGAAATAATATTATTACATTATTATTAAATGTTATGGTTAAAGATGAAGAAATGTTGAAACTATTAGCATACCCAAGACGCTTATATGAAAGTAGACAAACAAGCAATCTTACCCAGTATATTCTTACTTTTTAAGTAGGATTTGGGGGAAACATGAAGAGAAATCATAATTCTTGTTGGGATAAAGAGACTGCTTCGAAGTACCCCGGCTCAAAATTATCATTTATAGTTAATCATCACAACACTTTTAACGTTATTTTCACAAAAAAATAAATAAAGTAACATTAAAATTAATATAACATTACTTTTGATTCTTGAGAATCCTCGCATATATGCATTATGTGCATATTCCATAAACATTACAACAAAATGGTTCTATAGCAGCGAACACTATAGCAACAAAACCAGTCGTCGCTGAAAATAAGTATATAGCGACGACAAGTGTTTGCAACAGACGAGGCGCTAATTGCGACGACTGTCGTCGCGAAACTTTGTTTTTGGGGTAGTGAAATGACGTTATAATAATATGTAGATACATGAACATAACTATCACAATAATAATTCTTCAAAAGGCATTCTGGAATATCAGATAAAAGATAAAAGTAATAATATATATGTCTAATAAAACGATAAGATTCATTTAATGTTTGACATAACGTATTGATTTTAACCCTTCGAATAATGCCTAATAAATTTTGAATCTATTTAAAGTCCATTTGAATAGATTTAAGTGTGTGTGTATATATATATATGGTATAGATAATTTGAAAACCTTCTCTTAGTGCGAAAACCGTGAAAACCACATTTGTAACCATTGATTTGAAGATTGTGCAGTTGAGATTAATCTTTAATTTCTTGATTTATTTAATTGTTTGGTAAAATCTTTGAAAAGTACAAAAAGGGTATATAGGTCTTTCTACCATTTGTACTTAAAACCAATATTTTACTTTTCAAATCCCAAAAACCGTACACCCACCTTTTCCATACCAAAAACCATCGCCCAAATTTACTCCCATTTTCCGGTGGTGTTACGCTTAAGTTACCGACATGTTACAACATTTAAACATTGTATATACATATATAACATATTAACATAAAATTTTTAAAACTAAAACAGTTACATTAAAAAAATTGATTTTTCAAAAAGTACATAAGGTACAAAAGGTGCAATCATAATATGTCACATCGGTTAAAAAATTTTAAAAATTCCATGAAACCGATTCTTCAAATGTAACATATACGTAACATAAGTATAACTACGACGCATGTCGCACATTTCGAACACATTTAAAAAATTTCTAATAATAAATTCAAAAGACAACTTATATGAAAGCATAAAAAAAGAACAAACACCCTAGATGTTTTTTAAACCACATTTAACATTAATAAAAAAACAAAAAGTGCCTGCTATTCCCTACATTTCGACATTCACAATAGCGAGATCAAAACCCTTTGTTTTGCAATTACATGAATCATGCCCAATAACCTAATTCTGACATGTACAACAAGTCCTATGTGTAAATCATATATAAATCATATGTAATATAGTTGTTCACATTAAAAGTTATCTAAGTTGTTATATGTAAACCTTGTGTAACGAATGCAATTTATCCGTAAAACATATGTAATATAGTTGTTTCTAGTAAAACATATGTAATATAATAAAACAAAGATTGTAATTAATATATAACATCTTTGTAATATAGGTGCATTTACAAACAAATGAATTCTAAACTTGAATTGATATTAACCAATGTTTTCATAACCGGACCGGACATCGAACCGGTCTCCTTACCGGTCAGAGGTCGGACCGGTCGAACCGGATTTAAGAACCAGATGATTTTATAAACTTTATATAAATATATATATATATATATATGTAATCAAAATAAATTAGTTATTTAATATATTATTTAGTATATAAAAACATTAACAAAATTATTCATTTTAAATCATTACCGAATTTAAAGGCCCATTTACAAGCCTGTCTTAAATTAAGTTTTGTAAAAACCTAATTTCTCAAATCATAATACAGAAGCCAGAATGCATTCCTCTTCAGTCTTCATCTCTCTCTTCCAACTTTTCATCTCTTTCTTCAAGTTTTTTCTCTCTGTCATTTCAATCAATTCCTATATGGAGAAAAATGGTGCAGATCTAAAACTATTTGTTCAGACTGTTATGAACAACCGTTAAAGTCCAATGTTCGGTTGTGTCGTTCAAATCTACAAAATAGACCTATCTCACCATCATCATTCAGATCTACGGAAAAAGGGTCGGAATCTTGAAGATTACTTACTTTCTTCGGTTCAGCCGTGACTTCCGCCCAGCCGCACCACTCCCAGCCGCACCAGATCTGAGCAGTCTCCGGTCGATGGTCGCCGTCTATCGCCGGCAACTCTGCAACTCTGCAAGCGTGATTCAACCGGATTAAACACCGGTTTTTCGGTTAGACCGCCGGCCACCGATTCAACCGGCCGGTTCTCTTCAAAACGGTTCTCAACACTAAACCGGACCGTTTAAGGTGGCGAATCCCGGTCCGACCGGCCTGTCCGGTCTGGGTTTGAAAACATTGATATTAACTCATTTCAGTTAATAAATTCATTAAAATTCCGGTAAAATAAAATGGCACAAGCATGTTAGTTTATAAAGAACGCAAATATATCACTGATTTTTAAATTAAATGAATTGATTTATTAATAAAAATAAATTAACAAGCATAAACGAACCTAATGTAAGCCCCAAAATTCTCCCACGTGTGACACGTGTTTTAAAACACCCTCAGAGTTAGGTCCTAGATTTTTTTTTTCTAAAACATCAACTTTAACAACCACCATAACCCAACTTATCACCACAACTATTTACAAACGTGTTAATTGTAATCAAACCCTACGTTATTTACAATCGTTCATAAAAAGTTGGGTTTTTAACCAAAAATGTATTCAATCCGAGCCTTCGCAATATTTCCGATCACGTGCGCCGTCACCCTTAACGTTCACCTGAAAAACACCACATTTAAATCACTGTTAGTTCGTTAGAACTAAGTAAGATCACCCCGCTATTTCCCCAATTTTATTCCATAACACCATATGGATACAATAATAATGTCCCAAATATAATTTGGTAACATTAGTAGAAAATTTTCACCTAAAGTCCTCTTATTTATAACTACCAGCACCCACTCTCGCTACTTAGCTATTACACAGTCTTGTACATTATCTAATAGCACACAAATTTTTATAGATGTTCACATCGCTTGTGAATCATCTTCATCAAACTCAAACAGACAATAACCAACTTTTATGTTCGAATCTAGTTTATAAGCTAATAGATTCGTTTCCCCCAACCATAACGCATAAAAAATGTCCATTCCCCTATGGATCATCCTCAAGCCAAAATCATATCTTTTATAAGGTACATTCAATTACTTGCAACATCAACATACGTATACAAATCATTTCCACCCAACTACCTTCAAGTTTTATGATACATACTCATATACATATAGTCATAGATGTTCACACCAGTTGTGAATCATCCATGAAATAATGATTATTGCATGAGGGTTCAATTCAAGAATTTACCTTCTAAATCCCTCTCGCAACCCAAATCAACTAATTACACCAATCAATAAACATGTAACATTTACAACTTCTTTCAAGCAAAACACACAAATCAATATAATCACATGTTTATAGCCGCAGAACCCCAGTTATGACACTATTGTCAAAACCTTAACATATTAAACTTTAATCAACAACAACATGTCGTTATCAAGTTTTATTCTCCCTAAGGCGTTCATGCCAAAACCCTTAAGGTCTATTTTCTCACCCAACCTCGTCCTTTGCCCAAGTCTATACACCAACACTTTCTTGTTGTAGCAAAGAAGCTTATGTATAGTGTGTACGTAGGGCCGCCAACCCACCACCTCTTTGATACAACATGATCGTGCCTTGGATAGTGTTTTGGGATTTATACGATTTATTTTCTATCACCATACAATTTGTCCAAAATTTTCACCCACATTAAATGTGTTCATTTATTTTGGACTATACTCCACCACGCGTATATACACCACCATTCTACAATCATTTAAAAGATTTAAGACACATAATACAATACATACTTATAGAGCATGCTTTCTCCCCTTGTCAACCACATAGTAAACCACTTACCTTAATACCACATTTATATACATAAATCTACACCAAGATGAACTTACCTACAAATCCCAACGCCACTCACCGGTGGTCTCACATAAGAAATACCATGCCACATAACCATGAACTTATACACACCCGAAGGTGAATTCTTTCTATTGCCACACACATGTGGACTTACATGAATTTTCACCTGAAAGTGAAGTCTCTTAATGCCACACACCCGTGGTCTTACAAGAATTTTCACCCGAAGGTGAATTTTCATCAATGCCACACACCAGTGGACTTACATGAATCTTCACCCAAAGGTGAATTTTCACCAATGCCACACACCAGTGGACTTACATGAATTTTCACCCGAAGGTTAATTCAACCCAATGCCACACACCTGTGGAATTATATGAAAATTTCACCCGAAGGTGAACTCTCCCCAATGCCACACACCTGTGGATATGTAATTTCACACAACATATCTCATACCACATATCTCACCTAATCAATTTCAGAGACCATTATAAGTATCTGCAACATACTTATACATTCTTTGGTTAATTAGGTAAACAAGTTACTACTCCCTTACCTCCTATTTCATATCCAGATTTGAGTTGACTCTGTTAAAGTCATGTTCATGTAATGAGGGTAATATTTTACTGGTCAGGCATAATAATACAATCATCCCATGCTCATTTTCGTAACTTCATCAACCCACATCATGATCAAGAATGTTCTTCACACAAAATAACCACAACAAAACACCAATATACAAAAATATTAAGGTAATAAACAACAAATTTGTTACCTTAAACCCCTGGCTTCGTGATCGGATCTCGGATCGAACATTACTCCCCATATCAAAAGCACAAGGATTTGAGTTCAAGTGTTCGTGACGCACTTGAATCCCTCAAACTATTGGCTCTGATACCAACTTGTAAGCCCCAAAATTCTCCCACGTGTGACACGTGTTTTAAAACACCCTCAGATTTTTTTTCTAAAACATCAACTTTAACAACCACCATAACCCAACTTATGACCAAAACTATTTACAAACGTGTTAATTGTAATCACACCCTACGTTATTTACAATCGTTCATAAAAAGTTGGGTTTTTAACCAAAAATGTATTAAATCCGAGCCTATGCAAGATATCCGATCACGTGCGCCGTCACCCTTTACGTTCACCTGAAAAGCACCACATTTAAATCACCGTTAGTTCGTTAGAACTAAGTAAGATCAACCCCGCTATTTCTCCAATTGTATTCCATAATACCATATGGATACAATAATAATGTCTCAAATATAATTTGGTAACATTAGTAGCAAAACGATTTACTAACGGGTCGTTTCACCCAAAAGCCCTTAAATCTCCCTTCCATGCCCAAACCAACTAGATTTGCCCATGGAATCTGCTTCAAAGTTGAAATAATTCAATTTATGACATTTTTAGGCATACAGACGCAACATGGGCGTGTTCCGGAGGAACAAGGCCATGTCAGAAAGTTTCCAGAATTCTGATGTGCAGATATGACATGGGCGTGTTCCAGGGAAGATAACACCACTTGTGATTCGACCAAGGATTCCCAAGGTAGGTAATCACACCACTTGTGATTTACCTGTACTCCATAAATTCATCATAGGAAGATAACACCACTTGTGATTCGACCCATTTCACATTCACACTTCTAGTGAATTGTTTGATCATTTACAGTCAAACTACAAATAAGAAGTTCACACCACTTGTGAATTATTCTTATTTCTCCACATCAATTGTAAACATACTACATTACAATAACTAAGCAAATATAACACCTATTGCATGTTATTGTCAAGCAACAAATATACAAACACCAATTTCAGTTGTTTGACCATTTTCAGTCAACCTTCTAATAAGAAGTTCACAACCTCTTGTGAATCATTCCTATTTTTGCACACCACATGTAAACATACCAAATAACAATAACTAAGCAATTAAACACCTATACATGTTATTGTCAACACCAAAACAATCAAACACCCTTGATACAACAATTTAAATGCCAAACACCCATACTAGTTGAATTGACTAACAGGTCAACTACCCATTTTGACTAATTCCACTAATAGTCAATCACCCATTTTTACTACCTTCTACAATTATTATTGTAACACCAATGCCGGAATCTTACAGTAACTCAGACATAAACTACGTGTATTAACTGTATGCTAATGACATGTAATGCTTGACACAAAACTATTACGTAATGGATTCTTTAATCTGATTCAAACTCACAGTTTAACAGTCTGAAACATATCAGACAACACTGAACTGACACATGAATGCTTACTAGGATTCTATTATGTATTAACGTATGTGAGGCTTTACACAAGAAAACAACAACGGCTGTCGTTCCGTGAATGCTAAATTCACGGATTATTCGTATAGGTTACGATCTGTACGAATACATCTGAAAGTTTAATGTTCTGAATGATATCCGATAATTAGGAAACCATATCGAAAAGTATAGCTATATTCCTATTCGTACGGGTGACGATTCGAACGAATACGCGCGACGACTATGCGATTCGATTTAAACAGCAAATTTAATATTTCTGAAAATTTAAAATAAATGGAAGATATATAGTTAATTTACTAGGAATTACCACCTAAAATAAATTTATAAATATTACTTTTAAAACCGTAACATTTCGTTTCGAAAACGAAACGAAAACGACCTTTTTACGCGAAACCGAGCAACCGAAACGAACCCGAATGCACCCAAGGTATAAATACCCCAAATGAATCATCTTCTTCATTTCAATCTCTTCACTCTCTCTCTCTCTACACCACAAATCCGGAACTCTCTCTCCCTAACTTTCTCTCTCTAGAAACCCACACCTGATCTCTCTCGTTTCTCAAACAAATCGAGTGATTTTGGTGTCTAAACGACCACCACATCACGTAGATCACGAAACTACAAGGATTTGAAGCTTTGAACCATCTGATTCGAGGTAAAAATGAGGTTTTGTGTTGCAATTTTAGGGTTTCAAAACCCCCTTGTTCGAAACCCTCTTTGGCCGGCTAAACCCATTTCAAACCTTAGGGAAAACACTCAACAACACAATAGTAGGATGTAGGAACAAGTTTCAGGTCAAACCATGGTCAATTAACTCAAACACCATGGCTGCACATCTGAGAAACGGCTCGGTCGAATGGCTCCACACAGG
Source organism: Mikania micrantha (assembly GCA_009363875.1). Taxonomy (NCBI): domain Eukaryota; kingdom Viridiplantae; phylum Streptophyta; class Magnoliopsida; order Asterales; family Asteraceae; genus Mikania; species Mikania micrantha. Next base: position 91,709,867 of record CM018691.1, on the reverse strand, counting down.
CCGGCCGAAGGACTAGGCTCCGATCGAACCAGCTTAGGCGAATGTCCTCATTCTCTCGGCTCCTTCATTCGATCGGGGCTATCTCATTCGGCAGCCTCCCATTCGCCCCAAGCTAACCACCTTCGGCTAAGTCACCCCTTCGGCCATGCTCATTCGTCCATGGCTCTTTCGGTGTAACCCAATCGGCCATGCACCACCCATTCGACCACCCCCCTCATACGGATCTCATTAGGCCAGGCACCCATACGGCAGGTCCCATTCGACCTTCACCCTTATTTGGCCGAACTGTTTCAGCTATAACTCCTTCGGCTAAGGGTTAGGGGTTAGAATCACCGACCACGACCAAAATACTTGGTGTGCATGAACTTTCACGCCTTTGAGTGTGCATGGGAATCCCACGTGAGTGCACACATGGTTTGGGATTTAAACATGAAATCAACTGATACTCTCTAATGCTTAAACATGGGGTTTAATCAATGGGAGGATAAGGGATCACTAAGATTTGTGCCAAGGTTTAAACATTAAAGTTTTCCAACCTAAAACGAAATACAACCATGAATGGATGGGCAAGATTAGGGTTTGATGTCAAGATTTTCTAAATAACAATGAGTTGTAAACTCTATAACTTAATGCTTTTATTGCAATAACATGAATAAGCTAGAGAGTTTCAAGGGACCCTCTAAGCAAAACTATGCACGAGTTGATGCAAGAATCATGGAAAGCAAAGACTTAACAATGGACGCAGAGTTAACCCAGTGAGGCTAATTTAAGTCCAACCGATTAACTTATAATTACTTTAGCATAAATTGTGGTTTTAATAAATAAGATTGATTTACAAACTCCTTTACAGTTTCATTAAATGCTCTTTAACCTAAGATTTACTTGAAATAAATTATTTCCAAACAATTCACTAAAGTCTTCTAATTATTACTTACGGGTTCCGGGGTTCACTTATGGGTAATACCCTAAACTAATTAGATAATACTTTAGAAGACACATTAGTAATGTAGGACACTTAGTTGCACACCGAGACCAAAACCCTAGTTTGCGTCTATTATAACGACTTATAATATTCGAATCTCTTAAAACAACTCAGGTTTTGAAGGTACTTAAGCTACAACCAATGAGTGCGCATTATTTGTTATGATTCCTACTTAGCAACACAGGTGAGTTCAATTGTCCCTTTTCAAACTATTTTGTTTTACTTCGGGACTGAGAAACATGTCAAATGTTTTATATAAATGCATTATACAAGTGTTGTCATGTTTTATGAAATGCTTACTAGTTTATGCTTATAAATTATTTATAAACTTTACTCATTTTGTTTATGCTAAATCTTTATGATTTCAGTTATAAACTATCATGATTATAAGTCATGATTGTATATTTACTCAAATATATACTTACTCATATCATTATTCATATAAATTTCTCAAATGCATATTTCTTAAATGTATACTTTGTTATACTCAAGAATATTACTCAAAACTTACACTCAATGCTTTAAACCAATATTGGATGTTAGTTTATTCAAATACTTTATATTCAAATACTTAATTACTTTATGCTCAAACGTTTTAAGCTTAGTTACTCTTGTGTACAATATTGTAACTCAACCCTTGTACTTAAATGCTCAAATCTATTACTCAGTACTTAATGCTTGTGATCAATGTTCATAGTCAAGTGCTTATGCTCAATACTCAGTAAAGGGGTGATGTGGCAAAATCTTGGCAGATGGTATCAAAAATTCAAATTTTAGAAAGGTGTGGTGTAAAAATAATAAAAAAAGAATACAAGTACATAGGGGTAAAAAGACATGTTTGCCCCAAATGAATTTAATAATAAGGGGGTGATGTGGCAAAATCTTGGCCACATAAAATGGTTTCGGGCTAAGGGGAGGTTTTTAAATTAAGTATTCCCATATATATATATATATATATATATATAGGGAGAGAATCAAATGTTAACTCATGTTTATTTCGTTAACGGAATAACTACATCTTATTACTTTGTGGCGCATATTAAAGTAAATCTAAAGGTAAATGTTTTTTTTTCTATTTTAATTAATATAGGGCCCACTTACATTAATAAAAAATAAGAAAAAACCTAAAACTTTATATTTACTTTAATGTGGCCCAAAGTAAACATGGGTTAGCATTCGAACTATCCCATATATATATATATATATATATATATATATATATATATATATATATATATATATAACTATATTTTATTACTTTGGGACCCACAATAAAGTAACTCTAAAGGTTTTGGTTTACTTTAATTACTTCTTTTTTTATTAATGTAAGTGAGCCCTACATTAATTAATTTAATGTGCGCCCAAAGTAGTAAGATGTATTTATTCAGTTAGCGCAATAAGGAAGAGTTAATATTCAAACCATCCCTTATATATACATATATATATGTATATATATAAGGTTTGAATCCTTTGAAAACCCGATCTTATAAAGAAAACCCTTAAACCCTACGTGGACCGTTAGATCAAACTTATTTTAATTTTTAATTAATTAAAAAGAAAAAACATGTGGTCCACAATTAAAGTTAAATATTTTAATGAGTGTTTTGAGAAGAAAATACATATTTTACCCTTTAAGGGGTATAAATGACTTTTTAAAGTTAGATTATCTCTCCTCTTTTCTCTCTTCTATTTAATTTATGTTAGATTTTCTCTCATATCTCTTCTTTCTCTCTATCAGATTCTCTCTCATCTCCTCTTTCCTCTCTCTTTGTCCTTCTATCTCCTCTTTTCTCTCTTTTTTTTCTATATGTTTGACTAACAAAATAAAAAAAAGGTAATTTTTGTAAAGAAAATAAAAAATATACATATGTGTATCAAACAAAAAATTTACTACACAAATACAATATTACATATTGTCAACCATAATAAATATTACACATGTGTATTTTACATAAGAAACAAAAAATTCCACAGGTGTAAATTTATAAAAAAAACCTCAAATTAACCAAAACATCAAAAACTACACATGTGTAAGTGTGATATTTTATAAATGTTAAATATATAAAATATACACATGTGTACTATTTCGAGTAAAGTTTACTTTTTGTATTAAAACTTGTACATTTTTAATTACACACATGTGTAATTTTTTATATCTTCTTGTAAAAATATGTTTTTTTTATTTTGTATAAAAATATATTTTAGTTGTTGTTTTGAAATTTTAAAAAATAAATTTTTTTAAATGGATGGAGAGAGAAGAGTTAGATGAGAGAGAAATTTAATATTAATAAATTATTATATATATGGGTGATTTTAAATGAGAGAGAAAGAGATAAATTATTATATTTATGAGTGAGTGGTTAAATACTATTATACCATTTTCATATTAATAAATTAGAAAGAAAAAAAAGTTGATCTAACGGTTGAGGTAGGGTTTAAAGTTTTATTTTTAAGATTGGGTTTTTATTTGATTCAAATCATATATATATATATATACACACACACACACACACACACATACACATACATACTAGGTTATTAACCCGTGTATTACATGGATTTAATATAAAATATTAAATAGTTAGAAATGAAAATTTAGCAATAATAAAATAATATTTTAATATAAATGATTAATTGACGTACTAATAAATATTTTAAGTATTAAAAAAATATCAAAAACTTTAATCAAATACAAATGATATATGAACTTTTAATATTTAACAACTGATATCTATGAAATAATTGACGTTAAACCTTCAGTTACTATTATATTAAAACTAACTTTTATAAATCAATAATATAAATTATAATTTTCATAAAAATCTCATTGTTTAAAATCTTATTTTATAGTATACTTTATTTCTTTAAAAAATTATTTGATCATCTCCCTATATATATATATATATATATATATGGTAAGGATCGGTTGTTAACCCACCTTAATTGAGAAACTCGATTCACTCCGACAAAATCAAGCCAAATATTTGGTTTTTTGTTTTCATGATCTATTATAAATTTACAAGACTATGTTATCTTATGTGTTTGGACAAATTCATTACCGTTTGTGATTTAAAGCAAGTGTAAGTTTGCGTTACACAGTAAATATTTATTTACTGTAGCGACCACTTATACATAAATATCGGAGTTAATCGGGCTTCCTCAATTAAGGTGGGTTCTTATTTGAGCCCAATCCTATATATATATATATATATAGATATAGGGTAATGTTCAAATAATAATCTATTATTAAAACATTAATCCGAAATAACCCATCAAGATGAAGTCAAATTTTGGATTTTTTTTAATATCATTATAAGACATGTATAACACTTTCTTCTTTTATGAGTTTGTGAACATTCATCATCACTTGAGACGTAACATCGTTGTAAGTTTTTCACTTACAGCACTGTAATTGTTTTAGGCCTAAAACTTATAACGATGTTACGTCTCAAATGGTGATGAATTTTCGCAAACTCATAAAAGAATAAAGTGTTGTAAATGTCTTACAATGATGTTCAAATAAATTCAAGATTTGGTTTTATCTTGACAAAGTTATCTGGGTTAATGTTTTTAGAGTGTGTTGTTATTTGTTAACAATCCGATATATATATATATATATATATATATATATATATATATATATATATATATATATATATATAAGGGATCATATAATAACCTTCCTTATAGCGTTAACCCCGTCATTTTTTGCCCAAATCTTTGAAAAAAAATTTTCATGGCATTTATTATACATAAATAGAGGGGGTTTTTTTTGTGTTTTTGCTAATTCATCACCGTTTAGAATTTAAATCAAGTTTAAGTTACACTATCTGATGTAAGTAAGTGTAAGCAACCTACACTTACTTACACTTTGTTTTAATTTCTAAAGGTGATGAATTAACAAAAACCCAAAAAAGAAACCCCCTTATTTATGTATAATAAAAACCATTATAAAAATTTTCAAAGATTCGGGCAAAAAATGTCCGGGTTAACGTTATAAGGAATGGTTAACAATGGAACCATCCCCTATATATATATATATATATATATATATATATATGGGAAGGATCAAATGTTAACCCTCCCTTATTGCGATAACCCGTTAACCCTTGCATTTTTTGCCCGAATCTTTGTTTTTTTCATGGTTTTTATTATACACAAATATGGAGGGTTTCTTTTTTGTGTTTTTGCTAATTCATCACCGTTTAGAAATTATTTACAAGTGTAAGTAAGTACGTAAGTGTACTATAAGGGATGGTTAACAATGGAACCATCCCCTATAGATATATATATGGGAAGGATCAAATGTTAACCCTCTCTTATTGCGATAATTCGTTAACCCTGGCATTTTTTGCTCGAATCTTTGTTTTTTTCATGGTTTTTATTATGCATAAATATGATGGTTTCTATTTTGTGTTTTTGCTAATTTATCACCGTTTAGAAATTATTTACGGTGATGCATTAGCAAAAACACAAAAAAGAAACCCTCATATTTATGTATAATAAAACCATGAAAAAAAAACAAAGATTCGGGCAAAAAATGTAAGGGTTAACGGGTTATCGCAATAAGGGATGGTTAACAATGGAACCATCCCCTACATATATATATATATATATATATATATATATATATATATATATGACATTGACATTTATCATAATGACATGTAAGTCCAAATTATCATTTTTGATATAGTATTAGTGGATATGCATTGACTCTTGATACATTATACTTCAATCCATTATTATGCTGATTTCATTTTAAATTGAATATGATATTAGTTTTTAAAAACATGCTTAATCTATATATTTATTTTTTATTTTATTAACTTATTTATTTTTTAAGTGGCAATACCTTGGATTAATTTCTGTTAGTATCGTATGAAAACATGGTATCAACATATTTAAAATTAGTTACAAGAAAATCTTGCAATTGAAATAAGTTAGAAATTTGTCTGGCGTTGTTGCAACCATTTGAAGAAATTAGTTCATGTAATGAGACGTGTTTATAAATTTGTGTATGTGCATTACGTCAATAATATTAACGAGCTTAATTTAATAAACGAAACATATAAGGTTGTTGTGAGTTGGGTCCAAAGATCGAAACATGGCTCGGAAATAATAACGACATTGCTACATTAAAATTAAATCGCTAAATTATTTTTTTCCAACAGGTCAATAATTTGTTCGTCGAATTGAAATGAAGAATTTTATTTTTCCCAACAAAGTCAATGAAAGATTTTACACACATGTAAATGATTTTAACAAATTAAAAGAATCATACCTTTTACTTATTTCATCATTTCTTCGTCGTTTCTCTGATGACATTTCAGCCTCTGATTTGATGCGACCAGGATCCTTCTCTACGGTGTCACACCCCTACTTCTTGTCACCTGATGATGTCACTGATGTTGTCACTGTGATGATCTGAAGATTTGAGTAACCATAGTGGTGATGTCTCAGAGATGTGGTGTAATGTGATAACTACGTTAAAGGCCCACGTCATCATGTTTGAAATCCACGTTAATAGAACGATTGTGATTATCATCATTTGATAGTACGGGAGAAATCGTGAACGTGGTTGAAAAACCGTGTGAGAAACGGAGTTTCCGATTCTCCGGAATAATAAAAATAAGAAAAATTCAAAGTATTGCACTCAAGAACTCTTCGCGGTACGCCAAGGCCATTTTGAGGCCCCTTGGCGGTACGCGATGAGTTCAAAATATCTGATTGACTCCGGATTTCTTCACGGTACGCCAAGCGCCAATCAACCCTCATTGGCGGTACGCGGCGAGTAATTCGGTTTAGCATATTAGTTTGAAACATCAGATTTCATGCAAAACATATCATATATGTTTCTCTCGAACTCTCAACACCCACAGACGAACCAGATCGACTATAAATGTCACACCCCGGGCCGGCGGGAACGGATCGGCTTTTCCTGTCGGGCGGAAGGTTCCCGGGGCGCGATATCGTGGGTGATAATCAAATGATCAGATTATTACATAGCACATGTTAAATAAATGAGAAATGCTAACACATCCATGATATAAAATTACAAGATTAAATTACAATGTACCGTTCATAATTTAATCGAGTAAATCTATCAAAAGAATCAATATAACTATATCTTGTATATGTACAAGATATACAAAAGATGATTCATTGTTCTTGTCACCAAAAGCATGCAACACAAAATAAAGCTAGGTCTTCTAAAAGTCCACTAGCTTAATCCTTGCACGTATGTATCTACACCTGTTCGTCACCTGAGAAAACATGCATTTAAACAAAGTGAACACTAGGTTGGTGAGTTCTTAAGTATGTTAGTTGAAAACCTTGATTCATTCACATGCACAATCACAATGTTTATAATGTTACTTGTATGTTGTATGATTATCTAGTCACCAAATGGCTTCTCAATAGTTATGTTTACAAGTATTATGTCATCCTAATAGTGATGCTTATATATAGGGCATATGTAAGGGAACTAAGCCCTAGCCAACATCCCACCACATCACTACTAGAACTCCACACTACTTGCAACACAACTATTGATTTCCATCTCAATTCCCACTAGTTCATCTCATTGTTTATCCCCTGTGATATCATGTATTGAAATATTACAATGAAGAGTTGTTATCATCAAACCAAAGTATTGATAACTCTTATATGTATTAAGGATATTAGATATATTCAATCTGTTCCTTATATTGTTCTGAGTCTTGTAAGTTAACTGTTTATCCACTTTTAATCAATAAAAGTATTAGTTAACCATTTGTAATGTATTCTCAATGCAACGTATAGAGCCTAAAAGGAATCCATTGTAATCCTCACTTAATCAGACTACAATGCATCCGATTTACCTCTATCCCGCCGTGTGTTCTCAATGTAGTTAACAAGGTTGAATAAGAACTTGTCTTATTACGTTATGTCAACCGATGTGAGAATGATATTGTTATCATGAAGATACGTTATCATGATTATCATTCTGAATGATCAATATGTTCACCATGTTGCCATTAAGCCGTGGTAAGAACTAGTCTTGCCACCCTTAATCCGCTCAGGTGGTGGATTGATAAATGCGATCATACTATCTCATAGTATGTTTTTAGGGTGTAACTAAGTATTATAAGTACTTGACTTATCACACTTAGTCAATTATAACGTGAAATGATATTTAGAAGATATTTTATCTTCTAATCATCCATGTGTTGTGTAGTGTCATCATGTTTCACTGTAGTTGTTCTCATTGTTGTCTGTGTATGAATTGTCTCAATGTTTGCTCATGTAGAAATAACTAAGTGTTGTGAGATAAAATCTTACAACTAAGTTATTCTAGTGTGTTGATGAACTATGAAATTATATTATCATATTCATCTGGGTTTCCCTGTTATCTCATGAGCATACAAGCATGCAATGATTGGTGATAATAAACAGTTTAATATTATCTAAATCAAAGCATAAACAATGTGTTAAACATAACTTTTAAACAAGTAAAAGTAAGCATGTTTCTCAGCCCCAAGAGTTTAAAATCTTTAAGATTAAAGTAAAAGGGGCATATGAACTCACCTTGCTGTTGTAGGGTTGATTTAGCTAAAAAGAAAGGAGATACGCGTTCTTGATTGTTCTTGATGTTGATTTCACGATCCTGTATTGATTTTCACGTTGTATTTGTAACTTATAAGTATGAATTGTAAGGTTTTGTGCGCGTGTAGGTGTTATCTCTAACTTGGTCATCACCCTTTGGTCTTAATCCTTATTCGGCCCATTCAAACTAAAGTGGGTTTAGTATAACTTAATCAATTCGTTTTGAACTTAGTTTATAATTATTAGTAATGACTAGGGGCTTGATTTAATGACTTAAAGTTCATCAATTGCCATAATCTAACCATTTCATCATTCTTGTATGTTTACTTTTAAAATCCAATTACACCATGTATATCACATCTTGCATAGATTTTGCAAGTGTTTGTATTTGTTCTAACCGATGTGGGCCGAATTATATTTCCCATGGGCCGAATGTGTTTGTACATGAGCCCATCAACTAAGGTTGGCCGATACAAATGTGTGTGGGCCGGAAACATGCAGCTGGGCCAAGGGAAACCGTTTGGGTCAAGGGTTGGGCTACTGTTGGATCGAGGCAATCGCAATTTGGGCTGTGGCAATGAAGTTGGGCCGATTGAATGGTTTGGCCAACCACGGCATGCATGAGCCGCCTGAGAAGGAAGGATGCGTATGGTTTTCAGCGAACCTATGATTTACTCAGTTAAGGTTCGTGAGCCAAGAGAGCTACAGGGTTTGGGGAATCTTAGGGTTTGCCAGTGTCCAAGGTTCGTCTCCCAGAACGAAGGGTTCGGCTCACATGATGTAAAGATTCGGCCGGATGTAGAGGGTTTGCAGATGGAAGGTTTTGCTGATCACAGGGTTCGACAATGATGCATGATTCGGCTAGGGTTTGGCAACTGGTTCAGGATAAGGACAGCACAAGGGTTCGGTCTTGATCAGAAACGTTCGGCTACTTCAGTTTTTTTTTACATCAAGGTTCGTAGAGCTGGCCATGCAAGAAGGTTCGTTCACCATGCGGTTCGAAGGTTCGTTGGTATTGATTCTTGGCCTGTAGGTTCGCCGAAGGGTTCGTTCATGTTCATAGGTTCGTGAGATAATGGGAAGGGTTCACAGGTGAAGGAGGTTCGGCCTGTGATGTGGGTTCGGCACCTTATGGTTCGTGAGACCCCAAAAAGGGTTCGGCTCCCCCTTGCCACCCCTCACAACCGCGAACCTGTATCTTCCTTCATCATTTTCCTTCGGTCGTCACTGGTCTCAAGGCTGTGTTCATGCTGTTGTTATGCTACATGTGCTTCTCGAAAGTATAATGGTCGTGAGAGTGATTCTAGGGCCGGTTAGACATGGGTGTCGACCAACCATGGGGAAAACCCTAATTTCAGTGATTTTCCTTGACTCATACCTCGAATTTAGCTGAGTAAATGCCTAGATCTACTGTACTTCCTTGTAGAGGACGTCAAGAGCTACGCGTGGACAATAAGAACACCAAATTTGGCCCAAAAACGAACGAGATATGTGGATTTGAAGCTTGAAAATGGTGATGAAGGTGGAAATCCGGAAATTGAAGGTAGAGAGAGAGTGGGTATGTGAAAAGTGAGAAAGAAAGCCTCATTTAGAGTTTTTATACTCCGAGTGAGTTCGGGTTCGTTTCGGTTGCTCGGTTTGCGTTTTCGTCGCATATCCGAAAATTTTACGTTTGATTTAGTTTTAATAAATAAAAGAAGTTAAATTAATTATTTTGATGAGTTTCAAAATTGTAAAAATGTTAAATATTTTATTTTATTTAATTAATTTCGTTCGTGTCGTGTTTTCGTTTCGTCAGATCGCGTCACCATCGCGCGTATTCGTTCGAATCGTCATTCGAACGAACACGACGATGGTTTTGCTTTCCGACTTTTGTTTTCTACTTTCCAGTCATTATTTCAGAACGTTAAACTCACATATATGTTTGTGTGAATCGTCACCGACGCAAACACACTGTCAGTTCGTTATTCTGAAACAACACTGTAATTATGTTTGAATCGTGTTTCCTCACTGTCGGACTCAACTAAACACCCTGATATCACATTGTTTTCACATTGAATTGTCGGCCATCTGATTCCTGTCATCTATGGATATCAGATCGCAACCGCTTTATCATTGTTATTCACTTGAACATCGTTGTTATTCATGATCCGTTGTGTTAATTGTACCTAGGTTTTCACTTAAATACACACAACTAATGTTCCAAATGTACGTTGTACTTACAGTATTTAAGTTTACACTAAAATACGTACAACTGATCCTTGTATTTAGAATTCTGTTAATACAAGTACTGTTTACACACATGTATATACACATAGTTACTGTTGATAGTACACGTACTGTACGGACTTGCCGACCGGTCAGGTACTAGTTGTCACAGTCTCCCCTTGTTAAAGAAATTACGTCCCGATATTTAAGCTTAAAATTCGGGCTTTACTTCTCGAACAGGTGGGGATACTTGGTTTTCATGTTGTCCTCGCGCTCCCAGGTAAATTCTGGCTCACGCTTGGAGTTCCATCGAACCTTTACAATAGGGATACGGCTTCGTTTCAGTTTCTTAACTTCACGTTCCATAATCTCTACAGGTTCCTCAATGAAATGTAATTGCTCATCGATTTGTATCTCTTCCAATGGTATGATCAATGATTCGTCTGCTAAGCACCTTTTGAGATTTGATACATGAAACACATCGTGTACTCCGCTAAGTTCATCAAGGAGTCTGAGTCTGTATGCCACAGGACCTATGCGTTGAGTAATCTCAAACGGTCCGACATACCTAGGTGATAGCTTGCCTTTAGCCCCAAACCGAACTACGCCTTTCCATGGGGACACTTTCAACATGACTCGGTCACCCACATCGAATTCCAAAGGCTTGCGCCGTTTGTCTGCGTAACTCTTTTGGCGGCTACGTGTTGCTTGTAATCGTTGTTGTATCTGGGTAATCTTATCAGTAGTTTCCTGAATAAGTTCAGGCCCAGTTATTCTGTTTTCTACCATTTCGGTCCAACAGATTGGAGACCGACATTTTCTACCATAGAGTGCTTCAAATGGAGCTCATCCAATGCTGTTGTGGTAGCTGTTGTTGTAGGAGAACTCAATAAGAGGTAGGTGTGGGTCCCAACTTCTACCGAAGTCTAGGATGCATGTTCTCAACATATCCTCTAGGGTTTGAATGGTGCGCTCGCTTTGTCCATCCGTTTGTGGATGATAAGCAGTGCTCAAGTTAACACTTGTCCCTAGGGATTGTTGCAATGATTGCCAGAACCGCGAAGTAAATCGACTGTCCCGGTCTGAAATAATAGACAATGGCACCCCGTGCCTTACTACTATTTCATCAATGTATAGTCTCACTAGTTTATCCATCTTGTATGTCTCTCTGATTGGCAAGAAATGTGCGGACTTGGTCAATCTATCAATGATGACCCAAATCGAATCGTGTCCGCTGGAAGTGCGGGGTAGCTTGGTAATGAAATCCAAAGCTATTTGTTCCCACTTCCATTGTGGTATCTCCGGTTGTTCCAGCAAACCCGAAGGTTTCTGGTGTTCTGCTTTGACTTTGGCACATGTAATACATTTGCCAACATAAGTGGCAATGTCTTTCTTCATACCCGGCCACCAATAAAATGACCTAAGATCTTGGTACATCTTATCGGCACCAGGATGAACTGAATAACGTGTCTTGTGTGCCTCGTCAAGTATGAGTGTTCGAAGTTCATCTACTACTGGAATCAAAACACGATCCATATAATAGATAACTCCGTCTTGTTTTGTATTGAAATGTTTCTCGGCTCCACAATCTAGCTCGCGTTTCAAGTTGTCTCTAGCCACTGTTTCTTATTGTGCTCTCATAATTTGATCTTTCAAACTTGTTTGCACAGTCATTCCCATTGCTCGTATGCGCAAGGGTTTGACTCTTTCCTTCCGGCTCAAAGCATCTGCAACTACATTTGCTTTGCCCGGATGGTATTTGATCACACAATCGTAATCATTCAGGAGCTCAACCCAACGTCTCTGTCTCATGTTAAGCTCCTTTTGATCAAATATGGGCTGTAAACTCTTGTGATCTGCGAAGATAGTGCATTTGGTACCATAAAGGTAATGTCTCCAAATCTTTAAAGCAAAGACAACAGCTCTCAGTTCTAAGTCATGTGTCGTATAATTCTTCTCGAGTACTTTCAGTTGTCGAGAGGCATAAGCAATGACTTTGTCTCGTTGCATCAAGACACATCCGAGTCCCTGATGGGAAGCATCACAATAAACCACAAAGTCATCATTGCCTTCTGGGAGTGTTAATATTGGAGCATTGCACAATCTTTGTTTCAGTGTCTGGAATGCCTCTTCTTGTTTCTGAGTCCACACAAAAGGTTCAATCTTCTGTGTGAGCTTGGTGAGAGGCAAGACTATCTTAGAAAAATTCGAGATGAATCTCCTGTAATAACCTGCCAGTCCCAAGAATGATTGAATCTCTGTCGGTGTTGTAGGCACATCCCAGTTCTTGATTGCTTCAATCTTGGCAGGATCCACGTGAATACCATCACTGTTAATCACGTGACCCAAGAACTGAACTTCTCTCAACCAAAATTCACACTTGGAGAATTTGGCATAGAGTCGTTCCTTCCTCAGAAGCTCCAAAACTGTCTTGAGGTGTTGCTCATGTTCTTTCTTGTTCTTTGAATAAATCAGTATATCGTCAATGAAAACGATAATAAACTGATCTAGGTACGGCTTGCACACCCGGTTCATTAAGTCCATGAACACAGCCGGTGCGTTCGTCAATCCGAATGGCATCACCATGAACTCGTAGTGACCATATCGGGTACAGAATGCCGTCTTTGGTATGTCTTCCTCTTGAATTCGGAGCAGATGATAGCCTGATCTCAGGTCTATCTTTGAAAAGTATTGTGATCCCTGTAATTGATCAAACAAATCATCAATCCTCGGTAACGGGTACCGATTCTTGATGGTGAGTTTGTTGAGTTCTCTGTAATCAATACACATCCTGAAAGTTCCATCCTTCTTTTTAACAAAAAGAACCGGAGCTCCCCACGGGGAAAAACTCGGTCGGATGAATCCTTTATCGAGTAACTCTTGTAATTGATTTGACAACTCCTGCATTTCAGATGGTGCAAGTCTATAAGGAGACTTAGCTACAGGAGTCGCTCCCGGAATCAAATCGATTCGGAACTGCACTGATCTCTCGGGTGGCAGTCCCGATAAATCATCCGGAAACACGTCCGCATAGTCTCTCACAACTGGTACATCTTGAATCTTGATAGTCTTCTTGTCTTTCTCGATCACGTGAGCTAGGAATGCAACACATTGCTTTCGTAAGTACTTGCGAGCCTTCATGCACTATATTATCTTGACACTGCGTTTCGCTTGGTCTCCATGAATTTCCAAAGTCTCATTGTTCTCCACTGGTATGCGTAGTAGTTTATCAGAACAGATGAACTCAACTCGATTAAAAGATAGCCAATCCATTCCAATGATGATGTTGAAACTGCCCAGCTCCATCGGTATCAAGTCGATGGAAAATGTGTGATCGCCAAGTGTCAGTGGGCAATTCCTAAATATTGTGTCTACTGTGATCTGTTTGCCGTTTGCTATCTCAATAGTGTAAGGGGAGTCTAACAATTCCTTATCATAATTAAGATGGCATGCAAAGTCGAATGAAATAAAACTCTGATCCGCACCAGTGTCAAATAATATGGATGCATAGCAGTCAGATAAGAGAAATGTACCCGTGATAATATTCGGGTCCTGTCGTGCATCAACAGCTCCTATCTGAAATGCTCTTCCTCTGGCTGCTTGGGGCCTTGGTTGAGCTCTCTTGGGACAATCCTTCGAGAAATGGCCAGGTTCGCCACACGTGTAGCAGGACCTATTATCAGCAGCAGCAGCAGTGGCTGCATTGTTGTTTCTGTTCTGAGCCCTCGGGCTCCTGCAGTAGTTTACTGTGTGACCAAATATCCCACAGTTGGTGCAGTGTCTGCACGGGATGTTTGGTAGGTGATGATACTGACATGAGTTGCACAAAGGAGCAGTGCCAAATGTATGGCTTTCTGATCTGCAGTGGTGGTGGATGGTTGAGCATTGGTGCTTGAGTGGTGGCAGCAAAGTTTCTAGCCACCTTTTGTTTATTAGCCGGACGTTTGTCCGACTTCTTGGAAGTTCCAGCTTTGGCTGATTCTGCCTCTTTCTTAATTTCCCCAGAGGCAACCATCACATCTGTCATTGTTGATGACAGGGTAAAAGCCATTTCCATGGTTGTTGGGTGAGCAGCAAGGATAAAACCTTGCATACAGGCCGGTAATCCCCCGATATACCGTTTGATTCTCTTTTCCAGTGTTGGCACTATGTCCGGTGCCAATGATGCCAGCTCGTAAAATCTGGTGGTGTAGGCCAGATGCCCAGCATCTATCATAACAAGATTGAGTAATTCGGTCTCAACCTTCTTGATTTCATTTCTTGGGCAAAACTCTGCCCGCAGTAATGCCTTGAAATCTTCCCACGGCATTGACAAGGCCTCATCCCTGCCTCTGGTATTAACCTGAGCATTCCACCAAGTTAACGCCCGTTTGTGAAACAACCCCGCAGCATACTTTACCCTATATTGTTCGGGGCAGTTGCTGATCTCCAGTGTTGTTTCCATCTTTTCGATCCATTGGATCAATCCAACAGCTCCTTCGCTGCCACTAAAACTTGGTGGCTTGCAACCTACAAAGTTTTTGTAGGAGTAGTCTTGGTGATGGCGGTTGTTTCCACTGCCTTCTCCAGATGAGTTGGCAACGTTGTTGCTGTTGTTGGTATTGATCCAGTTCATCATCTCCGGGATCACCTCCCTCAGTTGGCTGGTCAATAGTGTGGCCAGTGCTATCGTTGTAGGATCCAGCTGATGAACTGGTGGTGGCGGAGGAGGAGGTGGTTGTTTAGGAGAGTCAGACGGTGTAGGTGTAGATGAGTGCGGTGCCAAGTCTTGTGGTGGTGGCAGTATAGCAGGTGGTGGTCTTCTCGGCGCCATTCTGATCATAACTGAAAGAAAATCGGTTAGTGCGGTGATCAGATGCAGAAGACACATGCAAATAGAATCCTATGTCAAATGATTTCTATATGAGGGTCCCTAGATTATAGTCTAGGCCAAACCGTTTAAGTAATATGACCTATATTATTCTATAACCATGGCTCTGATACCAATCTGTCACACCCTGGGCCGGCGGGAACGGATCGGGTTTTCCCGTCGGGCAGAAGGTTCCCAGGGCGCGATATCGTGGGTGATAATCAAATGATCAGATTGTTACATAGCACATGTTAAATAAATGAGAAATGCTAACACATCCATGATATAAAATTACAATATTAAATTAAAATGTACCGTTCATAATTTAATCGAGTAAATCTATCAAAAGAATCAATATAACTATATCTTGTATATGTACAAGATATAAAAAAGATGATTCATTGTTCTTGTCACCAAAAGCATGCAACACAAAATAAAGCTAGGTCTTCTAAAAGTCCACTAGCTTAATCCTTGCATGTATGTATCTACACATATTCGTCACCTGAGAAAACATGCATTTAAACAAAGTCAACACTAGGTTGGTGAGTTCTTAAGTATGTTAGTTGAAAACCTTGATTCATTCACATGCACAATCACAATGTTTATAATGTTACTTGTATGCTGTATGATTATCTGTTCACCAAATGGCTTCTCAATAGTTATGTTTACAAGTATTATGTCATCCTAATAGTGATGCTTATATATAGGGCATATGTAAGGGAACTAAGCCCTAGCCAACATCCCACCACATCACTACTATAACTCCACACTACTTGCAACACAACTATTGATTTCCATCTCAATTCCCACTTGTTCATCTCATTGTTTATCCCCTGTGATATCATGTATTGAAATATTACAATGAAGAGTTGTTATCATCAAACCAAAGTATTGATAACTCTTATATGTATTAAGGATATTAGATATATTCAATATGTTCCTTATATTGTTCTGAGTCTTGTAAGTTAACTGTTTATACACTTTTAATCAATAAAAGTATTAGTTAACCATTTTTAAATTATTCTCAATGCAACGTATAGAGCCTAAAAGGAATCCATTTTAATCCTCACGTAATCAGACTACAATGCATCCAATTTACCTCTATCCCGCCGTGTGTTCTCAATGTAGTTAACAAGGTGGAATAAGAACTTGTCTTATTACGTTATGTCAACCGATGTGAGAATGATATTGTTATCTTGAAGATACGTTATCATGATTATCATTCTGAATGATCCATATGTTCACCATTTTGCCATTAAGCCGTGGTAAGAATTAGTCTTGCCACCCTTAATCCGCTCAGGTGGTGGATTGATAAATGCGATCATACTATCTCATGGTATGTTTTTAGGGTGTAACTAAGTATTATAAGTACTTGACTTATCACACTTAGTCAATTATAAAGTGAAATGATATTTAGAAGATATTTTATCTTCTAATCATCCATGTGTTGTGTAGTGTCATCATGTTTCACTGTAGTTGTTCTCATTGTTGTCTGTGTATGAATTGTCTCAATGTTTGCTCATGTAGAAATAACTAAGTGTTGTGAGATAAAATCTTACAACTATGTTATTCTAGTGTGTTGATGAACTATGAAATTATATTATCATATTCATCTGGGTTTCCCTGTTATCTCATGATCATACAAGCATGCAATGATTGGTGATAATAAACAGTTTAATATTATCTAAATCAAAGCATAAACAATATGTTAAACATAACTTTTAAACAAGTAAAAGTAATCATGTTTCTCAGCCCCGAGAGTTTAAAATCTTTAAGATTAAAGTAAAAGGGGCATATGAACTCACCTTGCTGTTGTAGGGTTGACTTAGCTTAAAAGAAAGGAGATACGCGTTCTTGATTGTTCTTGATGTTGATTTCACGATCCTGTATTGATTTTCACTTTGTATTTGTAACTTATAAGTATGTGTTGTAAGGTTTTGTGCCCGTGTACGTGTTATCTCTAACTTGGTCATCACCCTTTGGTCTTAATCCTTATTCGGCCCATTCAAACTAAAGTGGGTTTACTATAACTTAATCAATTCGTTTTGAACTTAGTGTATAATTATTAGTTATGACTAGGGGCTTGATTTAATGACTTAAAGTTCATCAATGGCCTTAATTTAACCATTTCATCATTCTTGTATGTTTACTTTTAAAATCCAATTACACCATGTATATCACATCTTGCATAGAATTTGCAAGTGTTTGTATTTGTTATAACCGATGTGGGCCTAATGATATTTCACATGGGCCGAATGTGTTTGTACATGAGCCCATCAACTAAGGTGGGCCGATACAAATGTGTGTGGGCCGGAAACATGCAGCTGGGCCAAGGGAAACCGTTTGGGTCAAGGGTTGGGCTACTGTTGGATCGAGCCAATCGCAATTTGGGCCGTGGCAATGAAGTTGGGCCGATTGAATGGTTTGGCCAACCACGACATGCATGAGCCGCCTGAGAAGGAAGGATGCGTATGGTTTTCAGTGAACCTATGATTTACTCAGTTAAGGTTCGTGAGCCAAGAGAGCTACAGGGTTCGGGGAATCTTAGGGTTTTCCAGTGTCCAAGGTTCGTCTCCCAGAACAAAGGGTTCGGCTCACATGATGTAGATTCGGCCGGATCTAGTGGGTTCGCAGATGGAAGGTTTGGTTGATCACAGGGTTCGGCAATGATGCATGGTTCGGCTAGGGTTTGGCAACTGGTTCGGGATAAGGACAGCACAAGGGTTCGGTCTTGATCAGATCGGTTCGGCTAATTCAGTTTTTTTTACATCAAGGTTCGTAGAGCTGGCCATGCAAGAAGGTTCGTTCACCATGTGGTTCGCAGGTTCGTTGGTATTGATTCTTGGCCTGTAGGTTCGCCGAAGGGTTCGTTCATGTTCATAGGTTCGTGAGATAATGGGAAGGGTTCGCAGGTGAAGGAGGTTCGGCCTGTGATGTGGGTTCGGCACCTTATGGTTCGTGAGTCCCCAAAAAGGGTTCGGCTCCCCCTTGCCACCCCTCACAACCGCGAACCTGTATCTTCCTTCATCATTTTCCTTCTGTCGTCACTGGTCTCAAGGCTGTGTTCACGCTGTTGTTATGCTACATGTGCTTCTCGAAAGTATAATGGTCGTGAGAGTGAATCTAGGGCCGGTTAGACATGGGTGTCGACCAACCATGGGGAAAACCCTAATTTCAGTGATTTTCCTTGACTCATACCTCGAAATTTAGCTGAGTAAATGCCCAGATCTGCTGTACTTCCTTATAGAGGACGTCAAGAGCTACGCGTGGACACGAAGAACACCAAATTTGGTCAAGAAACGAACGAGATATGTGGATTTGAAGCTTGAAAGTGGTGATGAAGGTTGAAATCCGGAAATTGAAGTTAGAGAGAGAGTGGGTGCGTGAAAAGTGAGAAAGAAAGCTTCATTTAGAGTTTTTATACTACGAGTGAGTTCGGGTTCGTTTCGGTTGCTCGGTTTGCGTTTTCGTCGCGTATCCGGAAATTTTACGCGTGATTTAGTTTTAATAAATAAAAGAAGTTAAATTAATTATTTTGATGAGTTTCAAAATTGTAAAAATGTTAAATATTTTATTTTATTTAATTAATTTCGTTCGTGTCGTGTTTTCGTTTTCGTTTCGTCAGATCGCGTCACCATCGCGCGTATTCGTTTGAATCGTCATTCGAACGAACACGACGATGGTTTTGCTTTCCGACTTTTGTTTTATACTTTCCAGTCATTATTTCAGAACGTTAAACTCACAGATATGTTTGTGTGAATAGTCACCCACGCAAACACACTGTCAGTTCGTTATTCTGAAACAACACTATAATTATGTTTGAATCGTGTTTCCTCACTGTCGGACTCAACTAAACACCCTGATATCACATTGTTTTCACATTGAATTTTCGGCCATCTGATTCCTGTCATCTATGGATATCAGATCGCAACCGCTTTATCATTGTTATTCACTTGGACATCGTTGTTTTTCATGATCCGTTGTGTTAATTGTACCTAGGTTTTCACTTAAATACACACAACTAATGTTCCAAATGTACGTTGTACTTACAGTATTTAAGTTTACACTAAAATACGTACAACTGATCCTTGTATTTAGAATTCTGTTAATACAAGTACTGTTTACACACATATATATACACATAGTTACTGTTGATAGTATACGTACCGTACGGACTTGCCGGCCGGTCAGGTACTAGTTGTCACAATAAACCACCATGCCAGTGTTTTGAATCCATCAAAACATCCGGATCAAGCCAAGGATCGTTTCTACAACTCCTGATCGTTGTTTTCATCCAAAAAATATGTCCGATTGGGTAACGATTCGTTTTATCCTACTAGTTTGATAATGGTTAGATTAGATCTAGTTTTGAACGTAATTCAATAGTTATGGTTGTTGATTAATACCTAGATGATGGCTAGGAATGATTATAAACAAAGAACTCGGTATGTTAATGGTTAAATCCTTGTTTTGATCCGTTATAATGCCCGGTTGTCATGAAACTATATATTAGATTATAATGGTTTAAACCATTTGATTGTAACAATGATTGTGATTGTCTTGATCATTCCATGAAATGCTAGGTTAAATCCAAGTGTTTCCAACTAATGACAAGCATTAAGATAATCATTGGAATAACGATCTGATGTTTATGGTAACAGTCAGCTTAATACATTGAACATGGTTATTAAACCTATTCTAATATTACATTCTTATGTTTCATGATACCTAAATGACCAATAACAAGGATTGATTATTACTAAACCAGAAATCCATTTAGAAACTATTTCAGTGATATAATCAGCAACAATACCTATTTGGTTAATCTGAGAACATTCTGATTAATCTAATGAGTCATCAATCTTGTATGAGGAATCTGAAACATTGTAGGTTCCCACATTTTCATACATTGTATGATATTCAACTAAATCAACTGATTAAAGACTAGATATCAGTTTTATGACTTGAAATGTTGTTTTAGTGATATAATCAGCAACAATACCTATTTGGTTAATCTAAGAACATTCTGATTAATCTAATGAGTCATCAATCTTGTATGAGGAATCTGAAACATTGTAGGTTCCCACATTATCATACATTGTATGATATTCAACTAAATCAACTGATTAAAGACTTGATATCAGTTTGATGACTTGAAATGCAATGTCTTTGACATTGAACGTTCAGAAAGATCTAATCAGTAAGTTAAAACATAAATAACTTGTAAAACATTAACTAATGCATAATTAAACCATAACTACCAGTCTGCGCGTTATCTGCTAACTTCGATATCTCAGGTGAGTTTCGTACAACCCCTTTTCCTTTTTAATGTTTTACAAACATCGGGGTGTTACTATGAACTTGTAAGATTTCATGGGATTTTTCCCAGAACACTCTATCGTAATATCGAAAAAGTTCTCATTCCTCAAACTGTATCTAGTGAACCCATGTTGGGCCGAACAAGAAACAATGATAGTACTATTGGATGACAACCCATTTGCCGGGAGCTTGCAACTCCCTTTGGTGTAAATTTTTTTACCTGTTACATCTAATCTTAATGTATGTGATAGACATTAAGAGAATGAGGCATAAAGATATTTACTGACGGGTAGTATCTTTAGAACGGAGTAGTCAGAAAGGAACTAGATATGGGTCCCATGGTTATCTTTAGAACTGTGTATCAAGAACTTGCATATCATATCATATCGTGAAAATCAATCATTACGAACTCACCAGCTTTGTGCTGACCTTTCAAACTTAGACATTTTTGCATGTAGACAGTGACGATTGGTGAGATTGCACGTCCAGGCACTTGTAATTAAATAACTCATTTTGTGTAGTGTATTTAGGTTGAAACCTATAACTGTTGGCTTGTAATAACGTTGTCCTTGTAATGTAATATCTTTAAATTAATATGTGTGTTGTGATACCGGATCAAGTAAGTTGCACCCCATCTCTGAGACATCACCACTATGCTTCCGCAACCATCTTAGTGTGATCAGTGATCTCATCAACAGGTGACGAGAGATGAGGCTGTAACATGTAACTTTACTTGAACCAGTATCAAAGACATATAATTATCTAAAAGTATTATACATAACACTAAAGCAGTTATTACACATCATAAGCCATTGTTTACAAACTTAAAGTACAACTAAGATCCATAGTTCCTATTTGAGCGTGTTCCTGTAAGTGTTTTCTCACCGTTCGTCACTGTTTATTTGTAAAAGTTTTAAGTT
Source organism: Mikania micrantha (assembly GCA_009363875.1). Taxonomy (NCBI): domain Eukaryota; kingdom Viridiplantae; phylum Streptophyta; class Magnoliopsida; order Asterales; family Asteraceae; genus Mikania; species Mikania micrantha. Next base: position 91,688,002 of record CM018691.1, on the reverse strand, counting down.
TGAAAAGTCAGTATAAAGCTGGTGAATTCGCTATAACTGATCCGATACAATATGATATGATAAAAAAGTCATTGGTACACATTGACAAAGAAAACCATGGGACCCATATCTAGTTCCTTTCTAAATGATACGATATGATAATATAGTCAGTAAATATCCTTGTGACTCACTCTTCATGTCTAGCACATACATTAAGCTGAAATTGGAAACAGTAACAAGCATTCGCCCTGGGGGAGATGCAATCCTCCCGGCAAATGGGGTTGTCAACCTGCTAGTACTACCTTTGTTTACCCGGTCAGCCCCACATGGGTTCACTAGATACGGTTTGATATATGAGAACTTTTGATATTGTGATACCAAGTTACTTATGTAATCTCATGAAATCATACAAATAACACTTAAGCATATCATAAGTTTTGTAATGTTTTCACATAGTTTTCCTCGATATTTTGTAAACTGTAAGTAAAAGGGGGTATACAAAACTCACCTGAATTGTTGTAAAAGCAATAAGTAGTATTCAGTGTACGAGGTTTTTTGTGCTTGAGTTCAAATTCTGCAATCGATTAGATTTCTGTAAGCTATTGGTAATTGATTTGGTTTATCGAGATATTCCTGGACATTCATCGTCAAGGATTTGATAAACCAGACTATCAAGCTGATCTTGAACTACGTGTGTGTCCGGAATAGATTCAATACGAGTATTATCAGATTTTTGTAGTTAAAATCATTGATTTTGGTCACTCATAGGGTTTGCATTGAAATTGTATTGAAAATTGATAGTCAATTGACTTTTGTATCAAAATCGGAATCTTAAGTAGCTTCTTGATTGAAATCTGGTTACCGGATTGCGAAACAGATCGCAAACTGAGTCAGAAACGCGAAATCAATTAAGAATAGGTGATTTACATCGAAATCAGATCGCAAAACGGAATTCAGAACGCGAAAATAAGAAATTTAAACTATGGCCGGAATATATGCCGAAATATTCTCTCGCCGGAGTTGGCCGGAATCCGGCCGGCAAGCATCGGTCTGGTGGTCGGCGGCGGTGACACGGTGGCCTGGGCTGGTGGCCCACCAAGGCCCATCCATGCCACTCGCGAGTTGCGACCGTGTCATTCGCGTGTCACGACCGAGCCATTGTGTTTGACTGTGTGTCACCACCGTGCTATTCACGTGACACCATCGTGCCATTCGTGTGTCACCAGCATGCCAATCGCGTGTTGCGACTACGTTAGTCGCATGTCATGACTGTGCCACAAGGCCATGTTTTCGTGCCGCTTGGGGTCGCTGGGCCACGTTCATGGGTCTCGTAGGGGCAACGTGGCCACACCCATGTGCCACACTAGGCCACTGCACCCATTCAGCGTGCCAAAAATGGTTTTTGTGTGCCAAAATCCATTTTTTGATACTTTTACGGGCCAGAATCTACAGATCCTAATATTTAACATAAATCTAGAGTTTGGTGAAGAAAAATCTCAATTTGGAGGGCTTTGAAAAATCGGGTTTTTGGATCACTTTGCTCTTTTCATTGTTTTTGAACATTTGATGATTTCCAAACCTCAAGAAAAGTTTATAAACCCTTGTTTATGTTATTTGAAGCTACTCAAACCATATATTTGGATTAAAACTTACGCATTTGAGAATCTTGCTTGAAAAACCTCAAAAACTTGATTTTTGAAGTGTTTCTTGACTTGGCTTGAGACTTGATCTTGATCACCACTTCTGATTCACCTTGGTTGGTATCTTGATTGCTTCTCAGTTCTAGAACAAGGGAGAAAGGGAAGGGTCGAATTTGGAGAGCCTTCTAGTGATTTCATGTATGTTGAAAAGTCAACCATGGCAACTATGTATATTTTCCTTTGATTTAGCTTAGGGCTGAAGTTTGGCCAACAAACACTTCATCTAGAAGGTGGATTAAACTATTTTTAGGCTTAAGTGTGAATGGGACTGGCAATCTAAATGGTTTTGCGATTTTCGAGATTATTTGCCGGCTTTTACGTGCGTATCTTCGGGAATTGTTGCTATTTATCAATTGCTATCGTTATGCTCCCATCTACATTCAATTACGTATATAATGTGATTAGAAAGTTTGGGTTGTCATGAATTTGCCAATTATGCATTCCGAATCGTCTTTTATCAAAATTCGTGATTTGACTTATCAAAACTTATGGATTTCTAGGTTGGCCTCTGTTATTGATGTTCTTTGCTTTAATTTTGTTAATAAGTCATATTAAATTGGTTATGATTTTTGAATTTGGTTTAGGTTGTTGAATCCTTATAGTTTCGATATTGTTATCGCGATTATGCGTAATTCGGCAATTTTGCATATTGTCTTCTGTAATGGGTTCCTTCTTGCAATTTTCTTTCATGCACATATTGTTTTGTATGTATATGCATATTTATCCATAATTACATTAATGTAGTAATTAAATCTTGAATTTAGGGAATTACCTTGCGACAAGGAACATGAATGTCACATATCACATATGAGTCGGTTTTTGGCATGAAAAAACTTTGATTTTGCTCCGGTGGGGTAGGACACTTTCGACGTATTCTGCTGGCAGCCATCCGGCATCCTTCTCACTCCTCATCTATCTAAATATTAAAATAGATACTGGGGTTTTGTATATGAACCGTCGATTTTGTTGAGAAATGTTGAAGAAGAAAGCTTTTATGCTTATGGCTCCGCGAATGAAAAGTCGACTTTGGGGATGGAGTTTTGGGGTATGGCGCCGAGATTGAGAAGAAGGGTAGTCAAGAAACCGTGTAATTTAAAATTAAAAAGAGTACAAATGGGTAGATTACCATTCTATCCTTTATATACTTTAACGAATTTATTTAATCTTAAACCAATCCATCTTACTTTTCAAACTTCATCTCATCCATCCAAAATATTGATCAATGACTATAATATAGTTTACAAAGTTTGCTTAACTAACCCAAGTTTTGAAAATAATCCTCCCCTACATGTGTGTGTGTATAACAAAACTTGTAAAAAGTCTTTTTAAAATGTTTGAACTTAAGGTTAAAATAATCTTTAAATCATTTAAATATTATTTCACTTTTTATTTTGCATGAAATCTACAACTACACACATATATATAAACACACACATTGATGTGTATACATACATAAATGTATTTATGAATACCATTCAAAATGATGATCGAAAAACCTTAAGAATTACATTTAATGTGGATAATAGTTTTCATCATTGGTTTTATAAAAATAGTGATGTTTTATAGGCTGTATAGTCAATTTTCATAATTGAAATCAATTTTTTAATTAGACTATTTTATCACCATATGTTATAATAAGTAGGTTTTAAATATGTTGATTTTGATTCTGAAATCAAAAAGTCAAAAACTATCTTTTTTATAACTGGAAATGACTAGTCATCCGTGTTACTCGCGCAAATAAACCATTCTTTCATCTAAAAAACAGAGTTTGGTGATTATGAGTGTAAACTAGCTGAGCCTAGCAAATTTCAAGCTTGTCAAGGCTTGAGCTCGTCTTTTTTTTGACTCATTAGGGCTCGGGCTCGGGCTCGAGCCCGGCTCGTTAAAAGTTTTATTTTCAAGGCTCGAGCTTGTCTTGTTAGAAAATTTTTAGGCTCGAACTCGGCTCGGCTCGGCTCGACTTGTCTTCTTTGTTTTTTATTATTTAATTTATTTATAATAATTACTAATTTGATATATATTTATGCTTATACTTATACTTTCCAAATTTAACTTAAAACACAAAATTTAAATATATTTATCATAGTTTTATAAATGAAAATAATTAATTTTATAAATGTGCACCTAATATAATAAATAAAAGTTAAATAAATAAAAAGTTCGTTTATGCTTGCAAGCCGGCTCAAGCTCAATATATAAAGATCGGGCTCGGGCTCAATAACTAAAGGAGCCATATTTTTGGCCTCGAGCTTGGGCTCGTTTAGGCTTGGCTCGTTCAAGCTTTTTTAACGATTCGATCCCGAGTATTTACAAGCTGACTTAATTCGTTTACACCCGTAGTGAAGACCTGACCTACCTCCCTAAGAGAAAACCCACAACTAGGAAAAAAATATGCTTAACTCAGAGTAATGTTTGCTTTAGACATTCATACAAACCTTTCATTAGAGAAGCCAAAAGCCTACCGTTAGGCTAGAAACACTTTAGTTCAAAAATTATATACTTCTTTGATTTTACAACTTGAAGGGTAATTGTGACATCCAGTACCAGATCGTCCGGCAAGTCCGTACGGTATGTGTACTTCCACTATTTACTGTGTGTAAATACAAGTATGTGAACAGTGTTTGTGATAACATAAATCAGAATACAAGAAACAGTTATACGTATTTATGTGTAAACTTAAATACTGTAAGTACAACACGCACGATAAACAATAGTTGTTATTATTTAGGTGAAAACCTAAGTACAAATAATACAACAAAGCAAGAGAAACAACAGTGTTCAAGTAAATAACAAGAACAAGTCGGTTGCGATCTGATATCCACAGATGACAGGAATCAGATGGCCGACAAATCAGTACGAAAACAATGTGAAAACAGGAAGTTTAGTTGAGTCCGTCAGTGAGGAAACACAAATCAAACACAATTGCAGCGTTATTTCAGAATAACGAACTGACAACGTGTTTGTGTGGGTGACGACTCACACAAACATATCTGTGAGTTTGGAGTTCTGAAATAATGACTGAAAAGTAGAAAACAAAAGTCGGAAAGCAAAACCATCGTCGTGTTCGTTCGGGTGACGATTTGAACGAATACGCGCGAAGGTGACGTGATCTGACGAAACGAAAACGAAAAACGACACGGACGAATTTAAATTAATAAAATAAAATATTTAATGTTTTACAATTTTGAAACTCATCACCAATAAATAAATAAACTATTTTTATTTAAAAACCGTAAAAATGCGCGTTACATTCCGGAAACGTAACGAAAACGCGAACCAAGCAACGAAAACGAACCCGAACTCACTCATGGTATAAATACCTTGAATGAGTCCATTTTACTCATTTTTCACTTCATCTTCCCCACCCAAAACCCTAATCCCGGTTTTGAGCCACCACCACCATTTCTCACCTTCAAACTTCCATATCTCTCTCATTTCTCCACCAAATCCTTCCATCTTTGGACCAAATCGAAGCTCTTGACCTCTACTACACGAAAGTATAACCGATCTAGATCCAAATCCACTGAAACTCGAGGTATCTTGCTGCAAACATCACGAAAACTAGGGTTTCTAAACCCTTTTGTCGGCCACCACTCCTAATCTAGTGCTACACCTTCTTCTTCGAACCATACCCGCTCGAGACTAGTTCTAACACACATCAACCCTCAAAACCATGGGCTAGTACACGGGTTGAACAGTCCTAGTCGGTCCCCGAAACCCAACCACCGAATGAGCCACTTCGGCCGAATAGGGGTCACATGGCCACAGGCGACCGACCGAGTCAAACTACCGCCGAATCAGGTCCATTCGGCCACCTCTCATTCGCTCAAGGTTCATGCTCCCTTAGGCCCTTCTCATTCGGACGAACCACCATGCACCATTCTACCATAGCATCTCATTCGGCCACCCTTTCTCTCGTTCGACCGACTCACAATATCTCATTCGGCCAAGGAGTTAGTCAGTAGCCAACTGTGGCCCAACAGTGGCCTACACAATTTGTCGCACCCCGAGAAATCCCGTCCCTTCCGGGGCGCGAGCGGCGGCAGATTGTCAGGATCGCAGTCTCCGGTCACACAACATGCGAGACCTATATGTCTGATTTCGTACGTACATCCAGTAATTTGGATAAAACAGTTTAGTAATATCAGAGTTGCGGAAGTATAGTTTAAGTTAACAAAATAGTTTAATCATTCATAGTTTGCGGAAGCGTTAATTTAAAACAGTTTCCAAAATGATAAATAACAATAGTTGCGGAAGCGATTAAAGGTGATTAACATTACACAACATATCAAATGATAATCAATGTTTAGTAAACTAAGACACTTAAATGGATGCATGCGACTCCGGCCTAGCATCCTATTCCTGGTGCGCGTGCCTTAATTACCTGAGAAAACATGCGAGTAAAAGGTCAACACAATGGTTGGTGAGAGCACAGGTTTGTAATCAGCAGTAAACGTCAAAATGTTTAAAGTAAAGTTTGCAGGTCTATTTTTCAATACAATGCAATATCAATTGATAGCTAGTCAATATATGTGTTATATCATATGCGGGTTCGCAACCGAAGCTAACATGCTGCCTCCCGCCATATCCATCCAAGATATGGTAAATGTTGTTTGGTCAATTATGCACTGTTCCGACCTCTAGTCGGGGTGGCCATACGGCTCGCAACAGTGGGGCTTGTCAGGCCCAAATAGTACTATTCAGAATTACCACGCTGAGCGCTACGCGCTATTAACGGTTCGAGGTGTGTTTAATGAGGACTTATCAGTTTTGTGGATGAATGCCACACATATGCATATACGATATTAGCATGTACAAAAATAACCAAAAGTGTGTAAGTTGTTCAAAACAGTTGTTTGCAATGTTTTCTCCCCCAAAGGTAGAAAATAGAAAAAGGGGCCGTGAACTCACCTGTTACAGTAGTCCCGGTGTGTATGTGTTCGCGGCTGCGAGTGCTAGCACCTGCTAGTATGCACCTATAGCCATATAGGTGTGAGTATGTGTTTTGTGGTGCGTTGTATCCCATACAACTCCAAGTGTCGGTGTGCTCAACCGAGTGTGTTTTGACTAGTGTTGTCTCGACGAATCGTTGGTGACACGATTGTTGTGTTCATGTGCCTTGATGCACATAGGACACCAAAATGCATCCTATGACTCTAAACACATAAGTTGCTATTTTTAGAAAGTTTCCACTTTAGGAAAGTGTGGTTATGAAATTCCATTTCATAAAACTAATGACTTCCAGTATGTTTATAAAACACGTTCAAACTCTTAAAACACGTCGTTTGCGCATAAATCACCATTTATGCCGTTTTGCCCAAATAAAGTTTCCTTATTTGGAAAGTATCCGTTTAAAACTCGTTTTCGCAAATCAAGGTTTCCAATATGCTTAGAAATCATTTCTAAACATATTTCAATATCCCAAGTTCATCAAAACACTTTAAAACATCAAAAGCCCTCTTTTGATTTCTAAAAGTTTCCATTTTTAGTAAGTTTCTATAAAACCAAGTTTTTGACAAAATCAAATACCCCAATGTGTTTCTAAACACTCCAATATACATTTAACAATATCTAGACATGTCTAACATGTCTAGATCGTTACAAATCCAAGACTTGCAACATAAAAGTTTCCTTTTATGGCAAGTGCACCAAAACATTATCAAATCAAGCCTAACTTAATCAAAACTCAATTCTAACATTTCTAAGCATCAAAATCAGTAAATCTACAACACCTATTCATCAAATCACCAACAAATTTGAGCACAATAACTAAACGGAGTTGCATGTGGGTTTTAACCCGTTGCATGTACGATCTAGCTACTAAAAATCATATTAAAACTACCTTAAAGCTGAGATTCGGTGGAGATGGCTACTGATGATGAAATTCCAGTGGGTTGATGGTTGCTCCAAGCTTTTCGATGGCTTCCAAGACCTTCCTTGTGCTTCAAGAGCTCCAAATGACTCCAAGGTTGCAAAGAAGAGCCTCAAGGATGTTACCAGGGGGTTTTAAGGTAGATATCAGTGGGTTTTGGTCGCAACTGGGTGTGAATGTTCGAGTGATTTGCAAAGGAACCGGATAGAAGTGAGATGGGGCTGATTATAAAGAAAATCTGATCTGCATGGCCTTCGCGTACCGCGGAGGCCGATCAAAAGTTTTCATCGCGTACCGCGATAGGATTCGGGAGTTCGACTTCCGGTTTGCTTCGCGTACCGCGAAGACTTTCGCCGAGGAACCTGTCGCGTACCGCGACGGGTCCATATCCTTGTTTTTCGCTTTCGTTGAAACGATTTCGCTCATAATCGATTCCTAACGCTTATCTTAACATCTAATACATGTTTAAGCACATAATCATATAATAGCACATAAGTTTGATTGATCACCAACGTTCGTGAGACTCGTGTGTGTGTTTCGATAATTCTTCGAATTATCTTCAATAGTTTGTGTTTGTGTCTAACGAAGTGTTTGCACGCTTGATTAATCCTAATCAACGTGTGATGCACAATTTAATAATTCCCCGAATTATTGTTTTGTGTAAGTGTTGTGGTTGCCACACTTGGTTTCCAAAACCAATGTGCAATGTACGATTCGATAGTTCCACGAACTATCGTCTCGTAGTTGTTTGTGTTTAACTCATCTAATTAAACGTAATTAAATGAAATGCAACAAGTATGAATGTGAAATGTAAAGAATATAAGAGTTGCAACTTACCTGAAATTGCCGGGTGTCACATCATCCCCTTGTTGAAAGAAATTTCGTCCCGAAATTTGGTTGTTGTTGGTAGTGTTTGAGAAGTAAGAGTGTTTGAGAAACAAAAATTTTCCGGTTGTCACATCATCCCCTTGTTGAAAGGAATTTCGTCCCGAAATTTATTCGTTGTTGTCGACGTTCGACGTTGTCTGCTTGAAGAGATGGGGATATTTGCGCATCATCTGATCTTCACGCTCCCACGTGAATTCAGGTCCGCGTTTCGAGTTCCATCGAACTTTGACAATGGGTATCTTGCTCTGTTTGAGTTGTTTGACCTCACGGTCCATGATTTCTACCGGCTCTTCCACGAACCGTAGTTGTTCATCCACCTGGATCTCATCCAGTGGAACAATAAGTGTTTCATCCGATAAACACTTCTTTAGGTTTGAGACATGAAATACGTTGTGAACTCCATCGAGTTCGGCTGGTAAGTTGCGTTGGTATGCCACTGGACCAATCCTTTTCAGGATCTCGAGGGGTCCAATATACCGTGGGTTTAGTTTGCCTCGTTTACCGAAACGAATGACGCCTTTCCATGGCGAAACTTTCAGAAGGACTTTATCTCCTACCTGAAATTCCAAAGGCTTTCGTCGTTTGTCGGCATAGCTCTTTTGACGATCTCGAGCTGCTGCCATGCGATTTCTGATTTGCACGATTTTCTCAGTTGTTTCATGCACAAGTTCCGGGCCGGTGAGCTGACTGTCGCCCACTTCCGCCCAACAAATCGGTGATCGGCATTTTCTGCCATAGAGTGCCTCAAAAGGCGCTGCTTTGATGCTTGTGTGATAACTGTTGTTGTAGGAAAACTCCACCAATGGTAGGTGAGTCTCCCAGCTGTTGCCGAAGTCTACTACGCACGCTCGTAGCATATCTTCAAGAGTTTGTATCGTGCGTTCGCTTTGGCCATCAGTTTGTGGGTGGTATGCTGTACTCATATCCAACCGCGTGCCAAGCGACTTTTGTAGTGATTTCCAGAAGTTAGAAGTGAATCTGGCGTCTCGATCCGAAATAATGGAGATCGGCACTCCATGTCGCGAGACCACTTCCTTGACATAGATTCTAGCCAGTTTTTCCATATTGTCATTTTTCCTTGATCGCAAGGAAATGTGCTGATTTAGTCAGTCGGTCCACAATTACCCAGATAGTGTCACATCCACTAGGAGTACGGGGTAATTTGGTGATGAAATCCATGGATATCTGTTCCCATTTCCACATGGGGATCTCGGGTTGTGTGAGTAATCCAGAGGGTTTCTGGTACTCGATCTTGACTTTGGCACAGGTCAAGCATTTGCCTACGTAGGTAGCGATGTCGGCTTTCATATGTGGCCACCAATAAAGTATCTTCAGATCATGATACATTTTATCAGATCCAGGGTGAATGGAATATCGGGATTTGTGAGCCTCGTCCATCACAAGGTCTCTTAGGTTTCCGTGACGTGGAACCCAAACGCGTTCCATGAAATATTGTAAACCATCGTCCTTTGCTTTAAGGTGTTGCTCCATTCCCCTTAGTGATTCAGCCGCTAGATTTTCTGCCCTAACTGCCTCCACTTGGGCAACGCGTATCTGCTCAGGAAGGTTGGGAAGGATGGTGAGTTGTAAAGCTCTTACCCTCTTGGGTTTCGATGTGTTTTTCCGGCTTAGGGCGTCGGCCACTACATTGGCTTTCCCCGGGTGGTACTTGATAGCACACTCATAGTCGTTTAGGAGTTCGAGCCAGCGACGTTGTCGCATGTTCAGTTCCTTCTGTTCGAATATGTGTTGGAGACTCTTGTGATCAGTGTATATCGTGCACTTTGTACCATACAGGTAGTGTCTCCAGATCTTGAGTGCGAATACCACGGCTCCAAGTTCTAAGTCGTGGGTGGTGTAGTTCTTCTCGTGGACTTTTAGTTGTCTCGAAGCATATGCGATCACCTTGTCGCGCTGCATCAGCACGCAGCCGAGTCCTTGTATCGAGGCATCGCAATATACTACGAAGTCATCCGTTCCATCAGGAAGTGATAAGATAGGTGCACTACAGAGCTTCTGCTTGAGAAGTTGGAATGCAGCTTCTTGTTTGTCAGTCCAGAGATACTTCTTGTCCTTATGGGTTAAGGCTGTAAGGGGTTGGGCTATCTTCGAAAATCCTTCGATAAATCGTCGATAATAGCCGGCCAATCCTAGGAATTGTCGCACCTCAGTTGGGGTCTTTGGTGCTTCCCAGTTCTTGATTGCCTCTATCTTAGATTTATCCACATGAATCCCTTGTTCATTAACAATATGTCCCAAAAATTGGACTTCTCGAATCCAGAAGTCGCACTTTGAGAGTTTAGCGTACAGCTTCTCTTTCCGTAGCAGTTCAAGAGCCAATTGAAGATGCTCTTTGTGTTCCTCTTGGGTTTTGGAGTAGATGAGAATATCATCTATAAAGACAATGATAAATTTGTCGAGGTAGGGTTTGCATACTCTATTCATGAGATCCATGAATACTGCTGGTGCGTTTGTCAGCCCAAACGGCATAACCAAGAACTCGTAATGGCCATACCGAGTGCGAAATGCTGTTTTGGGAATATCCTCCTCTTGTATCCTCAGTTGATGGTACCCAGATCGCAGATCGATCTTGGAGTAGTAACTCGATCCTTGCAGTTGATCGAATAGATCGTCGATACGAGGTAAGGGATAACGGTTCTTGATTGTCACTTTGTTTAACTCCCGGTAGTCGATGCACATACGAAAAGTGACATCTTTCTTCTTTACAAACAAGACCGGAGCTCCCCAGGGTGAGAAGCTTGGTCTAATGAAACCCTTGTCCAACAGCTCTTGCAGTTGATTGGACAGTTCCTGCATCTCCGAAGGTGCAAGTCGATAAGGTGCTCGTGCGATGGGCGCTGCTCCCGGCACAAGGTCTATGCGGAACTCCACTTGTCGAGGTGGTGGAAGTCCTGGTAGATCCTCAGGAAATACGTCGGGATAGTCGCATACGACTGGGATGTCCTCTATTTTCTTCTCCTCTTCGTCTTGTCAGTGATAAGTGCCAATATGGCTGTGTATCCCTTTCGTAAGCATTTGTGAGCTTTCATGCACGAGATGATGTTCAGAGGAGTGTCACTCCTTTCGCCCTTTATGTCTAGAGTCTCTCCGCTAGGGAGTGGTATGCGCACAACCTTGTCGTGGCAAATGATTTCGGCTTGGTTTTCAGATAACCAATCCATGCCCACTACGACATCAAAACTGCCTAGTGTAACTGGCATGAGATCAATCTTAAATTTGTGGTTAGCTAGCTCTAGTGTGCATTCTCTCAGAATGTGCTTAGTTACAATCAATTTACCATCAGCTAGCTCTACCGTGTATTCAACCTCTAAGGGTGTTGGGGTTATGGGAAGTATCTCACTAAAGTCTTTAGATATAAAGCTTTTCTCAGCTCCAGTATCAAACAATACAGTAGCATAATTATCGTTTAAGAGATACGTACCGGTTGCAAGGTTGGGATCCCTCCTGGCCTCCTTAGCCCCAATCACGAAGGCTCGTCCCCTCGTGCCATTGTTCCCATTGTTGTTGTGTTGTTGGTTGTTGTTGTTGTTCTTCAAGTGCGGGCAGTCCTTCTTGAAATGTCCTGGTTTGCCACATTCGAAGCAACCCTTTGGTGCTTCAAGTTGTTGTTGTTTTTGTGGCTGTGGGGTCTTTACGAGCAGTTCACCCCTGCAGTCCTTGGCTGCATGTCCCCCTTTTCCGCAGCGCTGGCATTGGAAATGACCACATTGACCCGGTGCATGATGGAAGTTGCACTTGTGGCATTTGGGGTGTTTTCCAGCATAACCTCCTTGGTTCTGGGTGGTTGGAATGGGTGGGACATAAGCTTGGGTTGATCCAAACTTACGTTGTTGTGGTGGTGGTTGGAGAGTGGTTGGTTTGTTCAAGGTGTCATCCCATTTCCGTTTGCCTTTGTCATTGGTTGTGGTCACAGCACCACGGGGTGGCAAGAGTCCTTGTGCGACAGCTGAATCAGTGAGCTTGTGGGTCAGTCGCACGGCTTGTTGCATGGTGATGGGATCAGCAGAGAGCACCATGCCCTGAATTTGAGGTGGCAGTCCATCGATGTACTTCTCTATGTGTTTGAAGGGTGGGGTTGCCATTTCCGGGCACAGGTTTGCTAACTCATAAGATCGAGCTGTGTAAGCCTCGACCTCGGAACCTATCATCTTGTGGTTCCAAAACTCAGTCTCAAGTTTCTGCACCTCACCACGAGGGCAGTATTCGAGGTTCAGCATCTGCTTAAAGTTATCCCAGGGCAGAGCGTTGGCTGCATCCAGCCCTAGGTTTTGTACGTTGGCATTCCACCAAGTGAGGGCAGCTCCCTCGAATGTCCCTGCAGCGAACTTGACTCGGTCCTCGTCCCTGCAGCTGCTCATGGCGAAAGCTGATTCCGCCTTCTCGATCCATCGCAGTAGACCAACAGCTCCCTCGGTGCCGCTGAACGAGTGAGGTTTGCAGTCCAGAAACATTTTGAACGTACAGAGAGGTGGGTTAGGATTTGCTCCTGAAATATGTAAAGTGTAGAGTTGAGTTAGGTGTTAGGTAAGCGTGTTGAATTGGAAAAAAGTGATTGTGATGCAAGGTGAATATGAAAAGGGTTCATCACCTTGGTTCAGTAGGTTTTGGTTACGGGCAGCTTCCCGTGCAGCAAGTACCTCCTCAACCCGTTCGTTGATGAGGGCGTTCAACTCAGCTTGAGTCAAGTTGATGTTTCCACGTCCGCCTGCATTTCTGCGTCCTCCACGTCTTCCAGCCATGATTTTCATAGCGAGAATACGTGTTAGTGTTTGACTAATGACTAATGTAGTGTGTGTGGTAGGTACTGTAAAGAACGTGTTAGAGCTATCGGCTCTTCCCCGTCATGGGTAGTCACGTGCAGTGACGAACGTCATGCATAAAAGATGTAACGTGTGTGCAAGTACTACAATACTAAGCACTATGTGTTGTGTGGAGACTAGTGGTTATAGACTAAGTTCACTAAATGCAAACCTAATTCGCAATAACCGGAGGCTCTGATACCAATCTGTCGCACCCCGAGAAATCCCGTCCCTTCCGGGGCGCGAGCGGCGGCAGATTGTCAGGATCGCAGTCTCCGGTCACACAACATGCGAGACCTATATGTCTGATTTCGTACGTACATCCAGTAATTTGGATAAAACAGTTTAGTAATATCAGAGTTGCGGAAGTATAGTTTAAGTTAACAAAATAGTTTAATCATTCATAGTTTGCGGAAGCGTTAATTTAAAACAGTTTCCAAAATGATAAATAACAATAGTTGCGGAAGCGATTAAAGGTGATTAACATTACACAACATATCAAATGATAATCAATGTTTAGTAAACTAAGACACTTAAATGGATGCATGCGACTCCGGCCTAGCATCCTATTCCTGGTGCGCGTGCCTTAATTACCTGAGAAAACATGCGAGTAAAAGGTCAACACAATGGTTGGTGAGAGCACAGGTTTGTAATCAGCAGTAAACGTCAAAATGTTTAAAGTAAAGTTTGCAGGTCTATTTTTCAATACAATGCAATATCAATTGATAGCTAGTCAATATATGTGTTATATCATATGCGGGTTCGCAACCGAAGCTAACATGCTGCCTCCCGCCATATCCATCCAAGATATGGTAAATGTTGTTTGGTCAATTATGCACTGTTCCGACCTCTAGTCGGGGTGGCCATACGGCTCGCAACAGTGGGGCTTGTCAGGCCCAAATAGTACTATTCAGAATTACCACGCTGAGCGCTACGCGCTATTAACGGTTCGAGGTGTGTTTAATGAGGACTTATCAGTTTTGTGGATGAATGCCACACATATGCATATACGATATTAGCATGTACAAAAATAACCAAAAGTGTGTAAGTTGTTCAAAACAGTTGTTTGCAATGTTTTCTCCCCCAAAGGTAGAAAATAGAAAAAGGGGCCGTGAACTCACCTGTTACAGTAGTCCCGGTGTGTATGTGTTCGCGGCTGCGAGTGCTAGCACCTGCTAGTATGCACCTATAGCCATATAGGTGTGAGTATGTGTTTTGTGGTGCGTTGTATCCCATACAACTCCAAGTGTCGGTGTGCTCAACCGAGTGTGTTTTGACTAGTGTTGTCTCGACGAATCGTTGGTGACACGATTGTTGTGTTCATGTGCCTTGATGCACATAGGACACCAAAATGCATCCTATGACTCTAAACACATAAGTTGCTATTTTTAGAAAGTTTCCACTTTAGGAAAGTGTGGTTATGAAATTCCATTTCATAAAACTAAAGACTTCCAGTATGTTTATAAAACACGTTCAAACTCTTAAAACACGTCGTTTGCGCATAAATCACCATTTATGCCGTTTTGCCCAAATAAAGTTTCCTTATTTGGAAAGTATCCGTTTAAAACTCGTTTTCGCAAATCAAGGTTTCCAATATGCTTAGAAATCATTTCTAAACATATTTCAATATCCCAAGTTCATCAAAACACTTTAAAACATCAAAAGCCCTCTTTTGATTTCTAAAAGTTTCCATTTTTAGTAAGTTTCTATAAAACCAAGTTTTTGACAAAATCAAATACCCCAATGTGTTTCTAAACACTCCAATATACATTTAACAATATCTAGACATGTCTAACATGTCTAGATCGTTACAAATCCAAGACTTGCAACATAAAAGTTTCCTTTTATGGCAAGTGCACCAAAACATTATCAAATCAAGCCTAACTTAATCAAAACTCAATTCTAACATTTCTAAGCATCAAAATCAGTAAATCTACAACACCTATTCATCAAATCACCAACAAATTTGAGCACAATAACTAAACGGAGTTGCATGTGGGTTTTAACCCGTTGCATGTACGATCTAGCTACTAAAAATCATATTAAAACTACCTTAAAGCTGAGATTCGGTGGAGATGGCTACTGATGATGAAATTCCAGTGGGTTGATGGTTGCTCCAAGCTTTTCGATGGCTTCCAAGACCTTCCTTGTGCTTCAAGAGCTCCAAATGACTCCAAGGTTGCAAAGAAGAGCCTCAAGGATGTTACCAGGGGGTTTTAAGGTAGATATCAGTGGGTTTTGGTCGCAACTGGGTGTGAATGTTCGAGTGATTTGCAAAGGAACCGGATAGAAGTGAGATGGGGCTGATTATAAAGAAAATCTGATCTGCATGGCCTTCGCGTACCGCGGAGGCCGATCAAAAGTTTTCATCGCGTACCGCGATAGGATTCGGGAGTTCGACTTCCGGTTTGCTTCGCGTACCGCGAAGACTTTCGCCGAGGAACCTGTCGCGTACCGCGACGGGTCCATATCCTTGTTTTTCGCTTTCGTTGAAACGATTTCGCTCATAATCGATTCCTAACGCTTATCTTAACATCTAATACATGTTTAAGCACATAATCATATAATAGCACATAAGTTTGATTGATCACCAACGTTCGTGAGACTCGTGTGTGTGTTTCGATAATTCCTCGAATTATCTTCAATAGTTTGTGTTTGTGTCTAACGAAGTGTTTGCACGCTTGATTAATCCTAATCAACGTGTGATGCACAATTTAATAATTCCCCGAATTATTGTTTTGTGTAAGTGTTGTGGTTGCCACACTTGGTTTCCAAAACCAATGTGCAATGTACGATTCGATAGTTCCACGAACTATCGTCTCGTAGTTGTTTGTGTTCAACTCATCGAATTAAACGTAATTAAATGAAATGCAACAAGTATGATTGTGAAATGTAAAGAATATAAGAGTTGCAACTTACCTGAAATTGCCGGGTGTCACACAATTCCTACAGCCCATTTTTACTTCAGGCCCAACAGTAACACACAGCCCACTCCCTTGGCCCAATGACATGTAGCAGGCTAACAGCCCATCGTTTGACCCAAAGCCTAATTTATCTTGGCCCAATTCGGCCTAGACATCCTGTTTGTCCCAACATCACCCTATGGCCCAACCACATTCCAATCGGCTTAGCCCAACAGTTTGGCCCACTTGATTATTTCGGCCCACAGTTACTAAATAGGCCCACAAAGCATTAAGTTGGCCCATTGTTACTACTTTGGCCTAAGACTAGTTACACATTCGGCCCATGATGTTCAAGTAGACCCACATGGTTGTTTTGTAAACAAACACATAAAGAGTTTAAGTTACTACAAAACTAGCAACAAATTCCTTTAAGGATCAATTAATATCATGAAGCCTTCTAAAGTGTAAAGTGTCATTAGTTAAGTACATCAACACATTAAAAAGAATGACATCACTTTCGGGTAAATCCATAATGGAGGTATAAACCAATTAAACTTCTAAGTATTGTACTTAGAAATTTTCATGGGTTAAATATTATTATGACAAGGAATTAGGTAAGACACACAACATAAAGACTTATAAGGAAATGAACTATAACAAAAAAACTGGGGGCCGAATGATGACCAAGACCGAGACTTACGAGTGTTAGCCAAAGCGCATGGCTAACACATATACCCACACACACAAATCCTTACAAACTTATACTTACAATTACAAACAACGTGAAATCAATACAAGATCGTAAAAACAAACTCAAGTACAAACAAGAGCGCGTGCATTCTCGTTTAAGCTGTCAACCCTCAACAACATTAAGGTGAGTTCATATGCCCCTTTTACTTTAATCTTAACTGATTTTAAACTCTCGGGGCTGAGAAACATGTTTACTTTTAATTATTTAAAAGTTCTGCTTAACATGTTATTTATACTTTGATTTGATAATAATTAATTGTTTATTATCGCTTATCATTATATGTATGCTTGTATGATCATGACATGACAGGGATAATCAGATGAACAAGATAATATATCTTATTAAATCCATCAATACATTAGAATAATACAATTATAAGATTTTATCTTACAACACTCAGTTATTCTTACATAAACCGACATTTGAAACAATCTCAGGCAAACATATGAATGTTATAAAGATATTTCATATCTTTGTAATGACATTCGACACAGGAGTTAAGTAAGTGTAATTGGATAAATTCTTTTAACACTTAGCTTTACAACTCAATACATATTACAAGTGAACATGGAACAAAGAATGATAATCATGATAATGTAACTTCATGATAACAACATCATTTACTCAAAGAATTAACATAATATAATAAGACAAGTTCTTATTTAACTTTGTTAATAACAAGGAGAACATATGACAATGAGAACAATATCAAAGATGAATGCAATTACAATTAGTTACTATTGACCTGTTGTATTATATCACTTCAATCATGTGCCAATTGTACAAGTTGATCATGTAAGTCCCTATAATTCGCTGACCAGTTAGTTTGACGTGACTAAACCGACGATAGCATAGTGGTACCATATGTTTGACAAATCTCTAGCTTGTAGGGCTAATATGTTGATCGTATTGATTCATTGGCCGGTAACGTATGACCGGTGACAGGGCGACTTCAAGTCAGGTTCTGGTAAGCGACACATGGTGATATTAATCTGCAGTGATAAGTAATTAATCCATCGTTACCCGTTGACTGGTAGACTGAGGAATTTATTCTCTCAAGTCATAATACTAGTAACCGGTTCGATGAGGACAATGGATATACAAGGTGGTAGAGGTAAATCGGATGCATTGTACTCTGATTATGTGAGGATTACAATGGATTCCTTTTAGGCTCTATGCACTATAGTTTAAGAACATATTACAAGTGGTTAACTAACACTTTTAATATTTAAAGGTGAAACAACAGTTAACCCCACAAATATAGAATGATACAAGGATCTGATTAAATAAATCTAATTTCCTTAATACGATGAGGGTGTATCAATACTTCGGTTTGATAATCAAACCCCTCTAACTCTATTATTCTACATATGATAAACAGATGAATACATAACGAACAAGTAAATCATTTAGGAGATAAAAATGGATATTCTTAGTTGTATTACAAGTAGTATGGAATTTGATTGAGTATGTGGTGGGATGGCGTCTGGGCTTGACCCTTTCGTATGCCCTATATATAAGCATACTTGATTGAGTAAAATACTATTTGTACATATAACTAAGGAGATGCAATTGGGTGGAACAAGTGGATCAATAATTACAAGTATCACAGATGACATTGTGACTGTGTGCATGAACAATTCAAGGTTTTCAATATTCAAACTTATGAACTCACCAACCTAGTGTTGACTTTGTTTAAATACATGTTTTCTCAGGTGATGAACATGTGTAGATACGTAGATACATACATGCAAGGATTAAGCTAGTGGACTTTTAGAAGACCTAGCTTTATTTTGTGTTGCATGCTTTTGGATGACAAGAACATGAATCATCTTTTGTATATCTTGTCCGGATACAAGATATAATACATTGATTCTTTTTGGGTAGATTTAGTTGATTTAATTATGAACAATACATTGTAATTAAATCTTGTAATTCTATATCATGTATGTGTTAGCATTTCTCATTTACTTATCATGTGTTATGTAAACAATCTGAACATTCGATTATCACTCAAGATATCGCGCCCCGGGAACTTCCGCCCGACGGAAAAACCCGATCCATTCCCACCGACCTGGGGTGTGACAGTAATAAACTAGTATTTATTGTTTTGCTTTTATGTGAGAAGAGAGTTTCACACAACTTTAACTTCCAAAGTTCACATGGCGACGAAGTCGAAGATAAATTCATCTACTTATATATGTGTTTTTGTGACAAATTTATGTTTTGTAATTTCTAAATTTAACAAGTATAAAATTAAAGTTTATTGAGTTGTTTTTTATATTTTTGGCATTTCTTTAAAAAATAAAATAATAATCGTTTTTATCGGTTTTCTTCGGAACACGTTTTATACAAGTAGGTTATTTCGGCCATAAAACTAGTTTATAACCCAAACAAGCGTCTGCAAAAACTGGTTTTGACCCAAATAAGAAAACCGGTTTGGTTTAATCCAAGAGGTTATTTTCCCTTTTATAAAACTTATAATAGTTCGAATTAACCGGTCCTGGGCATGTGCAAGCTAGGCGACAGTAGAGGTGGCCAAACCTAGTTTTTTTTTCGGTTCTGGTCAACAAAGTCAATAACTGGTTCCGGTTTGACCGGTTTAAGGATGGAACCGGTTCCGCTTTTTTCGGTTCCAATTTCTCTGAAAACCCGGAACCGCCCATACCCACTGGTTCAGGTAGGACCGGTTCCGGATACGTTGGCCACCTCTAGGCCACGGCTCATAGCTCATTCTTATTGAGACCCGAAAGTATAAAAACATTATGTATTTTTGTTATTTTTTTAGATAAAAACATACAGCTAATTTTATAAACAAAATGTTTTAGTTTCGGTCTACTCTTTTATTAATGTTTGATTTATTTTAAGTTTAACATTTAAATAACTATTAACATGTTATTTATTTTTCTTATCACAATTATCGTCATATTATTTAGTTTTTATAATAATTTATAAAATTTGTATTTTAGGACCCTATTTTTTTAAAGTTGTATTAGGCCCTAGAATTCTTGGCGATTATTCCGTGGAACTAGTATTTCAAAATCAGAGTTTACATTAGTTTGTTAACGAAGAAAGTAAACTGTAAATATGTACCGGTAGAGGCGCACAAACTGGTTATTGGTCGAAAACCGATTTTAGAATAATTGAATCTGTAACCTGTTATCATGGGAGGCCTTGGGGAGGGGCAAACCCGACCTCCGTCCAGGGCACATTTATCGTAAGTGCACAAAAATTTTAAAAAATTGTTTTTAAATTATATATATTCACTTATATCTCCAAATAAAAAACCGAAAAAACACAAGTTTATAATTCATTAGAGGCCTTTTTTTCTTATTACGTCCGGGGTACTTGAATTCTCAGGGCCGCCCGTGCATGTTATCTAGTCAATATCTAGTAATCGTTTTTTACCAATAACCGGTTTTTCAAGTTCTAAAACAGAAACCAATATAGTAACTAAACCAACGGGTTAACTGTCACCGGTTGAAAACCGATTTAGTCTCTTGAAATCTCAAACCGAATTCTCAAAAATCTAAAACCGATTAAAAGAAACGGTTTAAAAACCGGTTACGAACTGGTACTGGTTTGGTTAACCGGTTTTTTTACATCTCTATGTACCGGTATATTATAAAAAGGATATATATTCATTTTTTACTTATTTAACAATATAATTTTATTTATTCGGATAGTTAAAAATAATATGATAAATTGGTTGTCAAATTAAAAATTGGATTATTGTCAGGGGGTGGTGGGTGTTGCATCAGAGGCTGGGGTAGTGATGGCCGGCGCGTCCTAATTCAAAGTATGTCAACGCTGCCAACATTTCAACTCGTGCTATGCAAATAGTAGCAAAAGCAAACAAATAAATAATTTAATCTGTGAAAAAAACAATTAAATAGTTGGTAAAAAGAATTAAAAATTATAAAAGAATAATTTTGATATAAATTAATTAAATTGCGTATAACTAATTGTTTTAAGTAATAGAACAATAATTAAAATGTTATGTGTATAACTAAAGAGATAATACTTGACATTTTTGATTTGTAATATTAAAATTTTAAAACTAATTGATCTTAAAAACTATAGTTACTTTTCTATCAAAAACGAAGTGTTACAAATCGAGAAAATAATGCATAATTTATATAATTATTAAAAAGTTAAATGACTCAATTTGAAAATATTATTATACATAAAGTATAACTTTTGGTTTTTAAAAGAATTATTTTTTAAACATTTTGTTTTTAGAAATATCATTTGTTTATAAAATCCCATTATTCATAAAATTTGATTTATAGTTTATTTTATTTTTTTATATTGTATTTAAAGAAAATGTTTTTCTATAAAACTTTTATTTTTTAAAAATACCAATTTTAAATATTTCTTATTTTGAAAAAAATTTGTTCTTAATAAATTTCGTATTTTATAAACTTTTTTTAAAGTGTGTTTTTAATCAAAAATATTTGATTTTTAATTTCAAAAACAATTTTCTAGTATAAAAAACAAATGATATTAGTACTCGTTTATATTATAATTATTTAATGAAAAAGAGACATAAGATTATTTAATATAAGAGAAAATTGTGTAGAATAATATAAAAATGATAAGTGACAATGAAAACATAAGAATGCCACAATTGATAGAAAAATGTGACAAGTGAATATTTATTATATTATTATTTTAACCAACTCTACTATTTACAGAGGTACGCTACATTGATAACTCGTTTTAGTTTTCATTTATATATTTTTTTAATTATATAATTTGTTTATAATCAATTAAATCATTTCATTTTAAAATTTATATATCAACAAGAATAATAACTATTTCTTTTTTTTTTGTTAGTTTAATCTATATAATACATATATTTTTTAACATACTAAATAAATAAAACATAAAAGGAAGTAATGAAATACTTTTCGTATGAAAGAATTCTTAGAGCTAATTTTATATTCTAAAATCTCTCAATTTGTTAAATAAAAGAACTTATTTTATTTTATTTCATTTTTTAAATAAAAGAACTTATGGAACTGATTTTAAATATTTGTTGTTTCCATTGTTGTATGTTTCGATGTGACAGACATTTTCTATATAGCATGTATGTCATGCATTGCCCATTTTTTAATTCAACTCAGTACTATTTGAAAAAATAATAAAAACAAAAAGGATGTTCTAGAGGATAGTGACAACATAAATCTTTGATTAAATAAAACCACATATTTTTTTAAGAACATTTGATCCACTAGTCATATTTGAACTGCATTCAGGTCCGGCTCAAGTTTTTTGGTGGCTTGAAACGTGGTGAAAAATCATGATTTTTTTCAGTTGTATATAAAAACTCGAATATTTTATCTGAGCTTATGACATAAAAAGTAAATATATTTATGAAAAAGAAAGCTACAAAAAACATAAATTGCAAACAAAATATGTACATTAATTACAAGTATTAAAATAATTTTTTTTGCACAAATTAGGATTTGTTACTACAAAAAGGCCTCAAAAGCCAATGTAGAACTATATCATTTGGTAAAGTCATTTTTAACACAAATCAAAATTCGTTATAACAAAAACGCCATAAAGCCAATGTACGAATATCACATTTGGTAAAGGTATTGCCTTTTATAAATGAGATTTCCAAACAAATGAAGGAATATTGAGGTGTACTTTAGAAGTATGGGTATAAAAATATGCCTATTCAAAATAGAAAACATAAAAAATCCAAAATTTGAAGTTCTCAAGATTTTGTTGTCCCTAAGCTAAGGTGTTTTTTTTTTTTTTTTAGCCAATATTGATTGCATTTCAACTTTTTCAATCTTAAAATTGAGAAAACCCTGTAGAAGAAAAGTTGAAGGAAAACCCATGCATGCCATGGTTTAAACTAAAATCTAAAACCTCTCATATTGAAAGTTAAGTAAGAGCACCCACTAGATTGTAAACCTGTTAGATAAAGAAAACATATATTGATGTATAGAGTAACAAATCAATGTATTTTTCAATTGACGTTAAAATTTATTTCTTCTCACAAATTTTATGCATTAAATATATCCTAATGAATAGTAATTTAGAGAAATGTGTAGTGTTTCTATGGCTTAAATTTTTGTTTTCTAAACACACTTTTATTAATAACGATATTAAAAGAATATTTTTTTCAAATCTTACTATCATAATAAATAAAAATCATTTTTGTCACTTGTCATATTTTTAGAATACTAATGTCACATGTCATCTTATTGTTATTTCGTTTAATTATCTTTCTTAATAAATATATATATCACCTCTCCTATTAAATAATTATAATATTTATTAAACATATTATTTACCTTTTTCATATTAAGAATAAAAAAATGTTTTAAATAAATTAAAATTTAATTTTTATTGAATAATATGTACTTTTTTCTAAAAATTAGAATTTTTTTTATAAATAAGAAATATTGAAAATCGTTATTTTTAGGAAATTAACAGTTTTTTGAAAAACATGTTTTCTTAAAAGATGATTTTTTTAAAATGAAATTAACTATAAAACTAAGTTTTAAAAAATATGATTTTTATAAACAAATGACTTTTTTCTAAACAAAATATTTAAAAATGATTTTTTTTTTAAAACCAAAAGTTTTAAAGAAATGATAGGAAAAATTATATGAAGTTTTTAACGTCATAGTTTAAAAATATTAGCTGTTACAAACTAAGAAGATGAGATAATAATTCTTTAGTTATTAGAGTTTTTAATTGTTACTCTATTACAGAAAAATCTTTTTTTATACTTACTTTAATCATTTTATACCAAAATATTGTTTTATAATTCTTAAGTGTTTATTACTAAGTATTTAATATTTTATGATTAATCCGTGTAATACACAGGTTGATAACCCGGTATTTAATATAAATTTGATTAATGGTAATTATTATATGATTAACAAAATAAAATTTAATTATAGATAGTTATTATATCATTAATTAAATGAAACGTGTTCCGTATGATTTAATAGTCAACATAAGAAGATCAATTTTGATTTTTGTAACTAGTAGAATTAATAACCAAAGGACTTACTGTCTAGTGGTTACTTCTTGACTTCCTTGCGGGAAGTCTTGTGTTCGGATCCCGGCCAACACTCAATTATTGAAATAAGATTTATGAGTTTACTCAGTTGTGCAGTTCATGTAGAGGTAGGGTACGCTCAGGTATATGTCCAAGAGCGTCAAATCTAAGTGAACAATTGAAATCATATTTTAGGTATTTGTGTTTAAAGCCGTTAAAGAAAAATTAGTAGAATTATTATTTTTTTAAATAAATCTTCACTTTTATACTACATATTGATTCTTGAATCTTAAGATATTTTTTTTATATTCCTTTTCATATAGGTAGTATCCACTAGTTTAGTATTTTCTCAAAATAAATCTTTAAAATTTTTTAGTTTATAACCAAGTCACACCTCAACGCCTTACAATTTAAGTTATCAAAATTAGTTTTTTCTGTTTTATTTATTTGTAGTTGTTTCATCAATTATTTAAAACTTGAAATACCTTTTTTATAATTTCGAAATATTTATTTTTAATGATTTATTTATTTTTATTTAACAGATGTGTAATGGATACTTAGCAACATGGTCGTGATATATCAAAACTCTTTTATACACTTTCGAAAAAAGTGGTAGAAGAGAAACAAGAACGGGTGGCTATAGAGAGTCACAATTGAGGAAAAATTTAGGCTTTTATATATATATATATATATATATATATATATATATATATATATATATATATATATATATATATATATATATATATATATTCAAATAATAACTTGCTCTTAAACTATTAACTCAGATAACTTTGTTAAGATAAAGACAAATCTTGAATTTTTTAACTTCATTATAACATATCTACAAAAATTTCTTATATTATGAGTTTGCGAAAATTCATCACCGTCTAAGAGATAACATCGTTGTAAATTTTTCACTTACAGTTTTGTAACTGTTTTATAAAAACATCACGTGTCAAATGTGATATGGATAACCTAGAAAGTTATCATGTATCGTATTGTTATTTTTTTATAATATAGTATTGTTATTTATTAAAGAGATAGATATTGTTTAAAAGTTTTTGGTTTGTCGGATAAAATGACCAAAAGTCTTACGGGTTGTCTGATAATGATGATCAAAATTAGTAACACTAAAGGAAAAAAAGAGAATCAAAATGGGCAATAAAGGTTTTTACAACACTTAGACAAGTGGGTATGTTCCTTGAGCGGGCGTGAGAGGGCGTGGCACACCGCCCCCCTTGGGGCGTGAGTGGGCGTGAGAGGGGGAGACGTGAATGGAACCACGGCGTGATAGTCTCTTCCTCTCTCTCTCTCTTTCACATACACACACGTCTCTTCCTCTCTCTCTCTCTCTCACAGACACACACACACATGTATATATATATATAAAGGAATGATGACATGGAGTGAGTGGGTAATGGGGCATTTCCACCAAAATGGTGGGTTAGTGGTTGTGGTGAATGCTTATGTGGCGCCTACGTAACGCATATGTAGAATGAGTGGGTCACTTGGCATACCTAATAGTCTTATTGTTTTTCTTGTTCTAATTATTTATCATTCGTAAATCTAAGATATTTTTTATGTCGTCAATCCCAGTTTCCCACTGTCTTTATCATTGTCATCTCGTACCATCTTTCTTAAATATCTCTCTTACACTTTTGGGTGTGTACCCGTCTTCTCAGCTTCTCTTGCTCTCTTATGCAATGTTTTCAGAACCAGACCGGACATCGAACCTGTCTTGTTCATAGGTCCGACCAGTCGGGTCGGATTTAAGAACCGAATGATTTTATAAACATTTTATAAATATATATATATAATAAAAAAATTTTAAAAAAATAAAAAAACTGGTTAAACCACCGGTTCGCCGGTCCGACCGGCCGGTTCGTCCAAAATAGCTCAGAACCCCTAGCTGGACTTGTTCACCCACCGGTTTCCGATACGACCGGACCGGTTTTCAAAACAGTGCTCCTATGTATTGTGTCAAACATCTTATTTATTTTCACTTTCTTCCTCTACACCACTCAACCAATGAAATTTGCGCCTTTAAACTACTCAACTGCAAAAGTTTAAAGGGTAAAAGTGTATTTGTTTTTTTTTTAACGAGTAACTAATCAACTGTCGAGTACTTTGTACGTGACCCTCAATGGCTAAAGGATGTCCAAGCTAGCCAATAGTCCAGACGGACGGAGCCCCTAGCCAACCAGCCACCAATTCCCGGGCAAAACCTGACCCAAGCACCCGCCCAAAGGCACGATGGTAGAAGGTCGGTAAAACCGGGTGGGATCAAGAATCGAACTCAAGACCTGTGTCTTATATTACTTCATTCATACCTCTATTTTACTATTTAAACAAGACATCATTAGTATAAAAGTGTATTTATTGATTAAAGAAATTGGACGGGGAGTTGATTGGTGTTCACCAACGGCCCCGGCCTTCACATCACCGGTTCAGTAAGAAACGGTGTCAACACCGTCGCTAAAAATCACATGCGACATGTTCACAACAACTTCTAAACGAATAAACTTCTCTTTTGCTCCCTGTGGTTTGACAAAAGTAACCATTTTCATCCAAATTTTGAAATTTTGCAATTTTCCTCCATTAGTTTTAGAAAATTAACCATTTTAGTCCCTATGTTTTGACAAAAGTAACCATTTTCATCCAAAGTTTAAATGGACTTTGGATGAAAATGGTTAATTTTCTGAAACTAATGGAGGAAAATTACAAAATTACAAAATTTCAAAATTTGGATGAAAATGGTTACTTTTGTCAAACCACAGGGAGCAAAAGAGAAGTTTACTCCTTCTAGACACTAAAAATCATAAACCCTCCAAATCAAAATCATGATCCCCTTCTAGAATCCTAAACACCTTCACTACATTCACTATTTAACATAACTGAATCTCTTTTAATTTAAAGGGGTTTTTTTACATATATTCCGTTATTAGAAGTTTTTATTATATATTTATCATACCCTTTAAAAAAATTACACTTTTCTTATTGGAAGGAGGAAATATGAAATAAACTTTTTTATTTGAAAGAGGAAATCTGTTTTAGGAGGGGAACTACGTAATTGTTTTTTTCTTTTACTTGGGTAAATATATAATAAAAAAATTAGCAAAAGGAAACATGTAAATGCCCAAACTTTAAAATATTTAGATTAAAAATTACATACCATGACGCAAATCAATCAATTTTAAACAATAGAAAAAGAAAAATACCATATGACAATATGAGATAAAAGAAGGAAAAAAAAAAGAAAAGAAAAATAGCATATGTGGATATGAGATTACTTGTAAAAATTCACTACTAATTATCTTAGCAGGAGTCATGCATATATAAAAATTGGCGAAATAGTTGACTTGGAAATAGAGGATGACAAAACTGAAAAGAGGAGCAAACGAGTACGGTATAGCTAAGGTACATCAACCTTAAATTACTTTTTTTAAAACCATATGATCAAGTCAATTATCACCACCTTTTCAACATGGGGCTTGATATTTGAAGGAGTCACTTTATATGTATCGATGTTGATGGTATCAAACTATGTCTACTCGTTCATGCATTAGACTCTTGTTGTTAGGGGTGTTTATTGAGTCAAATAACAGTTTATTCAGTTTTGAAGATTTTGAATATTTTGAAACCGTATTCGAAACCTTACCTGACTCGAATAAAAGGTATGCTTATCTTATCCGATTCTATCCGAATAACTCGAAAAAACTTGGTTTTACAACTTTATTTTACACACTTTCTATCACTATAATCTATGTTTCTATCACTTAAACGCAAGTTTCTTATGAAATTATCATCCTAAACATATAAAGTTGTTTAAAACCTCAAGATGATGGTCTATGATCAAACAAATAACTAGTGTAGTGTAATATATTACTTTTCTAATAAACAAAAATCTGTACTTGTCATTTACACATCATTATCGCATTCTCAATTGCTACATTCCAATCAATAAGACAACCATAATTACATTTATTAAGTTCATTAATTATTTTTTTAAATAAAATTGATTGAGCCTCAAATTACATATTCTAATAAATTAAGTTTCAAAGGACACACAACATGTTCTTGGAGTACCTCAATTTTTATTTTAGTCTCTGTTTTGTATTAAATACATCTTATACGAAACAATAACATTAAAAATATATTAATATTAAAAAAGATTTTTTTAAACAAATTATATAAAAAATATAAAAATTTGAAATTTTTAATGTTTAAAGAAATTATATTATTATTTTGTTATTTAAAGCATTAAATTATAGGAAATTTTGATTACATTTAATATTAAAAATCGTCTTATATTTTCTAAATTTCAACTAGTGGACTATTTATTATATTTTTATTTATCACGTATAACACACGGGATACTAACCTAGTTAACAAAATATAATAATATAAATTTTCTAAACCAAAAGGGTTGTTTAATATTTTGACCACCATCATATATTGCCAATGACATATTGACATGTATGCTATGTTTATACCATGTTCTTAACAAAGCCAAAATGGTTGAATCATAAAAGAAACAAAAAAAACACAAGAAGGGTATAAAAATACAAAATCGTATAAGACTAGTTTGTGAAAAAAATATAATGTGTTTGTTCTTGATTTTTTTGGACCTAATCATATATGTTTTGGTAATATGACTTGATTTGGACTTGTTTAAAAATATAAATACAAAAACTAAGTCGTTACAATGTCAAAATTTCTAACAAAAAATACGAAAATTTTCTCAAACATTTTTAAAAATTTATATAAAGATATATAAACTCTAAATAATTTCTTAAGACTTCTAACCAAGATTCATGATTTTTAGAAATTGGTTATTAATTATTTATAATTTTAAAATATTTAATAAATCCTAAAATAAGAAGAATATAATTTTTGTAATTATAAAATCTCCATTGTGAAATAATACTTTAAAAAATGTTTTTTTTTTGAATTTCCTATATCCATTTAATAGTTTTTCTGAATTTTAATATAAAATTAAGAATTAATTAAAAATATATTTGGCCTTAGAAAAAAATCAAAGTTTGTATATTAGACTTAGAATATTTATAAAAGCTTACAAAATAATTCCTAGAATTTTTAGAGACATTTTAGTATTTATATAGTTTATGAATATTAAAATAATAGAATAAAATACTAAATAAAATATTATGATGGGATTAAATTCCCAAAGTTTACAGTAAATTTATATATATTTTAGTGATTGGTAAAATAAATTTCATGACTTATTTAAAGATCTACCTATCTGCAATAAAGTATAAAAACTTTAAAATATGAAGCTAAATATTTATTTCCTTATTTTTAGGAATATTTAGAAACTATAATGAAATAAAATAATTCCCTTTACTATCCTGCCAATACAAGAAAGTATCAAACTTTCGTTAACATTTTAGGAGGATTCCATTTTGTAGAAAATTAGGGAGGGTAAATAGTTGTCATTTAATTTAGTTTTACAATGACAGTTGTTAAACTCTTTTTATAACTCTGATGATTAAAATAGAACTAAACACACGAAGACTAATTAAGAAAATAGTTTAAGGGAAATATGACAAAATTGATTTATGTTGGCTAAGGTTGATGTTAATTAACCATTTCTAAATACTCCCCTTCATTCTCTGATCAAGAGTTTTTCTAATATAGACACTTTTTAAATCCAGCCAGTGGTGTGTTTTTTACCCAAACCTGAAGAAACATTCAAAAAAACCTTACTATGAGCCTGGAAAACCCAAAACTCAAAAAGCCCAACCTGAGAAACTAATAAATCCAAACCTAAAAACTTTATATCATTCGGTCTTTGGTTATATTTGGGAGAAATTAGGGTCTGCCTGCATAACCCGAATTAGGTTGTGGTTTTTTGCTTGTTAAACATATTTTGGTTGTGCTTTGTTAAACATTTAAGATTGTTAAACACATTTTGGTTGTGGTTTGTTAAACATTTGAGATTGTTAACCATATTTTTGCTTATTAAAGATTTGTTTTTGTGGTGGTTTTTTGCTGCTTAAACATTTTTTTTGTTGTTAAAATTAGTGTTATTGCATGTATATGGCTGCGAATAAACTTTGGTTATTTGATTTTGTTCTTGTTTCTATTTTTGTATCTTGAATAACCAGACCCAAGAAACCTAAAACCCTTAGAACAACCCGAACATCACCCCTAAATCCGGTGAGACTGATTATTGCAATGTTTCACATAACAAAGTAACTAAATCACCTTCTCCAACACCATGTAAAGAAAGTTTTTTTAAAATCATTTCACTAAGTCAAGATAGTGAAACATTCAAATCAAATAATCATTATGTCAAGATAGTAATTTTTTTTTTTCTTAAAACGTAAAATTCACCATGCCAATATAATGACGTCATAAGATCATATATAAATGATCAAACACACTAATTTAAAGCTAGTACAAACATTATTATGAAACCATTCACACATACAAGTAAATATAATGAATGAAGATAATGGAGATGTAATATTTCTTTGTTTCTTTTTCTGCTCTTAGCTTGTTCTACTCTTTCTTTGCTTCTTCCTTTTGCTCTTTGGTTTATATTCTCTTCAAATGTATGTAGATTTTCAAGAATCAGAGAAAATATGTATAATTTGCATTTTAAAGCGAAAGAGGTAAAGTAAAATGAAATAGAAGTAATCATATTTATAGGTCAATTTGACTAAAGGGATAAAATCATTCAGTGAAAAAGGGGTCTGTGAGGTTCGAAACTCTCTCGCAGCGGTACCCCGGGATTCTTCCAATAGGAGGTCTCGGGTTCGAAACCCTCACGCAGCGAAAAAGGGGTTTGTGGAGGGTCAGGAGGTTTTCCTGTGAGGTTTCCTCCTGATGTGGCTATGGGGCTCATTGGAGGTTCAGGTAACTAAACCTTGGTGACATGGCCTGAAAACAATAGGATCACACGATTAAGACCTTCGCCGTTCAAAAAAAAGTTGATCCAAACGACCGCCGTGGTTCAGATCAAACCTACGGTCGATCCAATCATTGGTTCGAGCGATCATTGATTACCAAATCACCTTTTCTTTTTCTTTTTGTAATAATAACGTTATAATTTGTGTTGTCCTTCTTTGACCTTCACTTTATAAGAATTTTACACATGTTTACAAGTTTAGAAGAGTATAATTGATTTAATAAATTTTTGCAAGATTTAAAATAAATTTAAACATTTTTTACTTTTGTATTTTATAAGGCTATGTGTTATGCAAAAGCCCCCATCACTCCACGTAGGCGTCACGTAGGCGCCACATAATCAACCAACACCATCACCCCCTTATTACTCCACATCATCTTTACATATGTTATCCATCACTCTCCCATCACTTCACATCATCACCCCTTTTCCTCCTTTTTCCCCCTTTCTTTTTCTTTCACCCGGTGATGCCCCTCACGTCTGCCCCCTCACGCCCCTATTCACGCCCTTGTGTAATGGAGGGAGGGCGCCACCAAGACGTGACCGGCCCCTCTCATACCCCATCACACACCATAACACATAGCATAAACAACATATGGTGATTTTCTCTTTGATGCTATCTTTAAGATTTTACGGATTGCTTGTCTTTCACGTGCAAGATCAAACAAACAAACAAACATACCCAGTATATTCCCACTGTGTGGGGTCTGGGGAGGGTGAGACGAAAACAAACCTTACCCCTACCCCAGATGTGGTAGAGAGGCTGCTTCTAAGGAGACCCTCGGCTCAAAACCGTACCCTTTTTTTTTTTTTTTTTTTGAGTATTGTAGGTATATATATATAAAAAATACAATATATACATAGATACCATTATTATTATTATTATTATTATTTTCACATGCAAGATCATAAGTAAATAATAGGGGAATGATTCTTTCAAATATAAATTAGTTTTTTTTTTATTCTTTATATTTTCTTGTGATAATTTTTGAGAAAAAAACTTGCAAGGTTTCATTGAATCTTCTAATTTGCAAAATCATTTAGTTAAAATTAATCATCGTTTTTTCATCTTTTGGTTACAACTTTAGCATTGTTGCAGGATCGTTTCAAGCCTTCTGATGGCCTAAAGCAAGTTTAAGAACCAAGGCCTTTTTCGACTGTAAATAAAAACTCTCCAAGTTTGAGACACAAACTATAAATTATCATGAAAAAGAAACTACAAAAGGTATAAATCGCAAACAAAATGCATACATCAATTACTAACATGACAATCTTGGCAAAAAACAAGATAAATTGGTTGATTTATGTGAACAATTATTGTATTTTGGGTTGAAATAGTTAACACATTAATATAGAACGAGTTGAAATGGTTAACACCTTAGCATAATATGGGTCAAGATGAGTAACCTAAAACTATTTAATAAAAAGAATTTAAACAGCTAAAAATTATCTATAATATGTTTGATGAGAAAATCATTAAAAATTATTAAAATAAATTATTTTAAGTTGAAATAAATTGAAGCTTTTTTAAAATGACTCTTTTAGACCCAAATTATTGTTTACTTAAAGTTCATCTTGACCCACACTCATTACAATCCGAACTCATTCCGACTTGTTACCCAACCAGACCCAGCCCACCTATCTTGCAAGACTTATTAATTACAAGTATTAAACGACCAAAAATTGTACTGCAATCGGAATCAGCTACAACTTAAAAGCCTATTTATCCTGAAAATTTAAGGCCCTTGGATTTTTGAGGCCCAAAGATATGGGTTTTTTATTTTTTTAGTTTTATTTTTAAATTATGGTGAGTTGGCCTTGCATTGTTGATCTTAATCTTCCAGCACTTGACATCCTCTTGAGTTATTTGAATTAAATATCCCTAAGGTACTTAATCAACTGTCTAAAATATGAACATGTCCTTATTTATCTTGTCTTAGTGGTAAGATGGAGATATTGGGAAAGTGATAGAAGACCAAGTCCCGGGTGTGATTCTTGTTCCCACCCGGTTTAACCGACTTTCCACCGTCGTGCCTTTGGGCGGGTTCTTGGGTCAAGTTTTCCTCGGGAATTGGTGACTTGTGGGCTTGGGGCTCCGTCCGTTTGGAGTAGTGGTCAGCTTGGGCATCCTCTAGCCATTGGGGGCCGCGTACGAAGTACTCGGCAGTTGATTAGTTGGCCGTTCAAAAAAAATTTTCATTCATAATCTTTTATTATCAAAACAAATGAATTCATTTAAGTATGAGTATGACCATTGTTCTTCAGTTTATTGAGATCTAGCATTATCCCTTTCGAGTTAATACGTAGACATAAAACCTATACCTTTGCGTAGCCAAAAGACATGTTTAGAAAATTTAGCGTGAAGATTTTCTTTTCTCAAAATTTCTAGTACCTCACATATAGTGAGCATGTCTCTTTCATTATTTAAATATATCAAAATATTGTCAATAATGTTTTTTAGCAGCAACACCTAGAATATTTTGAATAAATTTGACAACACCTAGATAATCTAGAATAATGTTGACACCCCAAGGCTCGAGCCTACAACCTTTTGCTTGGGGTAAGAATGCCTAACCACAACATCAAAATTTATTGTCAATAAATACGATCACTGATCGGTCTAGCATTAGCAGCAACACTTGATTATGATGAAGTTGGGGCGATTGTCAATCCGAATGACATCAAGAGAATTTGGTAATGTCAATGTCATGTTTGAAATGTTGTCTTTGCGTTGTGCCTTTCTTTTAGTTTCAAGTAATGTTAGCACGATCTGAGATAAATCCTAAAGAACTTGCATGTGCTCTTCGCAATTGATTGAACATGTCTTGGGTAATGTATATTTATTATTCACTATAATCTACTCAACTTTCTTTACTTAATGCACATTCTTAAGCTTTCATCATTTCTTTTTCACAAATAAAACTGGTTCTTCTTATGATGTACTTAGTCACATCAAATTCCGTATCTAGGAGGTCCTCTAGTTGAGTCGTCAACTCTTTCATCTCTGTTGGATCCAAACTATATGGTGCTTTGGTGATGTCTGAGCCCCTAAAAAAATATCAATCTAGAATTCGATCTAGTGGTACTCTAGGTGTTCCTCAAGGAACACCTCAATGAAATTATATACCGAATGTATGTCATACCCCATCCTATGGCTTTAAAGTTATAATATTTAAATATCATTATTAAGAATTAAATCCACCACAATTTCATCCAAACACATACATATTTTTATTGTCTAAACATATAACAAAATACATGACAATGTTTATTATTTCATTAATCTAGGTCCAAGTATTCCTAGATATGTCTTCACTACTTCATCTAACTTGTTATACATGTAAAACAAGAATTTGATCAATTATTTGCATCGTTGGTGAGAATTCATACATGTTTATAAGTTACATATAAAAGGATACAAACCAAAGTGTATATGGAATTGATTCAATGTATGCATTCCTACAAGTTTTCTAGAATCATTACATAGCTTGTAAATAAGAATACTAGTCCTTGAATTTAAGTATATAGTCTAGTACGCATTGTAGTATGAAAGAATTCAAATAAGTCTTCTCATAAGTCTTCTAAATGAAAGAATTCTAGCAAGTATTGTAATAAGTATTTATAGTCCTCAACAAAAGTCTTAAACAAGTGTCAAAATATGACTTTACATATTTCCCCTTCCTAATTTGCAAAACAATATCTTTTTTGTATTGTTTCATAACAAAATCAAATAAATCATTACCACTATTGGATTATGATGACTCTCCAAAGAACGCCATGTAGGAAACTATATTCTTGAGGAAACTATATTTTAACTATTCATCTAAAAAACTTTCATCCAATCTGTAATCAAAATATATTATACACCAAGTAGAATCTTTTTATTCTTGAGGTTTTCCTTACAAGTAGAATCATAATGTCCATACTCTTTACAAATTTGACATTATCTTGTCTTCTTTGTCGCTTTTATGATCGACTCTTCTTGTTTTGATTCATATGTTTAGTGAACCATAAACTTTACTCTTGTATGCGATAGGAACTCTTATTGGAAGTTTACATTCTGCTTATGTCCAATCATCTCTACTATCCTATCCCTTTTACTTGGTGTTGGTGCAACAATTTGCAGCTCATCGGATTTTTTCATGTAACTTTGTACGTAGTCTTTATACAGAGAAAGCTAACCAATGTTTTCATACAAACGATTAATTGTATAGCTTCACATCGTGGTCTGGTAGGAACAGCATCCCTTGTCCAATGTCTAAGAATATATTACTTGGGAAACTCTCTTACATCACACATCCTTAAAACGTAGAAAATATGTCTGCGCAACAATCCAAATTGTTCGTATTGTATGCAACTACTAAGAATTATAGAATCTTATTTATGAAATATAACCCATCATTAAAAACACTACAACGTCAACAAAAGATTACTCAAAAAATACTGATTATAGTTAACATACCCATAAAACTTAGCTCAAAGAATGAAGAACATTGTTGTTCAAAATCTTTTACAAAAAAACTTCAAAAAATCGCCTACTGTGACATCTAGTACCTGACCACCCGGCAACCGTAAGGTATGCGTACTTTAATTTATTACATGGAATAAACATCAATGAGAAGAGAAGTGATGATCATGTCCACAGTACTTCATGACATCATCCACCACCTGAGCTAACTAAGTGTAGTAGGACTAGTTCTTACAACAGTATAGTGGCAACAGGGTGAAACTACGGAACAACAAGAATGATAATCATGATAACGTAACTTCATGATAACAACATCATTCACACAAAATACTAACATTGTATAATAAGACTAGTTCTTATATAACTTTGTTAAGAACAACGAGAACACACAACATTGAGAACAAAAATCATTGGTGAACACAACAACAATTGATTACTATTGAACTGTATGTATTGTATCACAACAATTATGTGCCATGTATTCAAGTTTAACATTGTAAATCCCTCACACGAATCGCTGACCATTTAGTTTGACGTGACTAAACCGACGACAACATAGTGGTACCATAGGTTTGACAAACCTCCGGACGGTAGGGCCGGTATGTTGATCGTATTGAACATTGGTCGTTAACGTATGACTGGTGACAGGGCGACAACAGTCAGGGTCTGGTAAGCGACACATGGTGATATTAATCTACAGTGATAATTGTAATTAATCCTTCGATTCTATTGACTAATAGACTAAGGAATTGATTTTCTCTCATGTCACAATACTGGTAATATTTTCGTTGAAGTCTATGGAAACACAGGGTGGTAGAGGTAAATCGGATGCATTGTAATCCGATTACGTGAGGATTTCAATGGATTCCTTTTAGGCTCTATGCACTCCAAGCGGATAACATATATCAATTGGTTAACTAACACTTCTATTATTAGTAATGAGTAACAGTTAACCCCACCAGTGAGAGAATAATAATAAGGATCAGATTAAATTAATCTATTTTCCTTAAAACATTGAGGGTTTATCAATACTTCGGGTTGATAACTAAAACCCTCTTACTATATTATTCTACCTATAACACACTAGGTGATGAACATAAACAGACGGGTGAATATCAAATGGGTTGAACATGTGAGATGAAAATGGGCATCCATAGTTGTATTGAAAGTGGTGTTGAGATCTGTTAGGTATGTGGTGGGATGTCGGCTAGGGCTTGTTCCCCTACGTATGCCCTATATATAAGCATAGCTAATAGGATGAGATACTACTTGTAAATATAACTATGGAGAGGCCATTGTGTGAACACATGAATCAAACATTAACAAGAATCAAGTATGACATCGTGACTGTGTATGTGAACAATTCAATGTTTTCAAATACTAAATTTATGAACTCACCAACCTAGTGTTGACTTTCTTTAACTACATGTTTTCTAAAGTGACGAACATGTTTAGTCACCAGACATCAGGGAAATAGCTAGTGGAATTTTAGAAGACCTAGCTACATTTTGTGTCTAGCATATTTTTGAATGACAAAAACAATGAATCATCTTTTGTAGATCTTGTACAGTTACAAGATAGAAACTCATTGATTCTTTTGGATATATTTACTTGGTTAAATTATGAACGTAACATTGTAATTTAACTTTGTAATTCTATATCATTTTCATGTTAGCATTTCTCATTTATATCTCATGTGCTATGTAAACAATCTGATCATTTTGATTATCAAACGATATCGCGCCTTGAAAACCTTCCGCCCGACAGGAAAGTCGATCCAGCCCGCCGGCTCGGAGGTTGACAGATTGGTATCAGAGCCATGGTTATAGAGAAATATAGGTCATATTACTAAAACGGTTTGGCCTAGTCTATAACCTAGGGAGCCACATGTAGAGAAAATAATACACAGGATTCTATGTGCATGCGTCTTCTGCGTTCGATCACTGCACTAACCGATTTTCTTAAGGTTTTGATCAGAATGCCGCCAAGAAGACCTCCACCATTGTTGCCACAACCACCGCATTCACCTCACTCCTTAACACTGACACCACCTACATCTCCTCATCAACCACCTCCTCCTCCACCACCACCCAACAATGAGTTGGATCCTGCTACCATTGCATTGGCTACACTGTTGACTAGCCAACTGCGGAAAGTAATCCCCCATATGATGAACAGGATTAACTCCAACAGTGGCAAACATACTGGCCACTCATCTGGTGAAGGCAGTGGCAACACTAGACACCAGCAGGATTACTCCTACAAAAGTTTTGTGGGATGCAAGCCACCTACATTCAGTGGCAGTGAGGGAGCAGTCGGATTGATCCAATGGATTGAGAAGATGGAAACAAACTCTTGACATTAGTGGCTACCCTGAACAGTATAAGGTGAAATATGCTGCTGGCTCATTCAACAAAAGAGCACTGTGGAACGTTGAAGAGATGAGGAATTGTCTATGCCTTGGGAGGAATTCAAGACTTTACTGAGGGCAGAGTTTTGCTCGAGGAATGAGCTAAAGAAGGTTGAAACTGAGCTACTCAACCTTGTCATGGTTGGTGCTGGGCATCTGGCCTACACCACCAGATTTCATGAGTTATCTACATTTGCACCGGATATAGTGCCCACACTGGAGAAAAGAATCGAGCGGTATGTCGGTGGACTACCGGCATGTGTTCAAGGGCATGTCATTGCTGCTCATCCAACAACTCTAGAGATGGCTGTTACTATGTCATCAACACTGAAAGACGTGATGGCTGCCTCTAGGGCACTAAAGAAAGAATCTGAGGCAGCAAAAGTTGGAACTTCAAGAAAGCCGGATAAACGCCCAGCTAAGAAACAGAAGGTGGTCAAGAACTTTGCTGCGACCACCCAAACACCAATGGCTAGTCAACCACCACCACTACAGATCAAGAGGCCTTACACTGGCACAACACCTTTGTGCAACAGCTGTTAGTATCATCATCCACCAACTACATAGTGTCGACAGTGCAACAACTGTGGGAAGTTTGGCCATTGGGCTAATAAATTCCGCGGCACGGGAGCCCTGAACAGAAACAATAATGAAGCTACTGCTGCTGACAACCGGTGTTGCTACATCTGTGGCGAGCCGGGACACTTTTCTCGGGATTGTCCCAAGAAAAATCAACCAAGGGCTCAAGTAGCGAGAGGTAGAGCCTTTCAGATTGGAGCAGCTGCTGCTCGACAGGACCCGAATGTCGTCACGGGTACATTTCTTCTATCTGACTTTTATGTATCTATATTATTTGACACTGGTGCGGATCAGAGTTTTATCTCATCTGACTTTGCATGTCGGAATGGATTGGCTATCTCTTAACAGAGTTGAGTTCGTCTGTTCCGAAAAGCTCCTACGTATTCCAGTGGAGAACAATCAAATTTTGGAAATTCATGGAGATCAAGCAAATCACAGTGTCAAGATAATATCATGTATGAAGGCACACAAGCTTCTAAGGAAGCAGTGTACCGCATTTCTAGCTCACGTTGTGGAGAAAGACAAGAAAGCGATCAAGATTCAAGATTTACCAATTGTGAAAGACTACGCGGACGTGTTTTCGGATGACTTACTAGGATTGCCTCCGGAGAGATCTGTGCAGTTCCAAATTGATTTAATTCCTGGAGCGGTTCCTGTAGCTAAGTCTCCTTATAGACTCGCACCATCAGAAATGCAGGAACTGTCCAATCAATTACAAGAGCTACTCGATAAGGGATTCATTCGACCGAGCTTATCCCAGTGGGGAGCCCCGGTTCTCTTTGTCAAGAAGAAGGATGGATCTTTTAGAATGTGCATCGATTACAGAGAGCTCAAAAAACTCACCATCAAGAATCAGTACCCGTTACCGAGGATTGATGATTTGTTTGATTAGTTACAGGGAGCTCAGTACTTTTCGAAGATAGACCTGCGTTCGGGTTATCACCAGCTCCGGATTCAAGAGGAAGACATACCCAAGACGGCTTTTCGTACCCGATACGGTCACTACG
This sequence comes from Mikania micrantha, assembly GCA_009363875.1. Lineage (NCBI taxonomy): Eukaryota > Viridiplantae > Streptophyta > Magnoliopsida > Asterales > Asteraceae > Mikania > Mikania micrantha. The sequence goes on along the minus strand of CM018691.1, from coordinate 91,648,658 downwards.
AATTCATGGTGATGCCATTCGGAATGACGAACGCACCGGCAGTGTTCATGGATCTTATGAACCGGGTGTGCAAGCCATATCTAGATCAGTTCGCTATCGTCTTCATTGATGATAGATTGATCAACTCAAGAAGTGAGAATGAACAACATCTCAAGACAATCTTTGAACTTTTGAAGAACGAGCGACTATATGCCAGATTCTCCAAGTGTGAATTCTGGTTAAGAGAAGTTCAGTTCTTGGGTCACGTGATTAACAGTAATGGTATTCACGTGGATCCTGCCAAGATCGAAGCAATCAAGAATTGGGATGTGCCCATAACACCAACAGAGATCAGATCATTCTTGGGATTGGCGGGTTATTACAGGAGATTCATTTCGAATTTCTCTAAGATAGCCTTGCCTCTGACCAAACTCACACAGAAGAGTGAACCATATGTGCGGACACAGAAACAAGAAGATGCATTTCAAACATTGAAACAAAAATTGTGCAACGCTCCAATCTTAACACTCCCAGAGGGCAATGATGACTTTGTATTATATTGTGATGCTTCTCATCAAGGACTTGGTTGTGTTTTAATGCAATGAGACAAAGTTATTGCCTACACATCAAGACAACTGAAGATACACGAGAATAACTACACAACACATGACTTAGAATTGGGAGCTGTTGTCTTTGCTTGAAAGATTTGGAGACATTACCTGTATGGTACCAAATGCACTATCTTCACAGATCACAAGAGTTTACAAACATATTTGATCAGAAGGAGCTTAACATGAGACAGAGACGTTGGGTTGAGCTCCTGAACGATTACGTTTGTGTGATCATATATCATCCGGGCAAAGCTAATGTTGTTGCAGATGCTTTGAGCCGGAAGGAAAGAGTCAAACCCCTGCGCGTTAGAGCAATGGGAATGACTATGCAAACAAGTCTGAGAGATCAAATCATACAAGCACAACAAGAAGCAATGGCAAGAAACAACTTGAAGAACGAGCTCGATTGTGGAGCCAAAAACATTTTGAGACGAAACAAGATGGAGTTATCTACTTTCAAGATCGTGTTTGGATCTCGGCAGTAGATAAAATTCGAACACTCATTCTTGACGAGGCACACAAAACACGATATTCTGTTCATCCTGGTGCTGATAAGATGTACCAAGATCTTAGGTCATTTTATTGGTGGCCCTGTATAAAGAAGGATATTGCTACTTATGTTGGCAAATGTCTAACATGTGCCAAGGTCAAAGCTGAACACCAGAAACCGTCAGGTTTGCTGGAACAACCAGAGATACCACAATGGAAGTGGGAACAAATAGCTATGGATTTTATTACCAAGCTACCCCGTACTTCCAGCGGATGCGATTCTATATGGCTCATCATTGATCGATTGACCAAGTTCGCACACTTCTTGCCGATTAGAGAGAACTACAAGATGGAAGAGCTAGCAAGACTTTATGTTGAGGAAATAGTAGTTCGGCACGGGGTGTGTAACATTAGTGCCGGAACCGCCACCGGAACAGTGATCTCTACAGTACAGGAACAGTAAAACAGGTATGAATCACACATTTCAGTATTTTTCATATTCATGTCATTTATCATTATCATGGTGAGTTGTCATAGAACAGTTTCAGACACATTTAACAGAAACACAGTTCAGAACAATGGTTCTTGAGTCGGATAATTATCTGGCAACACAGAACTATTATGTGATTATTTGATTAGGATTTATTATGTATAAACGTATGTGAGGCCTTACAGAACAAAACACACGAATATTGTTATGTGAATGCTAAATTGACGGGTTATTCGTATAGGTGACGATCTGTACGAATATATCTGAAGGTTTAACGTTCTGAATGATATTCTATAATTAGAAAACAAGGTTGAAAAGTTTAGTTATCGCCGTATTCGTACGGGTGACGATTCGAACGCATACACGCGACGACCGTACATTTCGACTTAAACAGTTAATGTTATTTTAAATTTTTATATAAACAAAAAGATATTAGTTAATTTATTAGGAATCACAACCTAAAATAATTTTATAAATTCTATTTTTATAACCGTGTCGTTTCATCGCGAAAATCCTCGCGATCCGGCCTTTTTCGCGAAACCGATCGAGACCGAACATCGGGTGGCGGTGATACATTAAATGATAACATTTAATGCATCACCAACCAACACCAACTCATTTTCTTAACCCAATCTCGTCACTTTCTCTCTCTAGCTCTCTCTCACTAAAAAGTTAACCTTCTCTCTAAGATTGGAAGCTCGTTTCAAGTTGGATTCGATCAAATTTGGTGTCATCTTGATCCTCTCATCTCGTAGATTACGGAAGTACAAAGAAATCAAGCTTTTACCCGTCGATTTTGAGGTAAATCTTCATTTTAAATTCGGTTTTAGTGGGTATCACGAACCCATTTCGTTTGGTAGTTTGTTCGGTCTAAACACTTAGAAAACACATGGATAAACACGTATGAGTAACTAGAATGCTTTAGAAACTAACCTGTAACAGATTAGGATTGAAATGGGATGAAGATGATGCAGGTTCGTGGACAATTTCGATCGGCCGAACCTTTTGATCTAGCCGAACCCTATGAGCCACGAACCTATGTCCCTGCAACGAACCCTGTGGATCTGAGCCGAACCTGTTGCCACCTGCAACGAACCTGTCGAGCCGAACCCTGGGTCATACGAACCTGTAACAGACGAACCTAAGTGAGACGAACCTTAGCTGATCAACGAACCCTAGAGCCGAACCTCTAGTGAACGAACCTAATTGAGACGAACCTTCGATCGCGAACCTAATCATTTAAGGATGCGCCGAACCTAATACTTAAAGGTTCGCCGAACCTACTCTGCATGTCAATAGGTTCGCTGCCTTCATGGCTGTTGAACCTAAGTGTTGGCTAATTTGGGAAAATTCAGTACATAGGGCAGTTGGATTTAGGAGTAAGAACAAGGAAATGAATATACAAGCACTCAAAGTTTAGAACGAACTAAGAAAACTGGCATTAGTGGAGGCTAGAACTTAAGGTGTTAGTGTTAATTTCAATATTTACGCCTAACACTTAACAAAATTTCATGTGATGGTATAATTATATTGAATTGTTCAATTGAATCATTCCAAGCCAAGCTATACACGGACGAACAAAGTTCAAGTTGGAAATCAAATAGAAATCAAAGAAGTTCAATTGGGCCTAAGTGGGCCCAATGGGGTTTAATTAAGCCCATCATGTAGTAAATGATTTTGTAAACTCAAGTAATGAAATTTTGATAAAATCTCATTTATTTATAACTTATTAGATTTCATTAAATGATCTTGACCTAATATGGATTTAATTGGAAGTTAAATTGTAATGCTTTGGTTTAAATACTTACTTGAATTGATTGAATTGGGATTTGTTATAAAATAGACGATTTAATTGTCTGGAATTGTTTTAAAAACAAAGGAAACTCTGCCGAAATTTTCTAAAATTTAAAGGTAAGTTAGTAACTAATCATGGGAATTGGGATCATAAGAAGGGTAATTAAGATAGAGTAGATCTTAGATACACTTAGTACTAAGACACTTAGTTGCACACACAACAAGACTCAAGGTCTTAGGCACAACGACTACTACGCGTACTTATTATATTCGAATTCTTATAAAATAACTCAGGAACCGAAGAAACTTAGCTTACATACAGGAGCGCGCATTTTGTGTTAGATCAAATTACATAGCAGCACAGGTGAGTTCATTGCCCCTTTTCTAACATTTTTGTTTTAAAAACGCGGGGCTGAGAAGCATGCGTAAACTGTTTATTTAAATTGTTTGTTTGAATGCTTTTAAATTATATGTTTTACATATATATAAATGTTATCCTAGATCATATCTAGGAAGATTTTATGCAGGTTATTAACTGATTTACTTATTTATTAAGTGAATAATCAAGTTAAACTAAACTTTTCAACAAGTCAAAGCATTTCAAACAGATCAAACTAGACATTTTGACAAAACAAGTGGGTGAGTTCAAGGGATCAAAACAAACATTTTGACAAAACAAGGGTGTGAGTTCAAGGGATCAAAACAAACATTTTGACAAAACAAGGGTGTGAGTTCAAGGGATCAAATCAAACATTTTGACAAAACATGTGGGTGAATTCAAGGGATCAAATCAAACATTTTGACAAAACAAGTGTGGGACATCAAGACATCAATAAAACAATCTTTGCAAAGACAACATTCAATGTTCTACAAACCAAGTGTTTGTTGAACAATGAATCAAGTGTACAACCGATCAATGAATCTTGTATTCTATGATCAATACATCAAGTACATCTTGTGACAGAAACAGACGATCATTAAATCATTTTTAAGGGAAAGTCTGGGAAATATCAGAGATAGCATACGCCAAAAACATTGACGAAACATAAAATCCTGCATTTCAAGAAGTCCTAGCTAGACCGTTTGACTTGTAGGTCGTATGTTTGAGGATATTTACAGTTTCCCTAACTACTAAGTACCTAGATTGACAGACTAGTCTACTCGAGTAAGACCAAAGGCCCCAATCATAAGGACTTAGATTTTATTAAATGTTTACTTACTTGTTTAATTAAGCATTTATAACTGTTTATACAATTGTGTGGTTGATCATATTGTATGATGAACTTAAGGAATCAACAGGGATTTCAAATGATTGTAATGACAGGAACAATAAACAGAGGTACATATGGGATTGTGTTAAGGGTAAAAATGCTTAATTATCATTAACAACAGTGTCATATGTGAATTAGTATGTGGTGGGATGTTGGCTGGGCGGGCGGTAAGTTCGACCCTACATATGCCCTATATATAAGCATACCGATTTGGATATTACATGTGAAGTTAATGAGGTTAGGGTCTTTACCAAAGGAGGTTTTCAAATCATTTTCAAATCATTTTCAAATACTAAACTATATGAACTCACCAACCATGTGTTGACCTTTATTTTGCATGACTTCTCAGGTGACGAACAGGTCAATTAGGAAGTCATTTCTTTTGGACTAGGACTTCAGATAGAAGACTAGTATTTTGGACCTGCATACTTTTGAAGACATCATGATATAAATTATTTTGTATATCTTGTGTAAATACAAGATAGTCATTTATTGATGTTTTACAATAGATTTACATTGTTAAATTATAAACGTTACTGCTGTAATTTAACTTTGTAATTCTATTTTAATTAGCATTTCTCATTTATATCATGTGCAATGTAAACAATCTGATCACTCCTGATTATCACTTCCGATATCGCGCCCCGGGAACTTTCCGCCCGACGGGGACCCCGATCCTACCCCGCCGGCTCGGGGTGTGACAGATTGGTATCAGAGCCATGGTTATAGAGAAATATAGGTCACTTATTTAAATGGTTTGGCCTAGACTATAACCTAGGGACCCTGCATGTAGAGAACATAGGACTTAAGACTTATTTGCATATTGTCTTCTGTATTCGATCATTGCACTAACCGATGACTTTATTGGTTATGATCAGAATGCCTCCACGAAGACAACCTCCTTTGATACAGCTACCACCACAAGACTTGGCTCCACACTCCTCCACACCGTCTCCGAATGACTCTCCACCACCACCTCCTCCACCTCCTCCTCCCCCTCCTCCATTGATTACTCAAGCATCTGCTTCAGGCACAACACCGACTATGGACCCTGCTACTATCGCTCTGGTGACGTTACTGAGTAGCCAGATGACGAATCAGATGAAAGAAGCTATACCGGAGATGTTCCTTCGTCTTCGTAATGAGATCCTCAATACTGGCAACACATCAGGAGAAGCCAGTGGAAACACTGGAGATTCATCTCACTACTCCTACAAGTCCTTTGTAGGATCTAAACCACCCAGTTTCAGTGGGTCTGAAGGCGCCGTTGGATTAATCCAATGGATTGAGAAGATTGAGGCAACATTGGATCTTTGCAGCTGCCCCGAACACCACAAGGTCCGTTACTCAGCGGGAACATTCAACAAACGGGCTCTGACCTGGTGGAACGGTCAGATAAATGCCCGAGGAAGAGAAGAAGCCATGGCCATGCCATGGGAAGACTTCAAGACACTGCTGCGAACAGAATTCTGTCCCAAGAATGAACTGCAGAAGTTGGAGGTTGAACTATCCAACCATGTGATGAAGGGGGCTGATCACATGGGGTACACTACTCGTTACCACGAGTTAGTTGCTTTGGTACCAGATATGGTACCAACTCTGGAGAAAAGGATAGACAGATATGTGGGTGGACTTCCCGCCTGCATTCAGGGTATGGTTGTTTCAGCCAACCCTACTACTGTTGAATCTGCAGTGAGACTGTCTGGGAAACTCACTGACCTCATGGTAGCCTCTGGAGTCCTAAAGAAGGAGGCTGAACCCAGTAAGAACAAAGCTGAATCTTCAAAGAAACCCTCCCATCATCAGAAGAAGAAACAGAAGACCATCAAGAACTACACGGTGGCCACACCTCTCCAACAAGTAACAGCAGCACCACAAAACCCCAACCGCAAGCCTTACACTGGCACGTTTCCTCTGTGTGCCAAGTGTCAGTATCACCACACTGCTGACACTCCCTGCAAGCATTGCACGGGATGTGGAAGAAAGGGCCATTGGGTCCAATACTGTAGGATGACACCTAACCAAGCAGTCAACAATGCTGCTTTGGCTCTTCCTCCACCAGCAAATCAGAACAATGGTGGATGCTATAATTGTGGCGAACAAGGCCACTTTGCGAAGAACTGCCCAAAGAAGGCTCAACCAGCAGTTCAAGCACCCCGTGGACGAGCCTTTGCCATCGGAGCACCAGCTGCACGCCAGGACCCAAATGTGGTCACTGGTACGTTTCTCTTACATGACTTTTATGCATCTGTCTTATTTGATACTGGTGCGGATCAGAGTTTTATCTCTACCGACTTTGCATGCCAACTAGATTCCATAGAGGAACAGTTAGACTCCCCTTACATTATAGAAGTAGCTAACGGGAAACAGATCACAGTTAGTACAGTTTATAGGAACTGCCCATTGACACTAAATGATTTTACATTTACCATCGATTTGATACCGATGGAGCTGGGTAGTTTTGACATCATTGTTGGAATGGATTGGCTTTCATCTAACCGAGTGGAAGTCATCTGTTCTGAGAAGCTGCTTCGAATTCCATTGCCGAGTGATCGTGTATTGGAAGTTAAAGGGGATCAAGCAAAGCGAAGTGTCAAAATCATTTCTTGCATAAAGGCGCGTAAATGTCTACAGAAACGGTGCGTGGCATTCTTGGCTCATGTGATGGAAAAAGAGAAAGACAAGAAGAAGATTCAAGATGTACCAGTAGTGAAAGAATATCCTGAAGTATTCCCCGAAGACCTACCAGGTTTGCCACCTGCGCGACCGGTAGAATTTCGTATTGACTTAATTCCTGGAGCAACTCCTGTTGCTAAATCTCCTTACAGGTTAGCACCTTCAGAGATGCAGGAATTGTCTAATCAGTTACAGGAGCTACTTGACAAGGGTTTCATCAGACCGAGCTACTCACCTTGGGGAGCTCCGGTCTTGTTCGTGAAAAAGAAAGACGGATCGTTCAGAATGTGCATAGATTACCGTGAACTGAACAAACTAACCATCAAGAATCGGTATCCATTACCGAGGATTGATGATTTGTTTGACCAACTGCAAGGAGCTCAATACTTCTCCAAGATTGACTTGCGGTCCGGATATCATCAGTTGAGAGTTCAAGATGAAGACATACCGAAAACGGCCTTCCGAACAAGGTATGGGCATTATGAATTTATGGTGATGCCCTTCGGATTGACAAATGCACCTGCAGTTTTCATGGATCTCATGAACCGAGTGTGCAAGCCGTACTTGGATCAGTTTGTCATTGTCTTTATCGATGACATACTGATTTATTCCAAGACCAAAACAGAACATGAGCAACACCTTAGAAAGATCTTGGAGCTGTTGAAAGAAGAGAAACTCTATGCCAAATTCTCCAAATGTGAGTTTTGGCTAAGAGAAGTTCAATTTCTGGGTCATGTGGTCAACAGCGAGGGAATTCATGTAGACCCTGCCAAGATTGAAGCGATAAAGAATTGGGACACTCCGAAGACACCGACGGAGATACGGTCTTTTCTGGGATTGGCGGGTTATTACAGAAGGTTTATCTCAAACTTTTCTAAGATAGCCTTGCCTCTCACTAAGCTAACCCAGAAAAGCGAACCGTTTGTCTGGGAGCGGAAACAGGAAGATGCTTTTCAGACATTGAAACAGAAACTGTGTGATGCTCCAATTCTATCTCTCCCAGAGGGTTGTGATGACTTTGTTGTGTACTGCGATGCTTCCCATCAGGGACTCGGTTGTGTGTTAATGCAACGGGACAAAGTCATAGCCTATGCATCAAGACAGTTAAAGATTCATGAGAAGAATTACACTACTCATGATCTTGAACTGGGAGCAGTAATCTTCGCCTTGAAGATTTGGAGACATTACTTATATGGCACCAAGTGTACCATATTCACTGATCACAAAAGTCTGCAGCACATCTTTGATCAGAAGGAGCTCAACATGCGACAGCGCCGTTGGGTTGAACTTCTAAATGATTATGATTGTGTGATCAAATACCATCCGGGAAAGGCGAACGTTGTAGCTGATGCCTTGAGCCGGAAGGAACGGGTCAAACCCCTACGTGTTAGAGCAATGGGGATAACCGTGCAGACCAGTTTAAGTGACAAGATTGTTCAAGCACAGCAAGAAGCACTTGACCGAGATAATCTGAAGAGGGAACTTGATTGCGGAGCAGAGAAACAGTTTGACACAAAGTCCGATGGAATGATCTACTACAAGGAACGTATATGGATCCCTGCGATAGATGAATTGAGGAAACTTATCTTTGATGAAGCACACAAGACTAAATACTCTGTCCATCCAGGCGCTGATAAAATGTACCAAGACTTGCGTGGATTTTATTGGTGGCCGGGAATGAAGAAGGACATAGCCGAATACGTCGGTCAATGTCTAACGTGTGCGAAGGTAAAGGCGGAACACCAAAGACCGTCCGGTCTATTGGAACAGCCTGAGATTCCGCTCTGGAAGTGGGAACAAATAGCTATGGATTTCATTACCAAGCTACCCCGCACTTCCAGAGGTCATGATACAATTTGGGTGATCATTGATCGTCTAACCAAATCTGCTCATTTCTTGCCCATGCGTGAGAACTTCACCATGGATAAACTGGCAAGATTATACATCAACGAGATAGTGGTACGTCACGGTGTGCCATTGTCTATTATTTCTGATCGAGATAGCAGATTCACATCAAGGTTCTGGCAATCATTACAGAAATCTCTAGGGACACAGTTGAACCTGAGTACAGCTTACCACCCACAAACGGATGGCCAAAGCGAACGTACTATTCAAACCCTAGAGGACATGTTGAGAACCTGTGTTCTAGACTTCGGTGGGAATTGGGATTCCCATTTGCCACTGATTGAGTTCTCCTACAATAACAGTTACCACAGCAGTATCGGATGTGCACCATTCGAGGCTCTTTATGGCCGGAAATGTCGATCACCGATTTGTTGGACTGAAATTGGAGACAACCGAATAACGGGGCCAGAACTAATACAAGAAACCACTGACAAGATAGCTCAGATTCAAAGAAGACTACAAGCAACAAGGAGCAGACAAAAGAGCTACGCCGACAAACGGCGCAAGCCGTTGGAATTCCAAGTGGGGGATCGTGTGATGTTGAAAGTATCCCCGTGGAAAGGTGTGGTACGCTTTGGAAAGAAAGGCAAATTAGCACCACGATACGTGGGACCGTTTGAGATCATCGAACGTATAGGTCCTGTAGCCTATCGACTGAGGTTACCAGATGAACTCAGCGGTGTGCATGATGTGTTTCACGTCTCAAACTTAAAGAAATGCCTTGTTGACGAGTCTCTCGTCATTCCAATCGAAGAGATTCAAGTCGATGAACAGTTACATTTCATTGAAGAACCTTTAGAGATTATGGATCGCAAGGTTAAACAACTGAGGCGAAGCCGTATTCCTATTATCAAGGTTAGATGGAATTCAAGACGCGGGCCCGAGTTCACTTGGGAACGTGAAGATCATATGAAGTTAAAGTATCCCCAACTATTTGAAGAGGAAGCTGTACCTGATAACAACACTTAAATTTCGGGACGAAATTTCTCTAACAAGGGGAGACTGTAACATCAGTGCCGGAACCGCCACCGGAACAGTGATCTCTACAGTACAGGAACAGTAAAACAGGTATGAATCACACATTTCAGTATTTTTCATATTCATGTCATTTATCATTATCATGGTGAGTTGTCATAGAACAGTTTCAGACACATTTAACAGAAACACAGTTCAGAACAATGGTTCTTGAGTCGGATAATTATCTGGCAACACAGAACTATTATGTGATTATTTGATTAGGATTTATTATGTATAAACGTATGTGAGGCCTTACAGAACAAAACACACGAATATTGTTATGTGAATGCTAAATTGACGGGTTATTCGTATAGGTGACGATCTGTACGAATATATCTGAAGGTTTAACGTTCTGAATGATATTCTATAATTAGAAAACAAGGTTGAAAAGTTTAGTTATCGCCGTATTCGTACGGGTGACGATTCGAACGCATACGCGCGACGACCGTACATTTCGACTTAAACAGTTAATGTTATTTTAAATTTTTATATAAACAAAAAGATATTAGTTAATTTATTAGGAATCACAACCTAAAATAATTTTATAAATTCTATTTTTATAACCGTGTCGTTTCATCGCGAAAATCCTCGCGATCCGGCCTTTTTCGCGAAACCGATCGAGACCGAACATCGGGTGGCGGTGATACATTAAATGAGAACATTTAATGCATCACCAACCAACACCAACTCATTTTCTTAACCCAATCTCGTCACTTTCTCTCTCTAGCTCTCTCTCACTAAAAAGTTAACCTTCTCTCTAAGATTGGAAGCTCGTTTCAAGTTGGATTCGATCAAATTTGGTGTCATCTTGATCCTCTCATCTCGTAGATTACGGAAGTACAAAGAAATCAAGCTTTTACCCGTCGATTTTGAGGTAAATCTTCATTTTAAATTCGGTTTTAGTGGGTATCACGAACCCATTTCGTTTGGTAGTTTGTTCGGTCTAAACACTTAGAAAACACATGGATAAACACGTATGAGTAACTAGAATGCTTTAGAAACTAACCTGTAACAGATTAGGATTGAAATGGGATGAAGATGATGCAGGTTCGTGGACAATTTCGATCGGCCGAACCTTTTGATCTAGCCGAACCCTATGAGCCACGAACCTATGTCCCTGCAACGAACCCTGTGGATCTGAGCCGAACCTGTTGCCACCTGCAACGAACCTGTCGAGCCGAACCCTGGGTCATACGAACCTGTAACAGACGAACCTAAGTGAGACGAACCTTAGCTGATCAACGAACCCTAGAGCCGAACCTCTAGTGAACGAACCTAATTGAGACGAACCTTCGATCGCGAACCTAATCATTTAAGGATGCGCCGAACCTAATACTTAAAGGTTCGCCGAACCTACTCTGCATGTCAATAGGTTCGCTGCCTTCATGGCTGTTGAACCTAAGTGTTGGCTAATTTGGGAAAATTCAGTACATAGGGCAGTTGGATTTAGGAGTAAGAACAAGGAAATGAATATACAAGCACTCAAAGTTTAGAACGAACTAAGAAAACTGGCATTAGTGGAGGCTAGAACTTAAGGTGTTAGTGTTAATTTCAATATTTACGCCTAACACTTAACAAAATTTCATGTGATGGTATAATTATATTGAATTGTTCAATTGAATCATTCCAAGCCAAGCTATACACGGACGAACAAAGTTCAAGTTGGAAATCAAATAGAAATCAAAGAAGTTCAATTGGGCCTAAGTGGGCCCAATGGGGTTTAATTAAGCCCATCATGTAGTAAATGATTTTGTAAACTCAAGTAATGAAATTTTGATAAAATCTCATTTATTTATAACTTATTAGATTTCATTAAATGATCTTGACCTAATATGGATTTAATTGGAAGTTAAATTGTAATGCTTTGGTTTAAATACTTACTTGAATTGATTGAATTGGGATTTGTTATAAAATAGACGATTTAATTGTCTGGAATTGTTTTAAAAACAAAGGAAACTCTGCCGAAATTTTCTAAAATTTAAAGGTAAGTTAGTAACTAATCATGGGAATTGGGATCATAAGAAGGGTAATTAAGATAGAGTAGATCTTAGATACACTTAGTACTAAGACACTTAGTTGCACACACAACAAGACTCAAGGTCTTAGGCACAACGACTACTACGCGTACTTATTATATTCGAATTCTTATAAAATAACTCAGGAACCGAAGAAACTTAGCTTACATACAGGAGCGCGCATTTTGTGTTAGATCAAATTACATAGCAGCACAGGTGAGTTCATTGCCCCTTTTATAACATTTTTGTTTTAAAAACGCGGGGCTGAGAAGCATGCGTAAACAGTTTATTTAAATTGTTTGTTTGAATGCTTTTAAATTATATGTTTTACATATATATAAATGTTATCCTAGATCATATCTAGGAAGATTTTATGCAGGTTATTAACTGATTTACTTATTTATTAAGTGAATAATCAAGTTAAACTAAACTTTTCAACAAGTCAAAGCATTTCAAACAGATCAAACTAGACATTTTGACAAAACAAGTGGGTGAGTTCAAGGGATCAAAACAAACATTTTGACAAAACAAGGGTGTGAGTTCAAGGGATCAAAACAAACATTTTGACAAAATAAGGGTGTGAGTTCAAGGGATCAAATCAAACATTTTGACAAAACATGTGGGTGAATTCAAGGGATCAAATCAAACATTTTGACAAAACAAGTGTGGGACATCAAGACATCAATAAAACAATCTTTGCAAAGACAACATTCAATGTTCTACAAACCAAGTGTTTGTTGAACAATGAATCAAGTGTACAACCGATCAATGAATCTTGTATTCTATGATCAACACATCAAGTACATCTTGTGACAGAATCAGACGATCATTAAATCATTTTTAAGGGAAAGTCTGGGAAATATCAAAGATAGCATACACCAAAAACATTGACGAAACATAAAATCCTGCATTTCAAGAAGTCCTAGCTAGACCGTTTGACTTGTAGGTCGTATGTTTGAGGATATTTACAGTTTCCCTAACTACTAAGTACCTAGATTGACAGACTAGTCTACTTGAGTAAGACCAAAGGCCCCAATCATAAGGACTTAGATTTTATTAAATGTTTACTTACTTGTTTAATTAAGCATTTATAACTGTTTATACAATTGTGTGGTTGATCATATTGTATGATGAACTTAAGGAATCAACAGGGATTTCAAATGATTGTAATGACAGGAACAATAAACAGAGGTACATATGGGATTGTGTTAAGGGTAAAAATGCTTAATTATCATTAACAACAGTGTCATATGTGAATTAGTATGTGGTGGGATGTTGGCTGGGCGGGCGGTAAGTTCGACCCTACATATGCCCTATATATAAGCATACCGATTTGGATATTACATGTGAAGTTAATGAGGTTAGGGTCTTTACCAAAGGAGGTTTTCAAATCATTTTCAAATCATTTTCAAATACTAAACTATATGAACTCACCAACCATGTGTTGACCTTTATTTTGCATGACTTCTCAGGTGACGAACAGGTCAATTAGGAAGTCATTTCTTTTGGACTAGGACTTCAGATAGAAGACTAGTATTTTGGACCTGCATACTTTTGAAGACATCATGATATAAATTATTTTGTATATCTTGTGTAAATACAAGATAGTCATTTATTAATGTTTTACAATAGATTTACATTGTTAAATTATAAACGTTACTGCTGTAATTTAACTTTGTAATTCTATTTTAATTAGCATTTCCCATTTATATCATGTGCAATGTAAACAATCTGATCACTCCTGATTATCACTCCCGATATCGCGCCCCGGGAACTTTCCGCCCGACGGGGACCCCGATCCTACCCCGCCGGCTCGGGGTGTGACAGGGTGCCACTGTCTATTATTTCAGAACAGGACAGTAGATTTACATCGCGGTTCTAGCAATCATTACAACAATCCTTAGGGACAAGGGTTAACTTGAGCACAACTAATCATCCACAAACGGATAGACAAAGCGAGCGAACGATTGAAACCCTAGAAGATATGTTGAGAACATGCATCCTAGACTTCGGTGGAAGTTGGGATAAACATTTACCACTCATATATTGTTCTCCTACAACAACAGCTACCACAACAGTATTGGATGTGCTCCGTTCGATGCACTCTATGGTAGAAAATGTCGGTCTCCAATTTGTTGGACCGAAGTGGGAGACAACAGAATCACTGGGCCTGAACTAATTCAGGAGACTACTGATAAGATAGCCCAGATCCAACAGAGATTACAAGCAACACGTAGTCGCCAAAAGAGTTACGCAGACAAACGGCGAAAGCCTTTGGAATTTCAAGTGGGTGACCGAGTTATGTTGAAAGTGTCCCCGTGGAAAGGCGTGGTTCGTTTTGGGGCTAAAGGCAAACTAGCAACAAGGTATCTCAGACCGTTTGAGATAACTCAAAGTATACAGACTCAGATTTCCTGATGAACTCAGTGGAGTACACGATGTATTTCATGTATCAAATCTCAAGCGATGTCTCGATGGCGAATCAATGATCATACCTCTGGAAGATATACGAGTGGATGAACAACTACATTTCATTGAAGAAACTGTAGATATTATGGATCGTGAAGTCAAGAGACTGAAACGAAGCCGTATTCCTATTGTAAAGATTTGTTGGAATTACAAGCGAGGACCAGAATTTACCTGGGAACGTGAGGATCACATGAAGACAAAGTATCCCCACCTATTTGAAGAAGTAGTGCTCGACAATGATGCTTAAATTTCGGGACGAAATTTCTTTAACAAAGGGAGACTGTGACATCCAGTACCTGATCGTCCGGCAAGTCCGTACGGTACGTGTACTTTTACTATTTACTGTGTGTAAATACAATGTGTAAATAGTGTGTGACAAAAAAACTCAGAAAACAAGCAACAGTTGTACATGTATAAGTGAAAACTTAAATAAAGTAAGTACAACAACTCACGATAAACAAAAAGTTGTATGTATCTAAGTGAAAACTTTAATACAGTGAATATAACCACTCAAGGGAAACAACAGAGTACAAACAAATGACAAGAACATATCGGTCGCGATCTGATATCCATAGATGACAGGAATCCGATGGCCGTTGACTCAGTATGAAAACAAGATGAATTCAATGGGAACAATGTGAAAACAAGAAAGTTAGTTGAGTCTGTCTGTGAGGAAACACAATTCAAAACATAAGTTCAGTATCCTTTCAGAATAACGAACTGACAGTGTGTTTGCGTGGGTGAGGATTCACACAAACATATATGTGAGTTTAACGTTCTGAAATGATGACTGAAAAGTAGAAAACAAAAATCAGAAAGTGAAACCATCGTCGTGTTCGTTCGGGTGACGATTCGAACGAATACGCGCCAAGGTGACACGATCTGACGAAATCTTTAAAATAAACGTTTTCGATAAAATGATTTAATAAAATAAATTTAGAAGATTTATTAGGAATCACAACGTAAAAATATAACTCTATTTTTTTTCTTTTATTCGTAAAATATACGCGATTACGTTCCGAAAACGCGACGAAAACAAGACTGAGCAACCGAAACGAACCCGAACTCACTCAGGGTATAAATACCCTAAATGAGTCACCAACCTCATTTAATTCTCTCATCCTCTCTCTCTAAAACACAAAACCCGGTTCTCTCTCTCTCTCTCTCTAAGAATTTCAAACTTCAAATCCATAGATCTTGCTCATTTCTTGATGAAATCGTGTGTTCTTGGTGCCTAATAGAAGCCCTCGACATCCTCTACATGAAAGTACAGCCGATCTAGAGCGAAACCCATCAAAAATCGAGGTATGATGCTACAAAGATCACGAAAATTAGGGTTTTCGCATTTTGGTTTGATCCCCACGAGTTGGCCGGTTTATGGCCATCAAAACCTCTAGAAACCAATATTAAACTAACCTATCATGATGTGGGAGTTCAGAGAATACATTTCCTTAGCCTCAAGTCATAAAATAATGATCTGCACACTCTTGGTCTGAACGGCCGAAGAAGGAGTGCCCGGCTAGGCCGAATGGCCTAGGGCCGAATTGCCATGGCCGACAGGCCCCATTCTCTCGGCTGCTATCCATTCGCTCGGTTAAAGGGGGAGGGTCTCATTCGAACAAGCTCATTCGATGGGTTATGCTGTTCGGTCGGCCCCTTCATTCGTTGGACCATTGTCATTCGGCTGAAGTCCCCATACTCGGCCTAAGCCATCTATTCGTTCGGCCTATTTCACATTCGGTTGTCATTCGGCTGAACTAAGCAATCACCACTCGGCCAAGCATCATTCAAACGGCTTAAACCTAATCATTCGGCTCATGGTCTATTGGTTCGGCTCATGGTCCACTGGTTCAGCCCTCGTTCCATGGTTCGGCCCATATGACCAAGGTTGTGAACAAAACTATAACCAACCTTAGGGATGACATGCATGGGAATTGAATACTAATCAAACAATACTACAAAGGTGGTAGATTTTGTGTTTAAGGAACTTCACAAAACCTAAAACGTTAAGTTTTTACAAGGATAGTTTCGTGGTAATTTATTAACTATGTAACAATCAATTCAAGTTTTACAAGGACAACATGTGAGATTTTAAACTATAAATATAGGTCTCATACTTAGAAAACTATAGTGGGTTGCACATTTTCACAACTTATTATGTTAACAAGTCAAACTAAACATACATGTCACACCCCCAAATTTCAACTAACGGAATCATACCGTTTGGGACGTGACAAACTAGGATCTCAGACCATTAGACATAACGAAGACCTCTATATGATTTTCAAAACATACTTTGGTCTAAAACTGTAATATCAAAGTTCTACGTTGCGGAAGCGTTTTTAAAACATAAACAACCATAACGGTTTGAAAACTGTAAATTACAAAGCAAAGTTTCAAATGTTCAAATCCAAATAACAGAAATGTAAAATATGCATGCGACTCAATCTCCTAGTCCATGCTTGCTTGCTTGTGTACCTTAGCGTCCTGAGAAAACATGTAAATCAAGTCAACACAAAGGTTGGTGCAAACACAGGTTTAAGTAATCAAAAATGTTTGAAACAACTGTATGAACAAAATGTTTGCAAATAACATAATCACACATGCATAGTCATGATAGCTAGTCATTCATACTATTTACATAAGTGGTCGACACCGAAGCTGACTGTTGCATGCTGTCGCATGTTTTGCCTTGCCACTATTGTCTAGCACAAATAATAGTAATGTGAATTGGTTAGTCAAACACTTGCGTAGATCCCATCTACCAAGTGAGGTTTGTCAAACCTAATAGATCTATTTCCAACTACCACGCTTTGCACTACGGCAAACTAAACGGTTCGAAATGTAAGGACTTGTAACGCTATGTTTGTACTTAATGTAAACAGCTAACTCATGCAAGTGATATGTATCTAAAATGTTTGTTGCACATGTTTTCTTCCCCAAAACAGTTAAAATAAGAAAAGGGGCCGTGTACGCACCTTTGATTGTGAATAGAATGATCAAACACGAGAAATCGCGTAGAAAGTCCTCTACAAAGAACCTGTGTTTTAACAATAAGTTAGTGTTATTCGGAATGTCGTTTTGTGATTGTAATAACATACGTGTCAACACACGTATGTTAAATTGTCAGAAACATGCACAAATAACTACACGTGACCTTAAAGTCGTTTAATAAAATCATATAGTCCGTATACGATTTTATTTAGATAAGCGCAATTATACACGATTACGTTTTCGGGTTAAAATATGAATTTTATTATTTTATTATGTTCGGGTTTTCGTTACGGTTCCAACGCAACTTGAACGGGTTAAAACGGATTAAAATTGAATAAGTTATGATTGAAAAACCAAAATGGTTTTTAAATACTAAAACTGCCAGAGGCAGGGTTCGAACCCCTGACCTCTTGGACACACAACCACGCCCAAACCAGTAGCACTTGCTCTACATTCGCTACTGATTTGGTTTTCAATTAGTTTTAATCAAATTAAACCGGGTTCCCTTAACTAAATTGATCCGAACCCAAACAAGTTCCGAATAGCTCAGTTTCAAACCCAATAGATCCTATGATCATGGGGTTATTGTTCCATCATCCCAGGCGACCTCATCCCTAGTTCCAATTTGATAAACCATCAATTCAAAATTATGAAATCGGACCTACACCGCCTCGAACTCAAGTCCCAAAACCCACAATTCGACTTGATTCAATTCGTTTAAATTAGGTTGTAATACTATAGGGTTTTCATCTAATAATGAATTTCGAAACTTTCTGATAGTTTTTATTTCATTTTCAAGTTCCTTTAAATCGAAATCCCCCAAACCGATTTAATAGTGAACCCTAGAACTTGAAAACCTTCGATTTGGTGTTAAAACTTGAAATTGATTTAGGAATAACCTTAATCGAAATCTTCTGAAACTACAAGTAGCTTTTAATTTGATTTACAGTTTCGTTTTCATGAAAACCCCCAATTCATCTTTTCATCAAGAACCCTAGTATTGAAATCATTCAATTCGTTGTGGTTTCATGAAATTCGCATCTGGGTTTTGTTAATCGGGATCCTCTGAAACTACTGATAGCATTTAATTTGACTTTTAAATTCGTTTACTCTAAAACCCCCAAACCGTCCTACACTTTGAACCCTAGAATACGAACTTGATAAATTCGTTATTATATGATGCAATTGTCATAGGTGTTTCCTTTAAAATGATGCTCTGAAACTACCTATGAATTTCAATTTGATTATCGATCTCATTTTCTTTAAAATCCCCAAATCGTCAATATGAAGAACCCTAGAAATCAAAGTTCCTACGATTCGATGTTAATACACGAATTGATCATATGGGTTAGCTTAGTCGGCCGTTTTAGGTGATGTAGGATTGAAAACTTACTTGATTTGATATCCAATTGAGGTATCTCGACTTTGGGTTGGAGTTCGGCCAAGCTCACGATCAATTCTTCAATCTATAATTGTTGGAACCGAATTGTCGTATGAAATAGACTCTGAAGGTGCCGATGGAAGCTTCTGAAAGTTCAATTGTGAACAATGCGATCGAATTTTGTGATGTGATAATCACTTAGAACGGTTTTGACGTTTTGAGTAAAACTTGTGTTTAATTCGACGTTATTGATTATTGTAACTGATAATCATTGATGATAATCATCAATAGGATGATTAGAAATGTTTAATATTCAGTTACAACCCAATTTGTGGTGAATTACAAATTCCTCATTGAATCTCACTCGAATTTTGACTTTTTAGAGTCAAAATTTCGTTTTTTTTTTACTTGATTCACACATAATCCTTAGAGTTTAAATGTTTATAACCTTATGTAATCCTTAGTAAAAATGATTAAAGATGGTTTAATTCAATTGTAATAGATTATGGAAGAAATTTCGAGTTCCAATTGATTCTAAAACCCGAATTTTGACTATTAAGTCAAAATTGTGTTCTTTAAACTAATTACAACTTAATCTTATATTTAATAGTTTTGGAACTGTTTTTGTTTAGTTCTAACCCTTCTACTTTGATATAGTGTAATTTCGTATGATTCTGATAACATTCGGTTAACTAGGTTAACCCGAAAATATCGGATTGTCACATCATCCCCTTGTTGAAGGAATTTTCGTCCCGAAAATTGTTAAATGTTAGAAGCAGTTAAGAAACTACTTGTGAGTTCACATTATACGTGTTAGTGCGATGTCTGATCATTCTGTGTGCTTGTGTGCGCTCACACACAAGGTTCAACGTTTGCAACATCACACCGGAGTGTGATCGTTCTGTGTAACTGTTTGCGTGTACACTAGTTAGTTCACCTAATTGTGTATGTTTGTGTTTGATCATACTGTGCTATGTAATCTCGCACATAGTGAGTGTTCGCAATTGTTTGTACTATATAACCTCGTACATAGTAAAATGTGTGTAACTAATCATGTATGTACTACCATAACATGTAACATATGAAATGTAGCACATAAAATGTAATGTAACACAATGTTTATAACAAAACCAATTGTATAAAGTGTTTGTGCTTACCTTTTGAAATCTGAAGTGTTGATGTGTGAAGCATCACATCATCCCCTTGTTGAAGGAAATTTCGTCCCAAAATTTAACGTGTCTTGACAGTGTTTGTAGTTGTTGTTTTGAACAGATGAGGATACTTCTTCATCATTTGATCTTCCCTTTCCCACGTGAATTCAGGACCACGTCTTGAATTCCACCGGACTTTGACTATCGGAATCTTGCTTTGTTTGAGTTGTTTGACCTCTCGGTCCATGATTTCAACTAGTTCTTCAATGAATCGTAACTGTTCGTCTACTTGTATTTCCTCCGGTGGTACAATCAATGTTTCATCAGAAAGACATTTCTTTAAGTTCGATACGTGAAAGACATCATGAACTCCACTGAGTTCATCCGGTAATTTGAGTTGATACGCAACCGGACCAATCCTTTTCAGGATCTCAAAAGGTCCTACGTATCGTGGGCTAAGCTTCCCGCGCTTGCCGAATCGTATCACACCTTTCCAAGGTGATACCTTTAGAAGAACTCGGTCTCCTACTTGAAATTCCAACGGCTTGCGACGTTTGTCAGCGTAACTCTTCTGTCGATCCCGGGCCGCTGCCATACGGTTCCGGATTTGAACTATCTTCTCTGTCGTTTCGGGCACTAGTTTAGGACCTGTTATCTGGCTGTCACCAATTTCAGCCCAACAAACTGGTGAACGACATTTACGACCGTACAAAGCTTCAAACGGTGCTGCCTGAATACTTGTGTGATAACTGTTGTTGTAAGAGAATTCCACTAACGGTAAGTGGTTTTCCCAGCTATCACCAAAGTCAATTACACAAGATCGTAACATATCCTCGAGCGTTTGAATTGTACGTTCACTATGACCGTCGGTCTGTGGATGATATGCGGTACTCATATCCAAACGAGTCCCCAATGACTTATGAAGTGATTTCCAAAAGTTTGAAGTGAATCGAGCATCCCGATCCGATATGATGGAAATTAGCACGCCATGTCGTGCTACCACTTCCTTGATGTAAATACGTGTCAGTTTCTCCATTTTATCAGTTTCCTTGATTGCCAAGAAATGTGCAGATTTCGTTAATCGATCGACAATTACCCATATCGTATCACAACCACTTGGTGTACGGGGTAATTTAGTAATGAAATCCATCGAAATCTGTTCCCATTTCCACATTGGTATTTCTGGTTGTTGCAGCAAACCAGATGGTTTCTGATATTCCACTTTGACTTTAGAGCAAGTCAAACATTTGCCAACATACCTAGCAATGTCGGCTTTCATGTGAGGCCACCAATACAGTGCCTTTAAGTCATGATACATCTTGTCTGATCCCGGATGGACTGAATATCTAGACTTGTGCGCTTCATCCATCACGAGTTCCCTTAAACCACCATGCAAAGGTATCCATAGTCGATTGATAAAATAACGAATTCCATCAGGCTTGACATCCAATTGTGTTTCCATCCCTCGTAAGGATTCACGTACCACGTTATCCTTTTCTGAAGCTTCTAGCTGAGCACTGCGTACCTTGTCAGGTAAGTCAGTCTGTATAGTCATCATAAGTGCGCGAACCCGTCTTGTTCCTGTTGTGTCTTTTCTGCTTAGAGCGTCAGCTACCACATTAGCTTTTCCCGGATGGTACTTGATTGCGCATTCGTAGTCATTCAACAACTCGACCCACTGTCGCTGTCTCATGTTGAGTTCCTTCTGATCAAAGATATGTTGCAGACTCTTATGATCAGTGTAAATGGTACACTTGGTTCCATACAAATAATGCCTCCAAATCTTCAAAGCAAAAACCACTGCTCCTAACTCCAAGTCGTGAGTAGTGTAATTCTTTTCGTGTGGTCTCAGTTGCCTTGAAGCGTAAGAAATCACTTTATCCCGTTGCATGAACACACATCCCAAACCCTGTGCAGATGCGTCACAGTACACTACAAAATCTTCTATTCCTTCCGGTAAGGACAGAATCGGTGCACTGCAAAGTTTATGTTTCAATAACTGGAATGCAGCTTCTTGTTTATCCGTCCAGTTATACTTCGTTCCTTTGTGCGTAAGAGCTGTAAGTGGTTGAGCGATCTTTGAGAAACCCTCAATGAATTGTCGGTAATAACCCGCCAAACCAAGGAATTGTCGTACCTCGGTAGGGGTCTTTGGAGCTTCCCAATTCTTAATCGCTTCAATCTTTGCTGGATCAACATGTATGCCCTTTTCATTGACTATATGACCTAAGAATTGAACTTCTCGCACCCAGAAATCACATTTCGAGAACTTAGCGTACAGTTGCTCTTGTTTCAATAATTCTAACAACAAACGAAGATGTTCAGCGTGCTCCTCCTCAGTCTGAGAATAGATGAGAATGTCATCAATGAAAACAATGACAAACTTATCAAGATAAGGTTTACAAACACGATTCATGAGATCCATGAATACAGCTGGAGCGTTTGTCAACCCAAATGGCATGACCAAGAACTCATAATGGCCATAGTGCGTTCTGAAGGCTGTCTTCGGGATATCTTCTTCCTGTACTCTGAGTTGATGGTAACCCGATCTGAGATCAATCTTCGAGTAGTAACTCGAACCTTGCAACTGATCGAACAGATCGTCAATTCTAGGTAACGGATACCGGTTTTTGATAGTAACCTTGTTAAGTTCCCGGTAATCGATACACATTCAGAAAGTCCCGTCCTTTTTCTTAACAAATAAGACTGGAGCTCCCCACGGTGAAAAACTAGGTCGTATAAAGCCCTTATCCAACAACTCTTGCAGTTGTGTAGATAACTCTTGCATCTCAGAAGGTGCAAGTCGATAAGGCGCCCTAGCTATCGGTGCTGCGTCTAGTGTAAGGTCGATTCGAAATTCCACCTGTCTGATAGGCGGTAATCCCAGTAGGTCTTCTGGAAATACTTCATGAAATTCACAAACTACTGGGATGTCTTCAATCTTCTTCTCAGCTACTGGCTTCTCAGTTATAAGTGCTATAACCGCTGTATAACCTTTACGCAGACATTTGTGTGCTTTCATACAAGATATGAGACGCAGTGGCGTACTGCTCTTCTCGCCTTGTACATACAATGTCTCTCCATGCGAAATAGGTATACGAACGATCTTTTCATGGCATACTATTTCAGCCTGGTGTTTGGACAACCAGTCCATGCTAATGACTACATCAAAACTGCCTAAGGTAATAGGCATAAGGTCAATTTCCAGTGTTTGACCCATCAAGTCAAGCATACATCCCTTAAGGATTTGTTCAACTACAATAAACTTGCCATCAGCTAGTTCTACTGTGTATGGGTTTTCTAAGGCAGTAGGACTAACATTTAGCAACTTAGAAAATGAACTAGATACAAAACTCCGGTCTGCACCAGTATCAAATAGCATAGTGGCATAGTGATTATTCAAGAGGAACGTACTCGTGACAATGTTGGGATCCTCCCGTGCCTGACGTCCTCCAATCACAAACGCCCTGCCCCTAGCACCATTGTTGTTGTTATTGTTGTTATTGGTGCCATTGCCATTTCCGTTGCCGTTGCCATTTGCATCATTATTCCCGCTTTTCTTGAGTTGTGGGCAATCCTTTTTGAAGTGCCCCGTCTTACCACACTCAAAACAACCCTTCTGTGCTTTGTTCTGGCTGTTGTTCTGATTGTTGGAATTGTTTTGCAGTTCTCCGCGGCAATCTTTAGCTGCATGCCCTCCTTTGCCACACCGTTGACACTTAAACTTATCACACTGATTCCCAGCATGATGGAATCCAAACTTGTTGCACTTTGGGTGTTTACCAATATACCCCCTGATGATGATGACTGCTGACCACTGTTCGAATTGTGATAAGACCTGTGTGAATCCTGCTTTCGGTTCTGCTGAAACGACTGTTGATTAAAATTTTTGGTGTTGTTGCTTTCCCACTTCCTCTTGTGGTCTCCCACCTTAGTAGTTGTTGTTCGTTTAGGCAGAGTTCCTTGTAAAACTGCCTGGTCAGTCAATTGGTGCGCTAGTCGAACAGCTTGTTGAATCGTTGTGGGATTTGCAGATGTAACCAACCCCTGGATCTGAGGCACTAATCCCCTGATGTACCTCTCTATCCACTTGCTTGCTGGAGTAGCCATGTAAGGTAGGAGTCTGGCCGGTTCATGTGACCGAGTCGTGTACTCCTCGATGTTTGACCCCTCCATCTTGAGATGCCAATACTCCTCCTCCAGTTTCTGCATTTCACTGTGAGGACAGTACTCCTCCTGCAGTAAGGTTTTGAATCCATTCCATGTTAAGGCATTGGCCTCACCCAATCCCAGAGTCTGAACATTGGAGTTCCACCAGGTCAATGCTGGACCCTCCAACGTACCCGTAGCATACTTGACCTTGTTTTCGTCAGGACAGTTGCACATTTCGAATATTGATTCTGCTTTCTTAATCCATCGAAGGAGTCCAATGGCCCCTTCCGATCCTTTGAAATTATGAGGTTTGCAGTCCAAGAACATCTTGAACGTACACACCGGTGGATTCACCAATCCCCCTGTTGGACCCTGAGGTCCTGTCGTGTGTGTCTGGGTGTAATTCGCGATTGCCTCCTCGATCCTGTTGTTAATCAGCTCATTGAGTTCTGCAACTGTCATGTGTATGTTCTCGCCCAACATGATCTTCATAGTTAAAATGAATGTTAGAGAGTTATCAAAATCTAATGTTAAATGTGTAAACAACATAACACACAAACATGTAACTGTATGAATTAACACAGCTGTTGGCAATAAGTAATAGTTTTCAATAGATGAAAATCTGATTTGAGTACAATACTTTCAAAATCAAAACATAGGTTTTCAAACATCTAATGTAGGGACACAACCCGCCCCTATAAGTTTAAACAAAATAAAGAAAGTCAAGCATCCTCGATAGTGGAGTCAGCATCAGAATCAACATCCTGTGCTGGTATCTCCTCCTCCTCCTCCTCTTCAGCCTCAGATACAAACTACTCTTCCAATGCAATCAACCTCCCCTCGGCAATGTCGGCTCGATGTTCTTCCTCTTGCATTCGTGTAGTCAGATGGACAATATGAGACTCCATCCCCTGAACTACACTGCGAAGCTCTGCGTATCGGGCGTTTACATCCCGAAGCTCCTGTGCCATATGCTCGATCCGATCATTAGCCCACTTTGACTCCCATATCAATCGGGCGACATCATCTGACTCAAACCGTGGCCTCTTACAGGCACGAAACCTAGGTGGCATACGATATGAAGACTCCTCGGTGGAATCCTCCACAGGTTCTTTCTCTGGGTCTCTCTGTGGCTCCTCCTGTGGGTCATCCTGTGGATCCTCCTCAGGATCCTCCTCTGGATCCTCCTCTGGGTCGTCCTCCTCCGGGTCCTCGTCCGGGTCCTCTACGGGATCCTCCTCCGGATCATCCTCATGATCCTGAAATGCTGGAGCTATCGGCTCCTCGTCATCTAGTACGATCACGTGCGGTGGTGACGGTGCTGCCATATCTGTTACATAAGACCATATGTAAATACTAGGCAAAAACAATCGTGTAAACAAGTGTCTAATGTCTAACAGTTATAGTCTAAGTCTACTAATGCAAACCTAGTTCGCTATAACCAATGGCTCTGATACCAATCTGTCACACCCCCAAATTTCAACTAACGGAATCATACCGTTTGGGACGTGACAAACCAGGATCTCAGACCATTAGACATAACGAAGACCTCTATATGATTTTCAAAACATACTTTGGTCTAAAACTGTAATATCAAAGTTCTACGTTGCGGAAGCGTTTTTAAAACATAAACAACCATAACGGTTTGAAAACTGTAAATTACAAAGCAAAGTTTCAAATGTTCAAATCCAAATAACAGAAATGTAAAATATGCATGCGACTCAATCTCCTAGTCCATGCTTGCTTGCTTGTGTACCTTAGCATCCTGAGAAAACATGTAAATCAAGTCAACACAAAGGTTGGTGCATACACAGGTTTAAGTAATCACAAATGTTTGAAACAACTCTTTTAACAAAATGTTTGCAAATAACATAATCACACATGCATAGTCATGATAGCTAGTCATTCATACTATTTACATAAGTGGTCGACACCGAAGCTGACTGTTGCATGCTGTCGCATGTTTTGCCTTGCCACTATTGTCTAGCACAAACAATAGTAATGTGAATTGGCTAGTCAAACACTTGCGTAGATCCCATCTACCAAGTGAGGTTTGTCAAACCTAATAGATCTATTTCCAACTACCACGCTTTGCACTACGGCAAACTAAACGGTTCGAAATGTAAGGACTTGTAACGCTATGTTTGTACTTAATGTAAACAGCTAACTCATGCAAGTGACCGGTCCTATTTGTCAAGAAGAAGGACGGGTCATTCCGAATGTGTATCAATTACCGCGAATTAAATAAGCTCACAATTAAGAATCGATATCCACTGCCGCGCATCGATGATCTCTTCGATCAGCTTCAAGGCTCGGCATGGTTTTCAAAGATCGATCTTAGGTCTGGGTATCATCAGCTTCGCGTACATGAAGATGATATTCCCAAGACAGCTTTCAGAACCAGATATGGCCATTATGAATTTCTGGTAAGGCCGAAATGCACCGGCGGTTTTCATGGACTTTATGAACCGTGTTTGTAGGCCATACTTGGATAAATTTGTTATTGTGTTCATTGATGATATTTTGATCTACTCAAAGACCAAGGAAGAACACGAGAAACACCTTAAGTTGGTTTTGGAGATCCTGAGAGAAGAGCGACTGTATGCCAAGTTCTCTAAATGTGAATTTTGGCTTAGAGAAGTTCAATTCTTGGGACACATAGTCAATGAAAATGGTGTTCACGTGGATCCTGCAAAGATTGATGCGGTGAAGAATTGGAATACCCCGAAGACACCGACGGAGATTCGATCGTTTCTCGGACTCGTCGGTTACTATCGGCGGTTCATCTCGAATTTCTCCAGGATTGCTGTCCCTCTCACTTCTTTGACTCAAAAGAATAAACCGTATGAGTGGGGACCGAAGCAAGAAGAGGCATTTCAGACTTTGAAGCAGAAACTCTGTGATGCTCCTGTCTTGACATTGCCAGACGGAAGTGATGATTTTGTGGTTTACTATGATGTATCCAACCTAGGTCTTGGTTGTGTTCTTATGCTGCGGGGAAAGGTTGTGGCTTATGCATCAAGACAATTAAAGATTCACGAGAAGAACTACACTATGCACGACTTGGAACTTGGTGCAGTCGTGTTTGCCTTGAAGATATGGAGACATTATCTTTATGGCACTAAGTGTGTGGTATTTACTGATCATAAAAGTTTGCAACATATTCTCAATCAGAAAGAGCTTAATATGAGACAACGGAAATGGGCTGAACTGTTGAACGATTATGGCTGTGAAATTCGCTACCATCCTGGTAAAGCGAATGTAGTAGCAGACGCGCTTAGTCGCAAAAGTCAAGTTCAGATTCATAGTGTTCGCGTGCACACTAATCTCCGTAATGATGTTTTCACAGCCCAACAACACTCATTGGCTCAGGATAACTTGAAAAATGAGATGTCTTGCGGGGCTGAGATATTATTGGAAACTAAGGCTGATGGTTTGATGTATTATTTGAATCGGTTGTGGATACCGAACAGGGGTGATCTAAGGATGGTAATTATGGATGAAGCTCATAAGTCTCGTTACTCAATCCATCCGGGTGCTGACAAGATGTATCAAGACCTTAGGGGCTTGTACTAGTGGCCTGGAAGGAAGAAGGATATTGCTGAGTATGTGTCCAAGTGCCTTAACTGTGCTAAAGTCAAGGCAGAACACCAGCGACCTTCGGGATTGTTATTACAACCAAAAATACCCATGTGGAAGTGGGAGAATATTTCCATGGATTTAATTACTAAACTCCCACGAACCACAAACGGTAAGGATAGTATTTGGGTAATAGTTGATAGATTGACCAAGTCGGCTCACTTCTTACCGATACGTGAAACTTACCCTGTGCGGAAGTTAGCTCGTATCTATATTGATGAGATCATTAGCCGACACGGTATTCACTTAAGCATAATATCGGATCGTGATGCTCGTTTCACGGCACGATTTTGGGAATCACATCATGAAGCAATTGGAACAAGATTGGATCTTAGCACCGCTTATCATCCTCAAACGGATGGACAGACGGAGCGAACGATTCAAACATTGGAAGACATGTTGAGAGCGTGTGTCATCGATTTCGGTGGCAACTGGGATAGCCATTTAACTTTGGTTGAGTTCTCGTATAACAACAGTTATCACGCGAGCATTGGTATGGCGCCGTTTGAAGCTCTTTATGGCAGGAAATGTCGGTCACCTATTTGCTGGACCGAGGTCGGCGAATCGCAGATCACTGGTCCCGAGATTATTCAAGAAACGACTAACAAGATCCGCCAGATCCGTGACAATCTGTTAGCTGCACGTAGTCGACAGAAAAGTTATGCGGATAAACGACGAAAACCTTTAGTGTTTGAAGTGGGAGATATGGTATTACTTAAAGTATCGCCCTGGAAAGGAGTTGTACGGTTTGGGAAGAAAGGTAAGCTTGCTCCACGATATGTTGGCCCTTTTAAGATCCTTGAACGGATCGGGAAGGTGGCCTATAAGTTGGAACTTCCTTTTGAACTTAGTAACGTGCACCCGACGTTTCACGTGTCCAATTTAAGAAAGTGCTTAGTTGATGAAGATCTTCAGGTACCACTCAATGACATTCGAGTCGATGATACCATGCATTTTGTTGAAAAACCAGTGGAGATAATGGATCGTGAAGTTAAGAAACTCAAATGCAGTAGAATTCCAATTGTCAAAGTACGTTGGGAGTCGAGGCGTGGTCTAGAATTCACCTGGGAGCGAGAAGATCAGATGAAGCTTAAGTACCCACATTTATTCACTACGGGCACTCCAAGTTGAATTTCGGGACGAAATTCCTTTAACTAGGGGAGACTGTAACATCACTGTATTTCCGGTCATCCGTACATCCGTACAATTGTACTGTTACGATCTGAGAATTATAATCATTTATGATAATGAATTACTTGATGCATGATTTGATGATTATCACTATTATTGGTATACATTGAGAATATATTATTCTATGCATAAACCATGGTGAGTTTAGTTGAAACCCAACTAAACAGAAACAGAGAGTTAATGCAGTTATAATTCACAGATTATGGATTTTGGATTTGAATGGAATTGGGAGTTGGTGGTTACTGTTTGGTTACTAAACATAGTCAAGGACATGGTCATGGTTTATCGAAATAGCAGTGGGACGGTGGCTGGGGCAGTTGCGACTGACCCCAATATATGCCCTATATATATATATGCATATTTCGGTCTATTATGGATGTGTCAGTGATATGGTTTAGTGGGGTTTTGGGTTGGGATTGATAATATTAATGTTATGAAATAATGGAAGTATAATTGGAATTAAATTACGCGATGGTGAGGTTACGAACACAATTTAAACTCGAATATTAATTCAGAAATATTAACTTAATAATGTATTCGCGTGGGTGACGATTCACACGAATGTAATTATTAAGAATAATATTCTGAAACGATATTCCTTAATTAGTAAATCAAATCGAAATACGATACGAGCGTTGGATTCGCAAAGGTGACGATCTTTACGAATACGTACGTAAGTAACGCGTTTCGATGAGATAACAAAATAATATCAAACGATATTAAATTAATAAATGAAAACTAAAAACGTTTATTAGGAATCACAACCTAAAACGAATTCGAATAAATTAATTTATTAAATAATTTATTTAACGAAAATAAACGGAGACCTTTTATTTAAACGAATTTAAATTGAAAACTATTGTATTGAAAACAAATCTATTTATTTAAATGCTTTATGCTTTAAATATGTTTTACGTTAAAAACCGAGCATAACCGAGCACTTTATAAAAATTTATCGTGATAAAAACGAGACCGGGCACGCGGGGATCGCCCGGGCTATAAAAGCCATATTTTTCTCCTTCTTCCTTCACTTTGCAAGACTTACTCTCTCTCTACACCCTCAAAATTCATCACACTCTCTCTCTACAACTTCTCTCTACGATATCTTGCTCGTTATTCAACGGAATTGCAAGATCTTGGTGTCCACACGTTCGTGTGATAGAGAGGAACAAGTGGATACGAAGAAACCCAGCTTTTGATCGACGTTGCGAGGTAAATCTGAGGTGTTATTCTCGGTTTTGGGTGAAAACCCTATTTTGAATATGGTTACTATCTTTTACATCATATATGGGTTTGGAATGTGTTAATCGGAGTAGTAAATACCTAGTGAAGCCATGATCGGACCTGTAAAAGCTTAGCAATCGATGATGATGATGATGAACAGCCTAACACCACAGGTTCGCGGGACTAGGGGCTGGGTTCGTGGGTGCAAGGTTCGTCGGGGTTAGGAGCCGAAACTTCGTGAGCTGAATGAAATGGGGACCGAACCTTTCTTCCCTCCCAGCCGAACCTCGGCCTTGTCTTAGCCGAACCCATGGGCCATGCGAACCCTACACGAACCTGGGTAGTCTTCGGCCGAACCCTCAAGTGCCGAACCATAGGGGCGAACCTGTTGCATCATGAACGAACCATTGGCCGGCGAACCTAGAAAGAACGAACCTTGGGTCTTCACGCAAAAGGTTCGCTGGTCTAAGGGGTAGCCGAACCCTAACCCTATTTGGCCGAACCTAATTCAGTTAGGCTAGAAGGTTCGCTGCCCTCATGGGAGGCCGAACTAAAATCCATAAACCTAATAGGTTAAGGGTAAATGGGAGCAAGAATATACATATATACACACACATATATATATATATATATATCTATGCATGTGTAAGAAACTATAACAATTACCACCTTTTTCTCTCTAAACATGGGTTTAGAAGTGGGGTTAATGTATATTGGAAACATTTTATATAACTAACCTAAGGGTGAATTATCAAACATAAAAGATAATTTGTATAACTTAGAAAGTTGATGGGAAAATTTTAAGTGGATATGTATGCATGTATAGATATAAAGTGATCAAGGATATCATAATTTTCTTATCATACACGTTTTGAGGGTACCCATATTATTTTAAGACTTGTTAATACCCTTTGATAATATAAAACTAACAAGAGGGAATCATGATGGAATGGGGGTCACTTATAAAACCTTGGGTAGTTCATTTTAACTAAGATTTAGCAAACTAAGTTAGTGACACACCTAACACTTAAATGTAAACATTAAGAACACTTAGTTGAACGGAACGGCATATACTTATGAACATGAATATACGATAATTACAGATCATTGAGTTGCTTTGATTACACATACGCGAGCACGCATATTTCATGAACACTGATTCTAAGGAATTCAGGTGAGTTCTCATAACCTCCTTTTTTTAAACTGTTCTGTTTTTAAACTCGGAGGTGGAACATGTATACCAATATTTAAAATATTATTTTGATAACACATGGGTGACACCTGGTTTATCATTATGATATTCAGATTATTGAATTATCATTGATTATGGATTGAGATGGATTATTATTTATCCGTGAGTCATTGTTGATTGAGTTGACTTAAGTCCTCCGCGATGATTGAGTTACTGTTGGTGAGTTGACTAACGTCTTCCTCAGAGACTCCACTGTTGATTGAGTTGACTAGGGTCCTCCGCGGTGCACGTATTGACACTTATAGGAATATCGTTGATTGAGTTGACTGAGGTCCTCCGCAGTAACTTATATTGATAAGAGTGTGATGGTTGATGATTATTGAATTGATGAGATTAGTTGAATATACGTGGTTAAATAATTGTGATGATTGTGTATGTGATTACTTGGATTTGTTCGGATGTTGTGTTATGTTGAGATTTGGCAGAACTGGACTAACTTACAGGTGCACATGTGGAAATTCTCGGGGAAATTATAAACTTTTATAAATCCATTTATCAACTTTTATAAACATTTTAAAAACATTTTTGATACATAAAATCTTATGATTTCTCACCAACTACTTCGTAGTTGACACTTGATATTTTACATGTTTCAGGTAATGAAGACAAGTAGGTTGAGGAGGATGATCTCTTCTATTTTGGACATCATTATATAGGATCTTGGACTTAACTAAATAACTGAAATTCTGGCGATTAGAAATTTAGTTAGATAGCTAAATCTCTTTTGTAATTGATGTAACTAATTCATGAGGAACATGATTTTTGTGTAATTAATTTGGTTGATTGAATGTATATGATGATTTAAATTAGATGCCCACGAGCTTTTGAACAATCTACACATCCCTCGTGGCATCCGACGTTTCCGCCATCGGTCGGGGTGTTACACATCAAGTTCCTGACCTTAAATTATAGAAATGACCATTGTCACATCAAACACCTTATCACTATAGTTCATAACTGGATACTAATTAAATTTCTTTAAACATACCATTTTCCATTGACTATAATGTTACCTTCGTGTTTAGTTAATCAATTGATTCCTTAAACTACATTGAAGTCTTCTATGGTTACTAAGGAATAACTTAACATGGAACTTATGACCCTTAACTTCTATGTGAGCATCATCATAGCCTTTAATGTATTGGTAATCAAGACATAACCTTACATGTAATATATCAAAAAATACAATAGCTATAAACTTACACTTTCACAAGAATAAAAATTTGATCGCACATGGTTGTTGTTAATATGAAAGGTACTAAACACCACATTAAGGTTGGTTACTGCTTCATCTTTGGTCATAGTAAGGCTTTGGCTATGGTTTGGACATTTCATTATTCTTCTTGTCGTCAGCTTTGTTCGTTCTAGATTGTTCGTGCCTTTGGCTTTCAGAGATCCTTAGGTGCTTGAATCATTAATAGTTGTTGCATTGTGTGGCATTTGGGTTATTAGCAGAGAATTGTAACACCCTAAATCTTCATTACATAGCTTTGTAAAGTATTATGCTCAAATTGTCAAAAAGGAAACTTAGTTATAAAGTTCTTGGATGATAAAAGATGAGGTAGGATAGTTGAAGGGGATAATTAGCAAAGGAAACTAAAAGGGGCTAGATGTAAGTTTTGGAATTAATTCCTTTATGATGTTAATTCATGGGATGTAAGGGAAAATAAACATTTTGGGCTTTTAACATATCTTGACAACATACGAGGAGACCCTACCAAGATATTTATTGGT
The DNA here is from genome assembly GCA_009363875.1 of Mikania micrantha. NCBI lineage: Eukaryota > Viridiplantae > Streptophyta > Magnoliopsida > Asterales > Asteraceae > Mikania > Mikania micrantha. The sequence goes on along the minus strand of CM018691.1, from coordinate 91,615,224 downwards.
GTTCATTGGTGCAGATCAGTTTCGGTTAAAACCAAACAAATCAAATTCAACCGAATAAACCGATTTAAAACCAAATAAACTGGTTAAATACCAAATAAACGGATTTGAACAAACAAAATTAAACCTTATATAATATTAATAAAAGCAATAAATTTAAATTTGATTCCAGTTGAATCGGTTAACCGAACAAACTCAATTCAACAAAATTCTAGAACCGATAACCGAATTCGTAATTTGGATATGGTTAAGAAACGAACCGAAGACTAAATTCAAAATATGGTTGAATTTTTTCGATTAAAAATACAGTTCGATTTTTAATTTTTTTCAGTTTTTTTAACACCTTAGAGAAATTATCATATTATCTTTAAAATAGTCAAAAACTTCACCTATTTTAACATACAGCTAGAAATCGTGTGGAGATCACGTGCCAGCCAGAAATTCATTCTCCAACGAATGAATTTCACCAGAGTCAACTCTCACCAGCATCACCTCAAAACCCCCCCTTCATAAACCCACAAATTACAAATGCATGAACCCAACAAACCTATAAAAACAACCCATTGCCACCACCATTCTCACATCCACCATTCAAATCAATCACAATGCCTTGTGAATCACCCATCATTCGCTTCATCTCCAAATCCACCGTCGTCCCGGCCACTAAATCCACCATGCCGGACCTCAAACTCTCCGTCTCCGACCTCCCCATGCTCTCCTGCCACTACATTCAGAAGGGAAACCTCTTCACCCGTCCTTCCATCTCAACTTCCGACCTCTTGTTTCTTCTCAAATCCTGTCTTTCACGTGTTCTGACCACTTTCCCGCCTCTCGCAGGCCGTCTGATCACTGATTCCGACGGTTATGTCTACATCACCTGCAACGACTCCGGCGCCGAATTCGTTCACGCCAATGCGGGTCAGTTGTCGATCTGTGACGTGATTTCTCCGACTCATGTTCCTGATTCCGTCAAGGGGTTTTTCACCTTTGATAGAACGGTGAGCTACGAGGGTCATTTCAAGCCAATTTTGGGGGTTCAGGTGACTGAGCTTAAAGACGGTGTGTTCATTGGGTTTTCCGTCAATCACGCAGTCGTCGACGGGACTTCGTTGTGGAATTTTATAAATTCTTTCGCAGAGGTTTGTAGAGGAAAGTGTGGTTTTATATCGAACGAGCCGTGTTTCGTACGTGATTCTGTTTTAATTTCGCCGGCGTGTCTCAGAGTCCCCGCCGGTGGTCCGAAAGTGACGTTTGACGAACACGCGCCACTGAGAGAGAGGATATTCAGTTTCAGCAGGGAATCGATTTTGAAATTGAAAAACCGAGCGAATAACCGGGAAAAGATGAACTTTTACTCCGACCATGAAATCAGCTTTGTCAAGTTAATCGAGAAACAATTGAACAACCGGATTAACGTGTCCGACGAGAATGTGACCGCGTTGATTGAAAATTTGCTACGCAAAGGCGTCGGATTGAAGCCGGAGCCGGTGCCGGAGATATCCTCCTTCCAATCGCTGTGCGCGTTGCTATGGCGTGCGGTGACACGTGCACGTAATTTCCCAAGTTCCAAAACGACAACGTTTCGAATGGCGGTGAACTGCCGGCACAGGCTAAAACCAGAACTCGAAACATTCTACTTCGGAAACGCGATACAGAGCATTCCGACATACGCCACCGCCGGAGACGTGTTATCGAACGATCTTCGATGGTGCGCCGAGCAGCTGAACAAAAACGTGTTGTCCCACGACGACAAGACGGTGCGTCGTTTCGTGAAGAACTGGGAAAGTGACCCACGGTGTTTTCCGCTGGGTAACTTCGACGGAGCGATGCTGACGATGGGGAGTTCGCCGAGGTTTCCCATGTTCGATAACGATTTCGGGTGGGGGAAGCCGGTGGCGGTTCGGAGTGGGAGGGCGAATAAGTTTGATGGTAAGATTTCTGCGTTTCCGGGGAGGGAAGGTGGTGGTAGCGTTGATTTGGAGGTGGTTTTGTCGCCGGAAACAATGGCGGGTATTGAGTCGGACCCGGAGTTTATGCAATATGTTGTCGTGGGTGATTCTTGATCTTTCGTCTATTTGTGTTGTATCTACACTTTTGTAATTTAGTACACTTCTAATTTTGGAAATTCGAATTCTTAAACATTATATAGTTTTTTTTTTTTTTTAATTATTTTCTTTGACAGACGACAACAGATGTTTTATCATTTCAATAACGTTAGTTCTGAGTTTTTTAGAAGTGAACATAAAGAAAATCAAAGTAAAAGAAATAAAAAGATATAAAAGAATGCAAAATTTTTCTTCATTTTCTTTCAAATCAAAAGGAGAAGAAACTAAATAATATGTAATTTTACCTGTACCCAAAAGTTGATGAATATTTTTTCATTGCCTTTTGTCATAAAATATCAGCTAATAGTCTTTTTTATTTGAAAAAGTTATTTCTTATGATATGTATATGATGATATTGTTTATTTAATATGGATGTAAATGAACCGAGAGAATACGAATGAGCCTTTGTTCGTGTTCGTTTGTTTAACTTTTAACATGTTTGCTAATGGTTTATGAATGCTAACTGAACGAAATTATTTTTGTTTGTGTTCATTTATTAAGAAACTGATTAACCAACCTTCAATAAAGGAAACTTTAGAATAATCACACTTTGATCTAGTCTTCTTTTTAACAAATGTATGTAGAATTTCATCTAAGACTATTCACATTAGTGACTTAACCCAATCCAACCTTTTATAAAAAAAAAAAAAAAAAAGGAATTTCTCTTTTTTTCACCTACACAACCTAACATAACCTAATTTTGCACAAACATTAACAACCCAATCCAATTCAAGATTTATTAATACATTTATTATATAAATATGACTTATCATTGTTTTTATAAAATTTAAAAATTAATTTATCCAAAAAACACTTATTTTTTTTCTAAGTGGTTATAAACCGACAAGTTTTTTTTGAAAAAAATTTTCTTTTTAAAATAACTATGTTTTTAATAAAATTTATATCGGAGTGTGCACAAAAAAAAATATACAAGAGTGTGTGATTAAAATTTTAAAAAGAGTTAAATTATATAACTTATTAAATAAAAATTAAATTTGATTTATAATTAATTGAAAAAGTTAGGTTGTGAATGGGTTAGTGGAGTGACATGGGTTGTCGAAAATGCATTTTTTTCTATTTTTGTTTTTGCAACCAACCCATAGTTTGAGTGACCAATGCACATGATCTAAGTGATATGTTATCCGCACATGCTTAAAAATTAAAAGGTTATTGTCTATTATTTGTTAATCAAGTCATTACCCAAGTGTGTTACCCATTTACCAGTTATTTATCTGTAAAATAGATATATAACAAGACATGATTAGACTTGTTAAACAAAAAGGACATATATAATTTAATTTCTTTAAAAATAATAAAAATTAGACACTTTGTTGCTACATAAAACATAGAATTTTCATGCTTAAATCAACAAGTTAAGTTAAACAAATCATTTTCGTGTTTTATATTTTCATTATTCACGTCATCTCTAACCTATTAAACACGATAACACATGCTTTGCCAGTCCTACTAATTGTTGACAACAACTCACAGTGTTGTCACACCCCCACCTCTCGTCACCTGTTTATGATGTCACTGAAACGGTCGCGTAAGCATAGTGGTGATGTCTCAGAGATAAGAGGTGACTTACTTGATCCGATATCACAAGCACACAGATTAACTTAAAAGAATTACATTTAAAAGGTTCGTCATTAATATTCACATTACAGTTTACAACTAAGTTTATTTAATTACAGTACTAAATTATTCAAGTACAAGTCTTCCAAAAGTGTGTTCTCACCGACGATCACTATTTCCCTGCAAAAAGGTTTAAATTTGAAACGTCAGCACAAAGATGGTGAGTTCATACAGTTCATGTTTCACAATATGATATGTTATACAAGTTCTCAAAATGTTCTGTTCAAGATAACCATGTGATCCGTATCTAGTTCCTTTCGGACGTTCTGTTCTTGTTCTATAAAGATACTACCCGTCGGTAAATATCTTGGTGCCTCATTGTCTTAATGTCTATGACAACACATTAAGAAGTTCTGGAAACAGATAACAAACATTTACATCAAGGGGAGTTGCAAGCTCCCGGCAAATGGGTTGTCAGCCGATAGTACTATCATTGTTTTCTGTTCCGCCCCACATGGGTTCACTAGATACAGTTCGGGAATGAGGACTTATAAGTTCTGTGATAGTGTTCTGTTCTACAGGCAAAATCCCATGAAATCCACAAGTTCTCAACAAATCACATGAAATCACGCAGATAACAGTGATACATATCATATAGTTCTGAAAAGTTTTACAGCGTTACCCCGATGTTTATAAGGATTTAAAAAGAAAAGGGGTTGTACAAAACTCACCTGATAATATAGAGGTAGCAGAATATCTAAAAACTGATAATAGGGAGGTGATTCTTCATTTATTTATATTTAATGAGTTATTTAGGTTTTAATTTACTGATTAGATCTTTCTGCACGTTCAATGTCAAAGACATTGCTTTGCAAGTCATCAAACCGATATTAAGTATTTAATTGGTTAATTTTGATGTTGTATCATACAATGTATGATAATGTAGGAACCTACATTGAATTAGATTCCTAATACCAGGTTGATGACACTCTTGATTAATCAGAATAATCTACGATTAACCAAATAGTTAATGTTGTTGATTATAATGCCGTAACTGTTTCTAGATAGTTTAATGGCTTAATAACGATCAATCCTTGTTATTGATTACCCAAATATCATGAAATATTACAATGTAGTATTAGAATTGGTTTAACAATCATGTTTAACATACTAATCTGACTGTTATCATAAACATCAGATAATCGTTCCAATGAGTATGTTAATGATCGTGATTAGTTTGAAACACTTGGATTTAACCTTGCATTTCAAAGATTAATCCAACTAATCACCTACATTGTCATAATCAAATGGTTTAAACCATTATAATTATGGGTATGATTTCATGCAAACCAGGCATTACAACGGATCAAAACAAGGATTTAATCGTTAAAACTTCGTGTTCTTTGTTTATAATCAATCCTAGCCATTATCTAGGCAATAATCAACGATCCTAACTATGTCATTACGTTCAAAATCAAGATCTAATCAATCAAAATCAAACTAGAAAGTTAAAACGAATCATTACCAAAACAGACGGATATCTGGCTGCACAACAACGATCAGGACTTGTAAACATGTTCCCTAGCTTCAAATATACAATCTGATGGGTTTAGAATGGAGTTTTTGGTGATAAAAATTGATGTTCTTCTCCTGGTGTTCGTCTGAGTTTGAGAGATGTAAAAGAATTATGATCTGCATGAAATCAGATGAAAAATATCAGCTTATTCCACCGCCTCACCCGTCGCGTACCGCGACGAGAAGCCAAAGAAGGCTTCGCATACCGCGAAGAAATCCGAAAATCTCAGATATTTTTCAAGAATCGCGTACCGCGAAGTACCCTCAACCCCGCCTTAGCGTACCGCGACGAGTCCAGTCGTTCAATACTTTGAAAATTTTCTTCGTTTTTCGATTCCGGGCACTCCCGAACTCCGTTTCGCACACGGTTTTTGCCAACGTTCATCATTTCTCGCATACTATCTATCTGTAATAATTACAATCATTAAATCAACGTGGATTTTTAGAACGACCAAATGTGTTCATGTCGTTAATGACGTAATTCTCAACTACAATTGTCACAAGTATGTTGATTATATAGTTAAAAAGTTTTTGATGACAGAATATCAAAGTCAAAGATAAATTGGTATGATAAGCAATCATACAACTTGAAAATCTTGTTTTATATAAAAAACAAAGATGGGAACCATTAAAATGTTAGTGTCCAGTTATTTGTTACCCACTTACCAATTTTTTACACCAACTCACAATGTGTTGATTAGTTAAAAAGTTTTGAATGACAAAAGTGCTCCTATCAAAGTCAAAGATCAAGTGGAATGATAACACTTTAGCAATCATGCAACTTGAAACTCTTGTTATTTATATAAAATTAAGATGCTTAATTAACCATTAAATGGTTAGGGTCCCAAAATATGTGTTTACCAAATCATTACCTAAGAGTTTTAGCCACTCACCAATAGTTAACAACAATTGGCCATGTGTTGATTTGTTAAAAACTTTTGAATGACAAAGTGAAAGATCAATTGGAAAGATAACACTTCAACATGTTATGCAACTTGAAAATCTTGTTGATTTGTTAAAAAGTTTTGAATGAGAAAGATCTTCTGTCAAAGTCAAAAATTAATTGGAATTATAACACTTTAATGATAATACAACTTGAAAATTTTGTTGTTTATTAAAAATAAAGTTGGTTAACAACTAAAAAGTTAGTGTCCAATTGTTTATTAACCAAGTCATTACCCAAGCGTTTTAGCCACTTACCAATTGTAGATAACAATTCGGTTGAATGTGGTTCTTTTTGTTAAATGTGGCTAATTTAGTCTGGTTTTATTTGGTTTTTAAATGGTTTCTCTGGTTTTTACAAGATTTATTAAGTTAAATTCGATTTTAACCGAAATATAGCCAAATTAAATTCAATTGAATTCAATTTGATTAAAGGTTTTCTGAAATCGCTTTGGTTCAATTATGGATAAAAATAATTTCAAAACCAAATAAATGAACTAACCGAACCGATAAACATTCTAGAGTTAAATTACTAGCATATGCTTATTTGTAAGAGTAGGTGACAGATGTCATTGTTAACAAAAAAGGTGCGTACGTTGAACCACACAATACAATTAGGTTTTGTGTCGGTATTTATGTATTTTTATTTTTTTTCAGATTTTGGTTATTGTGGCCATTATTCATACGATAAGTTTCCGGTTAAAATAAAAAATGTTTGCTGGTCCAATTTAAGAATTTGGCTTTGGTAACTTCTCCAAACCGTCCACCATTGTTCCCTTTTTACCCCCAAATTTCATGACTCTTTTTAGGTTTTTAGGAGTCAAAGTTATAACCAATGAGACAATACTTCAATGGTATCCTGAAATTCTTCAATATACAAGGTCTTGGTTTCAAATCCCTCCTGCAACGAAAAAGGGCTCCAAGAGAGGGTCAGGGGGTTTTTCAGTAGGGTTTTCTCCTAGGGTGGTTGTGGTGGCTCATAGGAGATCCATGTAACTAAACCTTGGTGACATGGTCTGTAGACAGTGGACTCACACGATTGAAACCTTCGCCGTTCAAAAAAAAAAAGGAGTCAAAGTTATACATGCACGTACACACAATATCACATGAATTTCTTTTTGTGTTTTCTTTATGATTTTTATACTTTTAATTTTACTAATATACAGTTTTTTTTTACAATTTCAACATTTCGTTGTAACGTTATTATTTGTATTTACGTTGTCATAGTTTTTATTAGAGTAAATTACATAAACCGTCCTTTAAATTCACTCAATTTATGAATGTCGTCCTTTATTAGAATTAGTTATATAAATCATCCTTAAAAATGATAATTTATAATGGATTTCATCATTTTTCTTCATATAAAGGACAATTTATTTGATGTAATTAAATAACGATTTATGTAATATAAATGATGAAATCCATTATAAATTTTCATTTTAAGAATGTTTTCTGAAACTATTTTTAATAAAGGATGTCATCTATAAAACAAGTAAATATAAATGACGATTTATGTAATTTACTCTTTTTATTAAAGAATAAACAAGTAGACGTTTCAAATGCTATTTTTTAATAAAGCCTCACGAAGTCAAATATGATATATTTGCACTTCTTTTAATTGGTTTTTGTGTCTCTTATAATTAGTTTTTTTTAAGGATACAACTTTTTCTTGATTTTTGATTATACTATAAGATTAAATATTTACAATATGGCCCTCATGATTATTTAACGATCAATTACTTAATTACCCCTAGCAGATAAATAATTATTTGATGGACGTAATTATCTTTATTTATCCTAATTAGGGTTTCCCCTTGGGTGTATATAAATATGAGACTTATGGCTCCTAATCTCGGTTACACACAATCTTAACATCATCACACACGTTTTCTCCTCATCTCTAGAGAATTCGTGAACCCTAACCGAGCCCTCTCGTCTTACTCCATCCTCACAATACACCCTAAACGGGAAGCCGATCGGATTGTCTTCTCAAGCATCATGTCTGAAATCAACAACGCATTCATTGGATTCACAGGTTTCATCTAATCTCTATTTCATTGTTGTTTTCGTGTTCATGTCTAAATCTGAATCAAAGGAATCGATCCAACATATACATGTGCAAGCTCCTTTTTAACCATGTTCAATGTTCAAAATTGATTTGCAAAAACTTCATACGTCTCGTTTTTCATACTTAACTACATCAATAGCACAACAATATATTGTTGGAAATTTGAGTAGTTTAAAATTTAATATGAATTAAAATCAAAAACTTTTCATATTACTCAATTAAATCAAGACTTTTCAAATTACATATATTGATTATATGCATTAAGTCAAGACTTTTGGTATCACCTTCATGTAGTTTAAAGACATATGGTGTCTTGTTAAGAGATGAAAAATAGAATACTACATAATTTACAATACACATTCAATTCCCTACATTTTTGATTATATTCTCTCTTGTTTCATATACACTTTTGGGTGCTAGGTTAATCTCGACAGTACATATACTGTTTCGGTTGTTATACCCTGGGAGACAGACGCGTTCGTCTTAAGAAGAGGCGCGAAATCTGTTTTAAGGGAAACATATTGAATACATGTCTCAACCACAATCATCAACATGTTTATTCGATGTCAATGAAGAATAAGTGGAATACATAAGTGGTTGAAAGCTAGAAAAGATATTTTTGAAGCATTTGCTACCGGCTCGTTAAGATGTTTGATTGAAGACTCAATATTAATCATTCACTAACCAAGAAGGCTATTTGGAGTACACAACGAAGACATGGATCAAAACATGTTTGGTATATAAATTAGTAATTTATATTATATTATATTATTTTAGTCTTGTAACCGGTTTTGTACTAGATTATTTTTTATGAATAACGAGAGTCTCGCTATTATTTATATTTTAATTTTGTGTTATAATAAAAATGTGAACCCAGTTCCTAGACATCAGCAATACAACTTTTTCTTGATTTTCAATATACTTGTGTGATAAGTCCTTCATCTACATTTCGATATACATAAATGTGCTAGTGAGTTGTTAAAACTTTATTACGCAATAACAATGTCAATGTTACTACCGTAATGCGTTGGGGATCTCCCCTGACAGGTACGGGAACAACTTTCGAGCTTACCTGTTTAACACATCCGGTTAAGGCTACCCACTTCGGTGGATCTCTAACACAATTTTTACCAATGATGTCTTGACCTAGTGGTAAGATGGAGCTATGGAGGAAGTGATAGGAGACCCAGGTCATGGGTTTGATTCTTGATCCCCCTCGCTTTTACCGATTTTTCCACCGTCGTGCCTTTGGATTGGTGCTTGGGCAGTGGCGAAGCTTGACGAAAACTTTAGGGGGGCGAAATATTTTTTTTTCAGGGGGGGCGAAATAAAGGTTTTTAAAAAATTTTACACTACGTATCGGGAAATATACACTACTACACGAAAAAACAGGGGGGCTGTCTGAACAATCCTTCGCCCCTGTGCTTGGGTCGGGTTTTTCCCGGGAATTGGTAGCTGGTGGGCTAGGGGCTCCGTCCATCTGGACTATTGGCCGACTTGGGCATCCTTTAGCTATTTAGGGCCGCGTACGGAGCACTCGACAGTTGATTATTTGACCGTTCAAAAAAAATGCTTTGGGGATCTAGTGGTAATACTAACACCAATAGTAGTAAAAATATGAAATATATTGTAGTAAATAGATGACACAAACACAAGTTACTATAGACATGTGCTCATTTATCACCCTCATTTCATGTTGGAAAACCGTCTTTTAAAAATCCCAAATGCCACTCTTGTTTCACACTAGGGGCAAACTAACTTTTTAAAGACAAATTAAATGACAACCTTGTCAAGTTGGCGATAAACCAATTTTTTTTTTATAAAGAAAACGAAAGTAAAATTGGACCACCAAACAAATATAACAAAATCAGAAAAAGATCGCTCCATAACAAGGATTGGGGTCTAGAAAAACAAAAAGGCAACAAAAAAATTAATGAAAACTATAAGTATGGTAGAGGGAAGTTCGAATATATAACCTTTAAATCTTCTTTTTTGATTATTATATACTACTCTATTGGACTCGTTTACAGTACACACGTATAATGTGTCTGCGTGTGTATATATATCAGTCCTAAAGGTATAAAAGTAAAGTTGCACTACCTTTAATGTTATTTTACTTAATTTTTGTGAAAATAACTTTAAAGACGTTAGCTTGGTTGGTTAATAATGCATCATAAGCCATTGGATGCATCTCTATATTCATACGTGGTAGAAGTAAACTTGTCTAAATCTTACCATTCTTGGGTCCTAACTTAGCTTTACTGATATTTGGACATACTTAGTATGATGATGATAAAATAGTATTACTACTACCACTAACAATGTATGCTAATATTAGGTTTTTCTAAGTTTTTTAAACCCTCAATGACTAGATTGTAGCTTCTTTATGTTTTATAACAATCTACTAACACACACACATGTAGATTGTGAGCGGTGTGAAAGAGGGGAAAATATAGAAATGCTAAGAGTAATTTTCTAATTTTTATAAAAAGTTTATAATTCTGAATTGGTTTTTTTTTTTTATTTAAGAAGTGACAACTTTTTAAAAGCCTAATAGACAAATGTAATTTAACGCCCATCATCAACCTAAATTCTTCTTATTTTTATATTAGTTGGAGTATTAGAACTCAAGAGAGCCCATCTGGTCACAACCTACGTCCACTTGGCTTTCAATATCATGAGAACGGTGGTGATGGGTGAGGCCAATGCCCACACCTCGTATGGCTCATGGTTCAATGAACCTAATAAGAGCCACTTGTATGCTTGACGTTTATTTCAACCCCAATCAATCACCATGCCTAATCATCATGTCTATCCAACCGGGCTCATCATCTTGCATTATAAAAGATATGTGATTTTTATAAACATTGGGTTTAATTTCAGAAAATATCACTAAATTGAAGATATATCAAAAATAATTGATAACATTGGATATAAAAAGACATATGTATGGTCTCGGTTGTGCTATGATATGCCTGTGTTTAATGACAACCATACGTATGTTATCATTCATTCCCTACATAAAAACTTATTTTTATAACCATAGAACAACAAAAAGCATACCAGTAGAAATCCCACTTAGAGTAGTGTCTGAGGCGAAGGATTGAGAGGCTGCTCCGAATGAGTCCCTGGCTCAAAGTCATCGTTTGAGGTTAATCATCTCAACGTTTTTAACGATTATTTTCACAAAATAAATAAAATAACGTTAAAATTATTGCAATTTTACTTTTGCCCTTAAGGGCCAACACATATATACATTATATGCATGCACCGCAAATGGGGCATTTTTTATAACCACAGAAAGTTACTTAAAAAGTAAACCCTTAAGTCCTATTACCAGACTAATCAAAAGGAACATGAAAAACGTAGCCGTAAGCAATCGGGTCAGTTAACTTTAATAGTATGGTTTAAACTTAAAGACTCGTACGTTATCATTCTCTACTTATAATACTACAACACTTTGTTTCACAACCAGTTGATTTGGTTATTTTGAATTATTAAAAATATGTTTTAACTAATTTGATAATTGACCATCTAGTGTAGCTAATTTAATCCGTTTAAGTTACTAAAGCCAGTTAATTGTGTTTTTGTCAAATCTAAAACATGAATTTTCATTTGAGGAGGATGAAAGTAAGATATTTATTCAATTATTCGTAGACACGTAAAAAATTCTTTACAAAAAAAAATTAAAAATACAATATAGTTTTAATTATTGATTAATTAATTATTTAATTACATTACAATCGAAACTGAAACTCGATAAGGAAAAACTATGATATAAAGTATAAATTTCTGAATTCATGATGGTTTAAAATTTCTTTTAAATACGATAAAGTCTTGTATCTAACTTATGTTTCGCTTTTAAATTAAGGTTTTCTCATCAACACACTTATAGTATATATATTTTTGTTAATGAAGTAAAAACAATTGGTGATTTTTTTGAGTAGTTTCCACGTCTATTTATACATAGGGTGCTCATCGAATTGAATTTCGAATACAATAATTACGAATTTTTTAAGAGTATTCGAATTCGAAATTAATTTGAATCCGATGTCAAATTTGAAATTCAATTATAATCGAATTCAAAATACGAATTCGATTCGAATTTGAATTGATTTGATTCGATTCAAATTTAAGAGAAAAATTTATTTATGCTTGCTATTGTTATACATGTAACAATAAATATTTACTATAGGACCTTTATGATTATTTATCTAATTCATCAATTGCTTATTTATCCCTATAAGATAAGTTATTATATGATGGATGTAATTAACCTTACTATCCTAATTAGAGTTTTCTCTTGAGTGTATATAAAGGAGATTAAGGCAATCATAATTGACTGATGTTAACATCACATTGGTAGATATATCAGGTTTAACAACCCATTCCCCGATCATTAGTCATGGTCCGTTTGTAACCAAAGACATATGTTGAGGGATGTTTGCACCTTGGTTATGGCTTTATTATGGACTTATGGTGTCTATCGTATCATAGGACCTAGCTAATCTATGATGGTTCGCTAGCACAACATTATGACATTATGTTCTTTTCCATAATAAACTGTTTGAAATGTTTTATTATAAAACTTATGAACTCATCAACCGTTTGATTGTCACTTTCTTTTAAATTTAGTATGTTTCTCAAGTAAATAGCATACTATCATCAGAAAGAGATCGTTTCTTAAACAACGAACGTGTTAAGATACTTATGCGGACCGATTATTTATGTATTAAAACTATGTTGATCGTTCGCTCAATCTATGCTACTGTCACATACTGTTATCGCTAAGATTTACGTTGTGTGTAGGTGTGTGACATTTTTATTACTTATAAAAGTATATCATAGCTAGAAAAACATTATAACAAAATAATATAACGTATAATGATATGAGAAAAGTGAATAAACTAAACTAACAAAAGTAAATATATAATAACAAAACAGAAATAAAATTGTATTTACAAAATAAAACTCATTAAAAAAGTGAGGAAAATAAAAAAGAAAAATAAACCAATAAAAAAAACCAGAAATAAATAAATAAGAAATAAAAGTAAAATACATAAAATTTAGAAAAATTAACACAAAGCTAACACTAAACAGTGAAAACTACCTAATAACCAATATTTTCATAACCGGACCGGACGTCGAACCTGTCTCCTTACTGGTCAGAGGTCCGACCAGTCGAACCGAATTTAAAACCGGATGATTTTATAAACATTTTATAAATATATATATATATAATTAAAAAAATTAAAAAAAAAAAACCGGTTCAACCACTGGTCTGACCACCGGTTCGCCGGTTTGACCGGCCGATTCACCCAAAAACGGCTCAGAACCCCTAACCGGACCGGTTCACCCACCGGTTCCCGGTTCGTCCGGTCCGGTTTTCAAAACATTGCTAATAACTTACAAGACATAAACAAACTTACACAGTATATTCTCACCCTTTAGTAGGGTCTGATGGAGAAGGATGAGGACAAATCTTACCTGGATAGAGAGGCTGCTCTGAAAGAGTCTCCAGCTCAAAGTTATCATTTGAAGTTAATCATCACAATGCTTTTAACGTTATTTTCATAAAATAAGTAAGATAACGTTAAAATTAACGCAATATTACTTTTGCCTCTTGACGGCCCTCACATATATACATTATATGCGTGCACCGCAAATTGGGTGTTAATAGAAATTTGAAGATAAAATTAGCAAATATAACGTAGATTAAAGATATTTATCATGTAATTTACTCTTATAACAAAATGTTCTTGACTAGGGGTGTTCATGGGGTCGTAAAATTAATGACAAAGAGTTGCAAGTAAAGACCAATAGAAACCAAAGCAAGCTGAAAATCAGCTGCTGCAGCAAGCCAATGAGTGACAAAGTGTTGATAAATTTGGATCATCTTTGTGTTTTGTCCATGCTGCTCCAAACTGCTGGCCTTTGCATCTGCAAATTTATTTACAAAAATCGCAGGTCAAGTAAAGCAAATGGTATTAGTTACAGTAATTGTAGTAACAATGAAAATGGACCCTTCCTTAGTAAGATTATAATGTGTGTAGAAAGCATCAATCACTATATCTTATGATAGTGCTACTTGTTTCATAGCCCAGGCCCCTATGTAAGCATATACTATATTAAGTTGAAGTCTAGGTTTTTAAAATTGAGAGAGATAATATTAAATCACACTTTTTATAGATAGAACCTTTAACATGCGAAGTGATGCTTTTTGTTTCAATCTGACGTACCCTTAGATATCTTATGATACATCCCATGGTATATTGCAGAGGGAAAAATATTAGGTACTTTATGGAAATAGATAATCATATACACTATACTTAGATTCTGCCCTTTGAAAAGGAATATGGGTTAGTATCTTATTTTTTTATAGATATTCACACATTTCGGTTTTGGATCTAGGACAATAGGTTCAAGAGATCAGAGATGGACGTCAAGTGGTTGATATTATCCCAAATCCATATATGATTAAATTAAAGCATTTTTCTTCGGAATGATATGTTATATCTCTTGTAATAAAGTAGTAAACAATTAAGCTTTTGAATATTACTGTTGAAGCAAGACGAGTATCTCAAGTATACGAGCGCGTATATTTTCTCTTTCGACTTTAAGTGATGCATCCTTGTATAAAATCACCAACTCATCTACCAATCTGTAAGGATTTTCAAATACATAATTAAAACGAGTTTTTAGTTTTATTTATAGTCGATAAGCAGAGAAAAAACATTACTTGTCATAATATGGTGAATATCTTATCCACGTGAACTTTATAACTGTTTTGATACTGTCAAGGACCTGCAAAAGGAGGAATTAGCTTTAACATCTAAAAACATGTATCAGAACATTGCTGGTGGTTTTATAAATTCGGCTACAAAAGATAAAATAAAAAAATAAAAATCAATGACAGAAATATTTAAATTTTAAGTTATAACAAACACATCAGTTTTTTATATGAAATTGTCAAAAAAATTAGATGCATGTTCTTTTCTTATTTGTAACGCTATAATATTAGACATCTTTCTGTAACAAAACTTTTAACTCTTTAAAACATTAAAGAAGAAATCATTCAAAACACTACTCACTTTCAAAGCAAATATAAAATTTAGAGCAATGGCAAAAGGAATTGTCATCACCAGTTCTAGCCTAAAGCCATAGGATTCACAAAAGGGAAAAAGAACTACCACTGTACATAGTAAATTCCACTCATAGCAAAAGCCTATTGGTAGAGTCCGGGGATGATAAGATGGCGTTAAACCTTACATGTATCTCACAAGGAAAAAAAAGATTGTTTTCAAAGAGACCTCGACTTTAAAAATAAACAATAGGCAAATACATAATTGTAAACACACTAGGATAGAAAGCTACCAATAAAATATCAATAAGAACTGACAAGAAAAATCACAATGAGGCAGTTAATGATCATTATGAAACTAATTCTTACCAGTAGAACAGTTTCATCATCATCAGCATGCATCCACTTGAAGAAAAGGGGGAAAAGACGCCTAAAATGACCCAACAATACAATACCCATGCCAGTGAAAAGCGGTTCAATGTGTTTAAGCCAAGCAACACGACGCTCCTTAGATCTTGGTTGTCGCCATAAGTGGCTCAACATCTCATTTAGCACCTTCTCAAACCTACACAAATGCCAACTTCAATACATCCTTAGATCTTGGTAGTCGCTATATATGGATCAACATCTTGTTTAGCACCTTCTCAAACCTACACAAATGCCGACTTCAATGCATAGTTGTCGAAGGCACAAGCACACTCAAGACGCAAAGGGTAAGCCTTAGACCTAGACGCTTAAAAACCAAGGCCCAAGATAACAAAGGCGCATAGCATAAACAAATCATTTGTAGAGATTTTGCCATGTTTTAGGCATGTTCAGGGCTAGTTTAGAATTGTATAGGCAAGCTCTAGGCCATTTTTAAAGTTTCAAGCTAGTTTGTGTACAATTTATTGGTTTGACCAGAATCTTAGCAGAATCAGGCTGTAATCTTTGCCAAAACCTTATCAGAACTTCACCTGAGAGCCAAAATGACTGCAAGGTGCCCTATGGCCCCACCTGGCCTAAGACCCCTAACACCCGCCTGGTGGGCTTTTGGCAACATGCTTCAATATATATTTGTAAGCTTCAAATTTTAAGGTTAGCTAAACCATACCACGAGCTACGAGGATTGTTTTGTTGGGTACAAGTCACAAGGAGCACTGACATCTCGACAACATGTTCCCATATGCCATCATCAGAGGCAATATTTTGACAGCAAGCATCTAGGATCACATCTTCATACATACTAAACTCACTACAACTCACATGTTTTGCAAGATGTATCAGCGTAATCATTCCCTGCCCCTGACATAAACAAACCATCAACTAAAACATGAAGTTGTGATACAATTTCATAAATCTCATCTAAACTTTCAAAATTACATATTTTTCTAAATTATACTAAAAAGACATTGTAAATTATGCTTTAAAAAACCTGTGGTTTGAGAAAAAATATGTAATTTCACAAGTTTAAAAGAAAATATATGCAATTATCCCTATTGTAGGGATGAGATTAAGAAGAAAATTTGGGTGCCTACTTTCACTTCTGGCGACCAATGATCAAGGGCTGTGAGCGCACAAGGAATAATCAATGAACACAAGTTTCCCAGCAGCTGCAGATCAATCTGTCACAAAGATGATGATGATGATGCTGATGTTAATGATGATCCTAGAAAAACATGAAATCCGAAAACCCTAATTTTTTTATTTGCAATTTTGTAAATTAGGGCATGATACAGAACCTGTGTGACAAACCATTTAAACTGATAAGCAGCAACAATTGCATAAACAACCGGAACCCTAGTCGAGGCACCAGAAGCCTCATCACCGTCAGCATCCTTATCGATTGAACTTTCCTTGATACTCGATTTAAGTAAAGGCAAAACACCGGGCATCAATTCCACAAGCAGATCCTTATTCCGGTGATCAGAAAAGGCTTTATGCAGCTGACGTAAAGCAGAATCAGCAGAATCCGAAAGAGTAACGGGAATCCATGAGAGTTGATCATACGTCGAGGTTCGGGAAGCAGCCAAAGCAGCACACAGTAAGCTGAAGTTGGTCAGTAGGGATTGAAAATCAGTTTGGTTGGTTGGGGGTAGAAGAGATTGAAGGAGAGATCTGACTGAAACGTCAGACTGTTCGTTGGAAATTGTCGATAGTGATTCTCGGATTGGTTCCGATAATCTGTAGAAACATCAGAGCATAAGAACGGTATGTATGTGATCGTGTGCGTTTGTGTGATCGATGGTGAAAGCTTACAGAATGATTTTGTTATGAAGATCGGAGGTTGAATTCGCCATTTCTGCTGCTGCTTTCACAAGCCGAGACCTGGACGATACATATATGTGTGATGACATGTTCATGCTAGTATCAATTTTTTCCCAAACATTTGAGGGCTTGTTTTAAAAGTTTAACGTCCTAGTAAACAGTTTGATTTATAGTTTTCAATAAAACAGGTCATAAAAAAAGTGAACCGAACTATGTATCTATATATTTGTGTGTGTATGAGTATATGGTTGATGATTTAGAGGATATTTAATTAAAAAAAAGCGCATTTTGTGCTTGCAGTGTGATTAGCCCATATGAAAGCATAGAACGCTTAGGTTTGATTAAGTTTTTATTTTTTAAAAAACTCAAAAAGCGCAAACCCAGAAATCACAAACGTTAAAGCCAAACCGTTGATGATCGTTCGGTTGTTATTTTTAACGGTTTGGTTTTTATATTCATTGTTCAAAAATCGTTATTAATGATTTGGTTTACGGTTTTACTTTAAAATCATAAAAGCCGAACCGTGAACACCCCTAGTTGGATGTAAAGTCAGGCGCCTATGTGTGTAGCTATAGGAGTCGATGCCGGTATCAAGGAAGACGTTCTGTGTTATTGCAAAAACAAGGAATATTTGATGCCAAAACCTTGGTATAAACAAGTCATGGAGTGTATTATCAAGTTTGAAATGCTCAAATTCGAAGTGGAAACACCATCAGACCAAATTAGCTGAGCGTCGAGAGTGCTTAATGACTCGAATGCAGGATTTTGAATATTTGAATGACTTCGAGTTTAATTATTCGAATTTTGATTTCTTGAAGTCGTATTCGAATTTAATTTGAATGCAAAAATAGTATTGAACAATTCAATTCGAAATTATATTTCGTGTGCCATTCAAGATTCTATTCTATTTAATTTGAATCAAATTAGAATGGATTGAACTCAATTTGAATTCATCCAAACAAAATAAACCCTAAAAACTCAATAATTTTATCACAAAAATACAGATTTATAAATTAATAAACCATCAAAATGTCAAAAAAACAAAATCATAGTTCTAAGATTCAAAATACAAATTTAAATTATATAAATGATAGAAAGTTCGTAATAAAGTGCAATAGCGTAACATTTAAAGTGTAAACATCTATATTATTTGCTAATACTTTTTTAGAACAATATTATGGCATATAAAATTACTTAATTACACGAATGGTTCTTGTGGTTTTCAAAAATTTGCAAGTTGGATTATTAAGGAATTGAAGTTAATGGCTCTTATGTGTCTTGAACTTATATTAAATGTTTCGTTAACCCGAAAAAACGGGATAGATCTACGAGAAATCTTATTCAAACCCCTCTCCAGTCTCCCCGAAAGGAGGCCTTCTTCACCTTCCACCTAAGTTGCGCATGAAAGGCCCAAAGCAATTTTGGGACGAATTGAGTATTAGGGCTAACTGTTTAGCTTTCTTTTAAATTAGAGTAAAATAATTAAAATATCATTTTAAAACTATACGGGTCATCAAGTAACTTGATTTTAATCCATTGAGCATTTATGTAATATACTGCAAATATAATTTTTCCACCACTGCAAAACACCACCATTACCCCCCATTTACAAACACCACCACTACCCCCATCTACGAACACCATCACCATGCAATAACTACAACACCATATTTTGACATCTTTAGAGCAACACGCTTCATAATTAAAACACCATATTTTGACATCTTTGGAGTAACATTAATACAATGAAACGTTCACAAAAGTTGCAATTAAACCACATAACACAAATTTGCAAAAACCACCTTGCCGGCAAACACTTCGCCGGCAAACACCACAACTCGCCTAAATATGATTATACAACTTACGAAAATGGGATTAAGCAGGAAAATGTAGAGAAACTTTGAAATCGGTGTTTAAATTGCTTGTTCCTAACCTCTCGCTTGCCACCAGAACCATCTCTACAAGCCAGCCTTGTTTGAACTGCTGGTAACCACAATTGAATGTTGTTTCTGCCTTCAAGTCTCCAACCAACCACCACAACTTCTATCATTCGATTTGATTTTTACCTCCCAACCATGAATTGGACCTGAGTTCACTGTCAACCCATCACTTTTTCATTTAAACTCACTCGGTGGCGTACCCACTAAGCCACTAAGGACTTTGAAAAGGCATCTACCCACCTTGAAAATTTTTTTTCCTAGTAATCTGACCCCCTTAATATTTTACAATCTACCCCATTAAATTTGCATAATTGGATTGATGATGAAAATGTAAGCGATAATTGTATTTGTTTTGAGAAAAATAGTTAGTTAGGAAACTCCCCCTAGACGACTTTTGGATATATTACAAGAAATGAAAACTCGTACATAACAACTTTAGATATATTGTATTTTTATTGTGTTTTTGTATATGAAAGTTAGTCTGATTATCTTTTTTTTTAACATAACCTGCAACTGACCTGAACAAAATAGAAAAATTATTATATAACGATGCTCAAACGTCCCTAAATTTTTTCCACTCCCAATAAAAACATTTTCTGGGCCGTCACTAAGCTTGGTGTTACCATATTTGACACTCAAAAGCACCACCATCAATGGTGAACATTTGGTAACTGATAGGTTCAATGGGAATTTTTTTTAAAATAGGTGGTATTACATGGGATGTTGTGAAACTAGGTGGTTTTGAGAGTAGTTTTTGAAAATGGGTATTCCGCTACCTCAAGTAGCGGAATCAGCTTATGTGTCTTCCACGCTGGCGATTAAACCGAAAGAGTGTGCCACATGGACCTCAATTCCGCTACCTCAAGTAGCGGAATCAGTTAATCAAGTTTATTAACATGCTTAATCTATTCCTATAGTCCAAGTAGCGGAATACACACACATGAAATTTTTTTTTTTTACATATTAACCTATTCCTATACTTAGAATAGCGGAATACACACACACACATTATTTTTTTTTTGAACAGCAACATGATTCCGGTTTTGTGTGTACACACCCATTTTATTTTTTTTGAACAGCGAATACACGTACACTGGTACACACTCATTCAGCTTTAATTCAATGCCACTGTATGCATGTGATGGGTAGAGTTATTAATTTATTTTTTTTGAACAGCGAATACACACACATGACATGATTCCGGTTACCATTTTTTTTTGAACAGCATACATGCATAACTCTATTCCGGTTATGTGAGTAGCGGAATACACACTCATCTTCTAAACGTGGTATTTATCTATTCCGGTTGTACATGTAGCGGAAAATTACTCTTACCTACCAAAATTTCACTTTTTCAATAAAACCCTGAAAAAGAAAATGTTCCCACGTTTTTTGCACAACTAGAGAATACCCCCACCTACCAACATTATGAATTTTTGAGGAAATACTCCCACCTACCAACATTATTTTACACAATTAAAATAATATATCACATATTTTTATATTTTTTAATTGACATCAAACTAATAATGTATGAAGTGCAGGGTATATATTTATATATTTTACTTTTTAAATTGAAATAAAAATTCTAAACACTTTATATTTTATGTGTTTTTTGATGCTCTTATTGCCTATATATATGTGTTTTTTGATGCTCTTATTACACATCATAAACACTTTCACCAAAGCAATATTACTCTAAATATCATTTGTGTTCTATCATTTTCAACGATAAAACGATGTCTTCTTTTCAACCATTTCTTGTTAAATTATACTGGAATGGTGAAACCTCATATGTAAACGGAGTTGTTGATTATGATGAAGCAACTCTCACAACCTCGTTTATAATTAGATACAGAATTACCTATCAACAATTAGTTGATGAAGTCTGTAACCATGTTCAAATTGTTAGACAAAATTCACAAGTGAATTTGTTACTCTATTACTCTTTTCAAGGATTTAGTGAAAGTTCTTTCTTAGTTGGGGAAGAAAGCATGAACATGCTTTATTTTCTATCAGAAAATGTAGTTAACTTTATGGCTCATATAAAAGTTAACTGGCAATCATTTATTCTATCTCAACATAGTAGTTGTATGGACCTCCTGCGAGGTTTTTCCAGTTCTTATGCTGGTGGTGTCGATAATACAACAGCTTTACAAGAGTATAATACGGAGGTTGGTGTTGCATTATTAGATCAGCAGGTTAATGAACATTACGAAAGTGATGGTTTTGAGCACTCTGAAGGTCATATGACCAATGAGAGTGAAGAAAGTGAATTCCCTCCCTCCAATGACGATTCAGAAGGTGAAGGTGAAGACCAAATCCCATTTTCCTCAGAGCAGTATAATTCAGGTGTTTATCAAGGATTCAGTCAATCATTTGATCTCAATGAGCCTATAGAGGAGTCAGACGATTACGTTCTTCCTGATTTTGATGATGAAGATCATATGGACGTATGGAATGAAGATTCCAACGAAATCCGTCTTGGCATGTATTTTAATTCAAAAAATGATGTCATGTATGCGGTCAGAAGATGGAATGTTGGTTGTAATAGGGAGATCTACGTGGCCGATAGCAAACCATCTTTATGGAAAGCTAAATGCAAAACTACACAACCACAAAAGGATACAGTCCCTGTTCAACAGACGCCTTTGTGTCGTTGGCGTGTAACTGCTTCAAAAAGAAGAAAGCATCACATGTGGAGAATCACCACATGGACTGGTGCTCATAGTTGCTACTCAACTGTTATTCGAAACAATAATCGAGCTTTAAGATCCAAAGATGTTGCTGCACATATCTTCCCCCAAATTCGTGAAGATATATCATTTCCGGTAAAACAGATTCGCGCTTACATAAAAGAGAAACTTAAGGTTGATATTACATATTCCAAGGCGTGGACCGCACGAAGAATTGCTATCGAGAGAATTCACGGTAATTGGGAGAGCAACTTCAATGAGTTGCCAAAGTATGTAGAAGCACTGAAGGCCTCAAATGATGGTACTATAGTAACATGGTTCCATCATCCACATAGTACACCGGAATGTGCTGTGTTTAAATATGTTTTTTGGGCATTCGGACCATGCATTAAAGCATTTCATCTCTGCCAACCTGTAATATCTGTTGATGGTACTCATCTTAAAGGATCATACAGAGGTAAGCTTTTGATTGCTGTTTCAAAAAACGCTAACAATTACATATTGCCTGTGGCATATGCAATCGTTGATGAAGAAACTAATGAAAGCTGGGGTTGGTTCTTCCAACAATTTCATGAACATGTTAGAAGTAGCAGCATGGGAAAGTTGTGTGTCATCTCTGATCGACATAAAGGAATAGTAAATGTAATGGAGAATTTTGAAGATTGGAGGGAGCCCAAAGCTTATCACCGCTATGGCGGTGAGGATTCCTACGTCTAGATGCAATTGTATTTTGATCAACATCCACATCTTCTGCATTCAGGGTGTTAGCCAGAAATGTCTCGTCATCCAAATCTCCAACACTCATATGTAAATTTAAATCCAATGCAGGCAGTGGTGATATACCACTAAATCCATGTGCATAATTTGGACTAAATTGAGGAGCATAATAATTAAAGTTTTCAGACTCGGGTTGGGTGAACAACGGCAACATAAAAGTTTGTGGGGTGTACACCTCTTGTTCATTGTTGTGTTCAAACATCATATTCTGATTTATACCCGAAAAAAAGACGGGGAAGGAGCATTTGAAAATTGTGAATGATCTAATTCGTAATTTTCATGTTGAACATGAGATGTACCAGCTTCAAAATTCTCGTGTTCAACATTTGATGTTCCAGCCTCATAGTTTTGATGTTGAGCACTAGATGTACCAGCCCCACTTCTGACATTACCACGTCTTCTTTCTCTCCTTCTTAAATTACGTGGTACTGTGTCATCCACCCCTAAATTAACAGGGCCTGTATGAAGATGTGATGGATAGTGCAGGCGACTCTCTTCATTAAGCATTCCCATTACTTGATTCGCAGTGTTTTGCAACGTTTCAAAGTTCTGGAAATTCAGTGTTGAATCAGTGTGCATGAACTGACCTGCTTGTTGATAAGTCTGACTTATCCCATCCATCTATAAAAAAAATATGTCAACTAAAACGGTAATATAATGATACAAATCTATGACTACAAAAATATAACTTAAATGACTACGAACCAAGAATTGCGATCTAGACCCTTGATCTTGGAATCCGGGCTGCATGGCCCCTGCTGATTTTGGGTTCGTGATATACAACACTGTACGTGACCAGTACCATTGCATATAACTTGGTTCCACAGTAGGTGCTGCACAACGAACCCCTTGTACCACATTCTCCCACCTTTGGTTCCAAACAGACAAAAATTTTGAGTGAATATTCGGCCAGTTATTATCTGGCTTGCCAGTGCGAATTAAAGTATGCAACTTCCTGTGCTCATTAAATGATATAGGGATAGGGTCAGGAATGCGTTGAACCATTCCAAATTGTCTCATGACCCTTTGTGGTGTATGAAATTCAACCACATCCCAATATATTAAAAAACACTCGCTCTGCCAACTACGAATACCACTCCTACAAATTGCTGGTAGAAATCCAATGACCTGCTCGTAAGGCCTCCACTTGAACTGTATTAAAAAATAATATTAAATTTAACGAAAAATAATAAAAACAACAAAAAATTTGAATTAATTTACCTCCCCTTCCCGTATTGTTTGCAACTGTGACCGGCATGCTCTAAGTGAATGTGAAACGACATCTTTATATGTCAATTTTTCACGCCACCTTCAAAATGATTTAAAACAAGTTATATTAAATAACTTAACAAATATTTTTTAAAAATGTACAAAAACTATTAAAATCATACATTGCACCAAATGGTCTTCGGTTATCAAATTCATGTAGAATCGTCGGTGCAAGAGTAGTAATTCTACTCCATGCCCACAACTGCAATATGTACAGTGGTCCGCCAATGTTGGTGGAATTGTTCGATGCTGCTTTACAAAGGTTCCTATACAACATCGCTAAAACGGCACTCCCCCAACTTAGGTGACCACACGCAGTTAAGTCTTCTAAATTATTTAAAATAGAAAGTGATACTATATTATTAGAAGAATCAGAAAAAAATGTGCCACCGCACAAGTAAAGTATTATACATCGTGCACGTTGCATGCACTCAAAATCTGAAGCATTTTCAGAAAAATTATTATTTAAATGGTTAAAAATGGCTGTTAATTTTATAGCATTTCCTTTTAAATCATTTTCATTAGGCGTCAAACCTAGCAAGGTGTGACATCTAACAATACGATCAGCAAGGGAAGACAGTTGTTCACAGCCAGAAACAACTTCTCCTTCTATAGGCAAACCCCAGAGAACATTAATGTCTTCTAGGGTTACCGTCACTTCACCGAATGGCAAATGAAATGTGTGTGTTTCTGGACGCCATCTTTCAATCAGTGCTTCCAGTAAGCCATGATCGAGGTTACGGTATCCAGAATCAATCACCCCACCAAAACCAGCAATGTCAATGTAACGTTTAACATTGTCTGTAATAGGGTTGCTGCTAAGAAAAGAAAAAAACTTTTGATCAGCACGCCTAAAAACCAACTTAGGAACCTCCCTGTTATTAAATATATCGCGAGCCCGATGTGAATCTTTAAGGAACAAAACATCATCCACCATTGGACCCGGATGCAAATCGTAACTCATTTTTAGTTATAGAAATTCAAATCAAAATATAAAGTAGATGGAAATTGAAAATATGAAGTATATGGAAATATTTTAGATGGTATGTTTGAAAAAACAAATGCCGATGCTGTTGTTTCTTAAATACACATTGAGACTTTCATGAAGTAAAATACACCACCTACCCATATTATCAAATTCTGACATAATTTAAATTTATATGTCATGCATGCAATAAACATGCAATATGATGCCAAAATATAATAATTCTACCCATCACATGCATACAGTGTCATTGAATTAAAGCTGGTTGAGTGTGCAGTGTACTGTATTTGCTGTTCAAAAAAAATAAAATGGGTGTGTACCCACAAAACCGTAATCAGGTTGCTGTTCAAAAAAAAATAATAATGTGTGTGTGTGTATTCCGCTATTCTTAGGATAGGAATAGGTTAATATGTAAAAAAAATAATAATAATGTGTGTGTGTATTCCGCTATTCTAAGTATAGGAATAGGTTAATATGTTAAAAAAAAAATTTCATGTGTGTATTCCGCTACTTGAGGTAGCGGAATTGAGGTCCATGTGGCACACCCTTTCGGTTTAATCACCAGCGTGGAAGACACATAAGCTGATTCCGCTACTTGAGGTAGCGGAATACCCATTTTCAAAAACTACTCTGAAAACCACCTAGTTTCACAACATCCCATGTAATACCACCTATTTTAAAAAAAAATTCGTTCAATGGTGATTAAAATCAGGCAGGAAAAAAAAAAAAGAGGATGTTGGCTAAACGGTAATGATGTTGGAAATCATGGTGCCGAACTGCCGATAGTTGTGAGCGCCAACAATGGTGGTATGACCGGTAGTCGTGGCTGAAGAAGCTGACTAGTGGTGATATGGATGGTCATGGTGGTCAGGTGAAGATTTATTTGTGATCAAGTTCTATGAGGTCTGTATATACTGTATACATATACATACACCTGATTACAAAATGACATAACAACTTAACTACGTATAATATATAATTTTAAGAAATTACACAAACATTCTCTCAAATTATACAGCTAGTTCTTTTAATGTGAGAAGAGTAAATAAGCTATAACTTAATATAAAACTTAATGTGTGCTAGACTTAATACCCAAACTCATTACAAAATTTAAACCATAAACCCTAACCTACAACTTTACACCCTTAATGACGTGTGTGTACATGCATAATCCAAATTCAAATTGAATCAAAAATTAAAAAAAAAAATGAATTTTGAGATTTTGAGCCCAATTTAAATACGGAACAACCTTAAACCAAATTGTTAAGCTTTTTTCAAATTGATTTGATGAAAAAATCTTATCATGTAAGAAAATGATCTAGGCTCTACATAACTAAACACTCAACGAGCAGTTTGTGAGATGTTTGGCTTGATGTTAATTTGCATTTGTTTGTCTAATAAGTAAACAAACATGAATGATAATTTTTGTTTACTTAGTTAAATGAGCGATTATGAATATAGGTTGTACCCAGGGCCGTCTCAAGCTTTTCTGGGACCCTAGGCGAAAATTAAATCTGGGGCCCTTATCTAACACCTAGAAGTTGTATTAAAAACCCTCCTCCTTTATTCATACTAGAGACATGTAACAATAAACTAAAACTATATAGACAACAGATAACCTTTAGCAAATACTTGCAATTAGCAGTTTAGCATATACTAAATAGAATTAAGAACCTTTAGAAAATACTAACAATATTAGCAATTTAGCAAATAGAATTAAAAACCTTTAGGCTTTAGCTAGTCAAGTACTCAAGTAGTTAACTAAAAAAAGAAAGAAAGTTCGAATGAATAACTCTAGCACTTACACTGTGTTCCAGAGTCCAATTTTAGGAGGGAAGAGAAAGGAATTGAGAAGAAAATCAACAAAATCGTGTTCCATAGATTTTTTTTTTAGGAAGGAAGTGGGGAGAAGAGAAGAGAAGAGAAAGGAAATTACGTGGTTATCCACTTCCTTCCAAATTGGAGAGAATTGACGAGAAAGGAAGGCAATCAAAATCTCATCTCCTTTACATTACTAAAATACCCTCTTAACCTACAAAAAAAAAGAGCGCATAATTTTTCTTCGATTACAACTGCAGCCATCAACAATCTGGTTTCTTCTTTAGTTTCATAATTCTTCAACAGATCTGCAGTTATCTTCAACATCCAGGTACGCCCTTTTTTAACTCAAGGTTGCTTTTATTAATTTTTGCAATTCTTTTGTTTACACGTAATTATATGGATAGTATTAGTATAGTTTGAAAGTGTATGGATAATATAGTTTGAAATTGATCATGTTTAAGTGAGAAATTATCATGCACACCACCCGTTCGTTAAAATGCTTACAATGTTTTTCTTCTTCACATCTGGTAGAAGGCCTTGTTCTCTACTGTTTGCATTGAAAGTAATTTGTTGTTATTGATATCCATCTATGGGTTGTATATATTTCAAGTGAATGAAGTTTAACATCTGGCTCACAAAAAAATCGTTGTTAAAACAAAAGGGAAAACTATATAATTTAACAAACATATTAAAAGGCTAATAATATCAGTCAAAGATCCACGAAATAGTCACCAGGTTTGACTTTTTTTTATCAACAACAATTAACAGATATATAAAGTCATTGGCTACCTAATAGTTTATTATAAAATGCATTAGTATGTGTTTTTTGGTGCAAGAAAGGTGTGATATTTGTATGAAGGAAAGGTATGTTTGTACTGATTGACAAGTGTTTCCCAATAGTTTAATGTGTTGATTGTTAATTGCTTGAATTTTGTGTTGAAATTTGAATACTTAGAAGCATTTAAATCACATTTTTGACCACTAATTCTAACACATCTAATGTTCTGATCAAATAATAATTTTTTACAGTAAACATAGTTACAATGGATCAACAGATTTTGAACATAGCAAATGTTGTGCGGGCTAGACAATTTCAAGCAGTTAACCTGATTTGCTTATTGGTTGTTTTGATTACACGACGTAGACTTTCCCAAAAAAAACATGTCAATTTACCTACTGTTGATGAAATTTTACAACGACGATTAGTACGAGAAGAGATGTTACATGACCTTTCAAATAGTGGTAAATGTCGTGAACTTATCCGTATGAGTCAGAAAGGTTTTATGACATTATGCAGTATTTTAAAGCGTGACGGTGGTCTTCAAGCTACTCAGAGTATGTCTGTTGAAGAGCAAGTTGCAAGATTTTTGCATATTGTAGGTAACGATTTGAGAAATCGGTTTGCCTCTTGGATATACCGTCGTTCTGGATCAACAACTAGTCGGTGTCTCCATAGGGTTCTGCGAGCAATTATATCATTAGAAAGTCGTTATATTCAACAACCCAAAGGTGAAACTGTCCCGAAAGAAATTCAAGAAAAAAAAAGATTTTATCCTTTCTTCAAGGATTGCATAGGAGCTATTGATGGAACACACGTTCGTGTCAGGGTACCTAATAAAGATGCCCCTAGATATCGTGGTCGTAAGGGTTACCCGACAATAAATGTGTTGGCAGCTTGTACATTTGATTTGAAGTTTACATATGTTTTAACAGGCTGGGAGGGTACTGCATTAGATTTAAGAATAATAAAGAACGCACTTACTAGGGATGACAAACTAGTAATTCCAATGGGTAGATATTGTTTAGTAGACGTGGGTTTGCCACATACGAGTACACTAATGGAACCATATAGAGGTGTTAGGTATCATTTAAAAGAGTACTCCACTCGCGCCCCTGAGAATGCAAAGGAGTTGTTTAACCTTCGTCATGCATCATTACGTAACACAATTGAAAGAGCGTTTGGTGTCCTAAAAAAGAGGTTTCCAATTATTAGAAGTACAACAGAACCATTTTATTCTTGTAGAACATAATCTGACATATTTTTGTCATGTTGTATTTTACACAACTTTTTAATAGAGGAAGATCGTGACAAAGACCTTGAAAATGAGGTCATGCATGAGGTGTTAAATGGACCACAAGACGAAGAGCATCGTAATGCAAGAGACATACATGCGGGAACTACCAGAGGAGACCAACTAAGGAACTCAATTGCAAATGAAATATGGACTAACTATTTGATGTATCCAAACAATGAAATAGATATGTCAAAATAGTTTTAGAATAGTACATCATAGTATTTCATTTTGACATTGTATTGTTAATTGGTGTTTGAAGTTATTTATGTTATTTAGAATTTGCATTTATCATAATTATTACAATTATCATTTGCTATTTCTTTAATTAATATAACAATGTATGTTTCTTTTTTTAATGTTATCATGTAGAAAGTCAACGAAGCTTCAAATGAATATAACCAAAAATCATTTGAAGAATCGTTTAAAAACATTGAAAGAACATTTTTCTCAATGGTATGATATGTTTCGAGGAACTTCATTGAGTGGATTCTCATGGAATTCTAATACTCAACTAATTGAAGCAGAGGATGAAGTATGGGAGAAGTTAATAGATGTAAGTTTCTTTACTATTTATTTAAATATTTTTGTTGCTGCCTATAATAATATCTGATTTTGTTTTGTAAAACAGTCAAAGCCTGAGGCTGTGATGTTGAAGACAAAAAAAAGTGTCAAACTATTATGAAATGTTAGAACTATTTTCTAAGGATAGGGCATCGGGTGCACATGCTGAAACTGCGAAAGAAAGAAATGACAGGTACGAGAAGAGTGGCAACATTAAAGTAGAAACAATTACAGAAGTGGACGAGTTATTAGAAGCGAATGAAGTAACTTTGGAGAACCAACATAGTAATTATGATGATGTTCAAGTGTTAGATTCAATGACTTCTCCACCTGAGCAATCTTCAAGTGCAAAGAAATATAAAAGTAAAAAAAGAAAAGTTGAACAAGAAGATGAAGTAATGGAATCAAGGCTAATGGATAGCATTAACAATGTGGCTAATGCTATTCAAGAAGGCAATAAAATACTTGAAAGAGTTTATCATCAAGAGTTTACAGGTGAGGAAATATATAAACAATTGGAGCCGATGTGTTTGGAACCCAATGAAATACCGGATGCTATGATGTTTTTGGCAGAAAATCAAGCTAAAGCAAGACTATTATTTAGTTGTCCTTTTGAGATACGAATGGGTATGTTGAAAAAGATGATGGGCGGAGGTAGTTAAGCAAATTCAGGAGATAATGAAAGGATTAGTTATGCTATTAGTTAGTTGCGTATTTTTGATAGTTTATTTATTTATTTTTTGTTATGGATCCTGAAAACAATTGTTGGATGCCATTTTTCTTGCTTAGAAGTCTGGTTGGCTTTGTCTTTGCTTATGCATGCTTTAGCAGTTGCTGGACATTTAATTTGGTTATCTTTCATAGGTGTTTGTAGCTGCTATACTTCATGTTTTTTAGTAGATTTGGTTCTACTTCTTACATTCATTCAATGATAATGAAGGGATTAATCTGGTTGGCTTATGTTGACTTTTTATTTGGTCAAAATATTGGTGGCAGTTTCCTGTATAGTAACTTTGTTGAGGGGAATATGGATATCTTGTGAGGTATGTTGGATATTCTTCATGCTTGTAGTAACAGATACCGGTTCCAGCCTTGAATTTGGTTAATTTAACTTGTATGGTTGACCTTTATATGCTCAGTGGGGATGCTTACATGCCTAATATGCATGGGATCAGCACTATGTAGTCTGTGTGGCCTGTGTAGCCGGCTCCTAGGCCTGTGTTACCTGATTGTTTGCGCAGGTGGCCTGCACACTCACCCCCAGCTTGGTCATTGTGGCCCCAATGTGGCTATGTGTGTATGTCGTCTGGTGCCATCATAGCCTCATATTTATTTTAGGATACATATATTTGCTAATGTATATCACTTGGATATTCAAGATGACTTCGTTACATGATGTTGAGGATTGGCATTTTTAATGTTTTATTATTTCTCATAATCATTCTTATCAGTTGATTATTATCTACATAACGAAATTATATGTCTAAAGGGTATAATTGTAAAATTGTAATTTTTCTTTCTTTTCCATTCTTTTCCATTCAACTGGGGAACATAAAAAAGAATTAGTTTTCTTTTCTTTCCTTTAAACTCTGGAACACCCAGTTACATTATTTCTCTTCCTTTCTCTTCCCTTCTTTTCTTTCCTAACTTTCTCTT
Organism: Mikania micrantha; assembly: GCA_009363875.1. NCBI lineage: Eukaryota > Viridiplantae > Streptophyta > Magnoliopsida > Asterales > Asteraceae > Mikania > Mikania micrantha. Next base: position 91,583,854 of record CM018691.1, on the reverse strand, counting down.
CTCTTCCTCTGTTTAATGAGCTCTGGAACAGAGCGTTAGCAGCTTAGGATTGAATGCGAACCTGAGGGCTGACCCTGCCGACTTAGGACTTCCGACTATCAAAACAGTCAAACGGTTCAAGAAGTAAGAACCCTCACCGGTGGCCGATGGGGAATTGGGATTGGGGATCTACAACGGAACATGCCACAGCCCACAGGGGAACTCAAGTCTCGATGTTGATGCCTCAATAGTCAATGGGTGCACAACCGAACAGGCTACAGTGGAAGAACTCAAAGAGACGATGGTCGATGGCGATGAAAGTGACGATGGCGATTGAGAGTGACGGGTTAATGGCTTGATGGCTTCCATGACACTTCGGATTCAACAATATAAGAACTCGAAGAGGCGAAGTAACGTGATGCCCTAATTCCTACTAGTTTGATTTCCGGATTTCTTCCCTTCGTGATTCGGCATAGGAACGGGAACATTGAAATCCCTCTTTTCTTTTGGATTCCACGCAGCCTGTCGCCCCAGCCTTTTCTTTTTGTGTAGCAGACTAGCAGCCCATCCAATTTTCCAATATACAAGTCCAATCGAATTTTTTTATGAGGCCCTATACAATTTGGGGGCCCTAGGCAGTGGCCTAGAATCATAACCTTGTTGGGCGGCCCTGGTTGTACCCGTGCACGTGTATTGTGTTCATTTATGTTTCTTTGTTTATGCTCACATGTTAGCTCGTGGACTCGTTTGTTTACTTTATGTAAGACCTCAAACCTGGGAGACCTTACGGTTGGTTTATCATATCACAAACACATCTTAAGCTAAAAACATTTAATTCATTTCGTAACAACGAAATTCGTCCAATCATTACAACTATATTGAATTTAAATTGTCTTGAAAGTCAAGTTCATGATTCATATATAATAAGTTGCAAGTCTTGTAGATGCATAGGTAGTCTCCCCAAGTGTGCCAAGCTAGACTTTATATTCTCTTCATTTGCTTTTCGCAGCAACAATGAAATTTATTCATTAAAAATGGCAACCAGGAAGCTAACCAATACACCAAACATGATACAATTTGTGACAATTCGACATTCCGGGTTAACCCCGTTAACCGGAAATTAACAGAAAATGTATAAAATCGAACAAAATAAAACCCAAAGGTTTGGAATCAAACAAAAATCAATTCCAAAGTGTTAAATTGCAAAGATTAAACTTGTAAATGGTTATAATTATAAATTTTGACTTTTACAAGTCAAAATTCGGTTATATGGGTAAATTGAATCCGAATTTCACATTAATGGTCAATTATAACCGAATTAAACCACTAACAACGGTCACATTGATGATTATCATCATCAATTCAATGATTAAATTCATCATAATGATGAATTAAACCCATTAATAACCCATAATGTTGAAACCGTAGCCATTAATTACTAAAACCATATAATTCGACTTAAATGTCTCAAATTGAAGTCCCTAAAACACTAATCGGCATTTGGTAGACTTGTTACACAACTCAATTCAAGCAGAAAAGCACCGGGTGGAAGATCTCGATTGGAAGTCGGCCAAAAGTCAAGCCACAAGTCGATTAACAACAATCCAAGACCAATTCGGGTAATAATCAACTTCTACACATTCTAAAACTTCCGATTAAGCAAAGCCCTATGTTTATTTCAACTTCTAACATCGAACTGCAAGGATTCGACTATTAGGGTTCTTTATTATGAACAAATTGGAGCTTTCGACCAAAACAGATTTAAAAATCAAATTAAAACCCATAAACATCTTCAGACTAATGCGTTAAATGAAAACTCTAAGCCAATTATATCAAAAAATATCGAATTGTATGAACTCGACTATTAGGGTTCATCACGAATACGGATTTGGGGGTTTTTACTCAAATGTGTTTCAAAAACAAATTAAATGGTACCATGAGTTTCATAAGACGCCGATAAAGCTAAACCATATGTTAATTTTGATAAAAAAACAATGAATTGAACCCTAACCGGTTTCATGTGTCAATTTTAAAAACGTGTTGGGGTTCTCTAAACAAATGGTTTTCAAAATTCAATTAATGTACATGTGTAGGTTCGGTTTGAACTAAGGATGAAAATCTCTAAGATTTTGTGCACTAAAAAGTTCGAATTCGATCAAATTGAATCGGTGTTGACGAGTTTGAGTCGGTTCTATTCGAGGTGATTAAATCACTTAAACCGAATCAAAAATTGAATTAAAAACAATTACAAGTTCGAATGGATCCATAGAATAAAACCCATAAGGTTTTAGAATCAATCGAGTTCGAATTGCAGTGTAATCGGAACTAATTGAGTTCGGTCATGGGTTTCAAAGAGGGGAACCCGAGTGTTGGTGGTTAAAAACAATTAAAACGGGATTCTAATGCGAAATCAGAGTTAGTCGGATTGGTTTGAGCGTGGTGTTCGGTCCAGGAGGTCAGGGGTTCGAACCCTGCCTCTTGCAGTTTTTGAAATTTAAAACAAATTTTAGTTTTTAAACCATAATTCCTTCGTTCGAACTCCGTTTTAACTCGTTTCAGTTTCATTGGAACCAGAATTTAACTTTGAACTAAATAAAACAATATAATTTATATTTTGACCAAAAAAAAAATCACGGCCGTATATAGTTACGTGTATATAAACATAATGGTGTATGTTTATATGATTTAAACAAATGATCACTAATTCACGTACACTTTTGTATGTGCAATTCTAACAATTTAACATACGTATGTTGACACGTATGTGATTTCAAACACAAAACGACATCCCGAATAACACAACGTTATTGTTAAACAGAGATTCTTCGTAGAGGATTTCCTTCGCGAATTCATGTGTGTTGATCATTCTGTTCACTATCAAAGGTGCGTACACGGCCCCTTTCTTACTTTAACTGTTTTGGGGGAGGAAACATGTGCAACAAACATTTTTAGATACATATCACTTGCATGAGTTAGCTGTTTACATGAAGTGCAAATATAGCATTACAAAGCCTTCCATTTCGAACCGTTTAGTTTGCCGTAGTGCAAAGCGTGGTAGTTGAAGATAGATCTATTGGGTTTGACAAACCTCACTTGGTAGATGGGATCTACGCAGGTGTTTGACTGACCAAACACACACATTACTATTGTTCGTGCTAGACAATAGTGTTAAGGCAAAAACATGCTATAGCATGGCAACGTCAGCTTCGGTGTCGACCACTTATGTAAATAGTACAAATGACTAGCTATCATGACTATGCATGTGTGATTATGTTATCTGCAACTTTATATTTAAACTGTGGTTTCAACATTTGTGAATGCTTAAACCTGTGTATGCACCAACCTTTGTGTTGACTTGATTTACATGTTTTCTCAGGACACTAAGGCACAAGCAAGGACAAGCAGGGACTAGGATATTGAGTCTCATGCATACATTTCAGTTCAAGTGTTTTTAGCTTTGCTCAATTAAGACATTGAATACTATTGGAATTGTATTTTACATTTAAAACCATTATGTTTTGTTATTGGTTTTTAAAACGCTTCCGCAAACATTGAAATTTTGATATTACAGTTTTAGACCAAAGTATGTTTGAATATCATATAGAGGTCTTCGTTATGTCTAATGATCTGAGATCCTGGTTTGTCACGTCCCAAACGGTATGATTCCGTTAGTTGAAAATTGGGGGTGTGACAGATTGGTATCAGAGACATTGGTTATAGCGAACTAGGTTTGCATTTGTAGACTTAGACTATAACTGTTAGACATTAGACACTTGCTTACACGATAGTTGGTATGAACTTACATATGGCATTATGTAACAGACATGGCATCATCATTTACACCTGCTCACACTGAGGAACAAGTTGTAGCATTGTCAGACATCATGACAAGGAGGATCGAACCAGTAGATGATACAATCCACTATGGAGAGGAAACACACATTCGACAAAGGGGGAACAACCAATATTGGCAATGGTTTCCTGATCTCATACGCAGCTGGGTGCGGGAAGAACGAGTGCCACCACCACCAACTGCCAATACTGCTAATAGCCTTTGGACGTTACCTGCTCTTGGATACCCACTAGAACAGGCATTTGCTGCTTTTGTTGCACGCATGGAGCGTGAAATCCGCAACATGTGGGAAGTAGCAGGGATGATCACAGAATTGCTTGAGAATAACAACTGGCTGACACAAATGTGGGATAACCTCACTGAGGAGTTGGTTAGGACTAATGAAGAACAGGAAAATTTGGTCGAAACGATCTGGATGATGCGAGGGACGATCCTCGAACTCACTGCACGACTAGAAACTACTGAGTTACGTGTAGCTGTAGCCGAGGCAAGGGCTGAGGAAGCCAACGCACGAGCTGGTGCAGCGATGACTGAAGCCAATATAGTGAGAGACTTGGCTGGGGAGGCCATGACCCTCATCACTGGGCATATGCGTTACCAACATGGTGCAGTGACTGGTCTAGCAGAACTGGAAGATTCATCATCAACTGTTGGTCAACCAAACAATGGAATCTAGCCATTTCATTTACTTTCTAATTAACAAACTTACATGAGTGGGTTATACTCATAAAAGTAGATTTCGTGTTTAGTTGTTTTGCATCTCTTTGACAAACAATCGTAAGCACTAGTTTATCATAAATGATTAAGAATTGTTACCTTAATGGCTATGGTAGTGTGTTATATTTACTTTGTGCATGAGTGAAGATTATGCGATGGGTGTAGTCTCATTATGTATATTTGTAAATAGGAGGATCATGGTTGGGGGAAACATTCACATGACCGCAACGGATGTTGAGGCACTTATTAACACTCGAATTACCGAGACAATCGCAAACTATACGCAAACATACCAAACAGGACCACATGATCCAACGGGGGGACTGGTAAACCCACAAATGTGCACGTTCAAGACATTCTTGAACTGTAAACCACGTAATTTCAAAGGATCGGAAGGAGCCATTGGACTTCTTCGATGGATTGAACATTTAGAATCGGTGTTTGAGAGGTGCAATTGTCCGGAAGAAAACAAGGTCAGATACGCTATTTGTACTTTGGAGGGTTCAGCCTTGACATGGTGGAACTCTATCGTACAGACACTCGGTTTGAATACAACCAATGCACTTACTTGGAACGGATTCAAAATCCTGTTGCAGGAGGAGTATTGTTCCCGTAATGAAATGCAAGAACTTGAGGATGAATATGGGCAACTCAAGATGAAAGGTTCTAATATTGAGGAATACACTACTCGATTCCAGCAATTAGCAAGACTTTTACCTCACAGGGCAACCCCACCTGGCAAGTGGATCAAGAGATACATTGGAGGGCTGGTATCTCAGGTTCGAAAATTGATCATATCTGCAAATCCTACTACCATACAGCAAGCTGTTCGACTGGCACACCAACTGACTGATCAAGCGATGCAACGGGGAACATTACCCAAACGAACGGTAGAAGCTAAGGTGGGAGGCCACAAGGGAAAATGGAATAGCATTGATTCCAAAAATTTCATTCAACAGTCATTTCAGCAGAATCGCAAGCAGGAATCCAACAAGACTTATCATAATCCAAACAATAACCAACAGTCATCGGGAGGGTATAATGGCAAATACCCAAAGTGCAACAAATGTGGATTCCATCACTTTGGGAAACAATGTGACAAATACCGATGTCAGCGATGCAGAAAGGTAGGACATGTAGCAAAAGACTGTCGAGGGGAACTGCAGGCAAGCTCACTCAACCAGAGCAACACACAGAAAGGATGTTTTGAGTGTGGCTTATCAGGACATTTCAAGAAGGAGTGCCCACAACTCAAGAAAAGAAGGGCTAATGATATGATTACAAAAGGAAACAACAACAACAACACAAATGTTGTTAGAGCAGAGCTTTTGTGATTAGAGGACGTCAGGCACGAGAAGATCCCAACGTCATTACGGGTACGTTCTCTTAAATAATCACTATGCCTCTAGGTTGTTTGACACCGGCGCCGACCGGAGTTTTGTATCTAGTTCACTTTTTAAGTTGCTAAAATGTTAGTCCCACTGCCTTAGATAGTACATACACTGTAGAATTAGCTGATGGCAAGTTAATTGTAGTGGAACATATCCTTAAGAGATGTATGTTTGAGTTGATGGGTCAAACATTGAAAATTGACCTTATGCCTATCACTTTAGGCAGTTTTGATGTAGTCATTGGCATGGACTGGTTGTCCAAAAACCAGGCTGAAATAGTGTGCCATGAAAAGATCGTTCGTATACCTCTTTCGCATGAAGAGACGTTGTATGTACAAGGCGAGAAGAGCAGTACGCCACTGCGTCTCATATCTTGTATGAAAGCACACAAATGTCTGCGGAAAGGTCATACGGTAGTTATAGCACCTATAACTGAGAAGCCGGTAGTTGAGAAGAATATAGAAGACATTCCAGTAGTTTGAGAATTCCCTGCAGTACTTTCAGAAGACTTGCCAGGATTACCGCCTATCAGACAGGTGGAATTCCGAATCGACCTTACACCAGACGCAGCACCGATAGCTAGGGCGCCTTATCGACTCGCACCGTCTGAAATGCAAGGATTGTCCACACAACTATAAGAGTTATTGGATAAGGGCTTCATACGACCTAGTTTTCCAGCGTGGGGAGCTCCAGTCTTAATTGTCAAGAAAAAGGACGGGACTTTCCGTATGTGTATCGATTACCGAGAACTTAACAAGGTTACCATCAAAAACCTGTATCTATTACCTAGAATTGATGATCTATTGATCAGTTGCAAGGTTCGAGTTACTACTCGAAGATTGACCTCAGATCGGGTTACCATCAACTCAGAGTTCAGGAGAAGGATATTCCTAAAACAACAATTAGAACACGCTATGGCCATTATGAGTTCTTGGTTATGCCATTTGGGTTAACAAACGCTCCAGCTGTATTCATGGATCTCATGAATCGTGTTTGTAAACCTTATCTCGATAAGTTTGTCATTGTTTTCAGTGATGACATTCTCATCTATTCTCAGACCGAAGAAGAACACGCTGAACATCTCCGATTGTTACTAGAATTACCGAAACAGGAACAATTGTACGCTAAGTTTTCGAAATGTGATTTCTGGATGCGAGAAGTACAATTCTTGGGTCATATAGTTAATGAAAAGGGTATACATGTTGATCCAGCAAAGATTGAAACGATTAAGAATTGGGAAGCACCAAAGACCCCTACCGAGATACGAAAATTCCTTGGTTTGGCGGGTTACTACCGACGGTTTATTGAGGGATTCTCAAAGATCGCTCAACCACTTACAGCTCTTACGCACAAGGGAACGAAGTATAACTGGACGGATAAACAGGAAGCTGCATTCCAGTTATGGAAACAGAAACTCTGCAGTGCATCGATTCTGTCCTTACCGGAAGGGACGGAAGACTTTGTGGTGTATTGTGATGCATCTGCACAAGGGTTAGGATGTGTGTTGATGCAATGTGATAAAGTGATTGCTTATGCTTCCAGGCAACTACGACCACACGAAAAGAATTACACTACTCATGACTTGGAGTTAGGAGCAGTGGTTTTTACTCTGAAGATTTGTAGGCATTACTTGTCTGGAACTAAGTGTACTACTTACACTGATCATAAGAGTTTGTAACATATCTTTGATCAGAAAGAGCTTAATATGAGACAACGACGATGGGTTGAGTTGTTGAACGATTACGAATGTGCGATTAAGTATCACCCGGGAAAAGCTAATGTGGTAGCTGACGCTTTAAGCAGAAAAGATACTTCAACAAGACGGGTTCGTACACTTATGATGACAATACATACTGACTTACCTGACAAGGTACGCAGTGCTCAGATCGAGGCTTTGAAAAAGGAAAACTTGGTACAGGAATCATTACGAGGAATGGAAGAACAATTGGATGTTAAGTCTGATGGAATTCGTTATTTCATTAGTCGACTTTGGATACCTTTGTATGGAGGTTTAAGAGAACTTGTGATGGATGAAGCACACAAATCCAGATATTCAGTCCATCCGGGTTCAGGCAAGATGTATCATGACTTGAAGGCACTGTATTGGTGGCCTCACATGAAAGCCGACATTGCTAAGTACGTTAGCAAATGGTTGACTTGTTCGAAAGTCAAAGTTGAATACCAGAAGCCATCTGGTTTACTGCAACAACCAGAGATACCAATGTGGAAATGGGAACAGATTTCGATGGACTTTATTACTAAGTTACCCCGTACAACGAGTGGTTGTGATACGATATGGGTAATTGTTGATCGATTAACGAAATCTGCACATTTCTTAGCAATCAAGGAAACCGACAACATGGAGAAACTGACTCGCATTTACATCAAGGAAGTGGTAGCACGGCATGGCGTGCCAATCTTTATCATATAACATCGGGATGCCCGATTTACTTCCAACGTTTGGAAATCACTTCATAAGTCCTTGGGAACTCGTTTGAATATGAGTACCGCCTATCATCCACAGACCGACGGTCAAAGTGAACGTACGATTCAAACGCTCAAGGATATGTTACGAGCTTGTGTAATTGACTTTAATGATAACTGGGAAAACCAATTACCGTTGGTGGGATTCTCTTACAAATCTGAAATCATATGGCAGAGGCTCGGGATCGACAAAAGAGTTACGCTGACAAACGTCACAAACCGTTGGAATTTCAAATAGGAGACATGATTCTTCTAAAAGTGTCATCTTGGAGATGACACAATACATAGGACCTTTTGAGATCCTAAAAAGGATCGGTCCGGTAGCGTATCAACTCAATTACCGAATAAACTCAACGGAGTTCATGATGTATTTTATGTTTCGAACTTAGAGAAATGTCTTTCTGATGAGACATTGGTAGTACCACTTGAAGAAATGCAAGTGGACGAACAGTTACGAATTGTTGAGGAATCAGTTGAAATCATGGACCGAGAGGTCAAACAACTCAAACAAAGCAGGATTTCAATAGTCAAAGTTCGGTGGAATTCAAGACGTGGTCCTGAATTCACATGAGAAAGGGAAGACCAAATGATTTAAAAGTATCCCCACTTATTCAGAACAACAACAAACATTAAGAATGCACGTTAAATTTCGGGACGAAATTTCCTTCAACAAGGGGATGATGTGATATTTCACACTTTACCTGTAAGCACAAACACCTTATACTATTGATTTTAGTATAAACAACTTGCAGAATGCAAACACAAACATTTCATAGTAGCACATACATGATTGATTTCAAACAATATACTACATTTCAAGCATTACATTTGATGTACTACATTTCATGGTGGAGTTACATGTAGTAGGAACCAGAATAATTGTGTAAGGTAAATTGACAAATACAGGGGCCCATGTACTCGTGAATTTACAGGTACACATGAATTTTGGAAGTTTCTATTTTGTCGACTACATTCAAACATTTTCTATGTGTGAGATTACATAGTACAGTATACAAACACTTTATTCAATTGGTTTTGTTACAAACATTTGTGCTACATTTCATATGTTACATGTTATGGTAGTACATGCATGATTAGTTACACACATTTTGCTATGTGCAGGGTTGCATAGCACAAACAGTCACAGTTAGGTGAACTAACTAGTGTACACGCAAACAGTCACATTGAACGATCACATTTAGTTGTGATGTTGCAAGCATTAGATTTGGTGTGTGAGTACACACAAGCACACGGAATGATCAAATCACACTAACACGTACGATTTAAACTCGTAAGTAGTTTCCTAACTACTTCTAACATTTAACAATTTTCGGGACGAAAATTCCTTCAACAAGGGGATAATGTGACAATTCGACATTCCGGGTTAACCCCGTTAACCGGAAATTAACAGAAAATGTATAAAATCGAACAAAATAAAACCCAAAGGTTTGGAATCAAACAAAAATCAATTCCAAAGTGTTAAATTGCAAAGATTAAACTTGTAAATGGTTATAATTATAAATTTTGACTTTTACAAGTCAAAATTCGGTTATATGGGTAAATTGAATCCGAATTTCACATTAATGGTCAATTATAACCGAATTAAACCACTAACAACGGTCACATTGATGATTATCATCATCAATTCAATGATTAAATTCATCATAATGATGAATTAAACCCATTAATAACCCATAATGTTGAAACCGTAGCCATTAATTACTAAAACCATATAATTCGACTTAAATGTCTCAAATTGAAGTCCCTAAAACACTAATCGGCATTTGGTAGACTTGTTACACAACTCAATTCAAGCAGAAAAGCACCGGGTGGAAGATCTCGATTGGAAGTCGGCCAAAAGTCAAGCCACAAGTCGATTAACAACAATCCAAGACCAATTCGGGTAATAATCAACTTCTACACATTCTAAAACTTCCGATTAAGCAAAGCCCTATGTTTATTTCAACTTCTAACATCGAACTGCAAGGATTCGACTATTAGGGTTCTTTATTATGAACAAATTGGAGCTTTCGACCAAAACAGATTTAAAAATCAAATTAAAACCCATAAACATCTTCAGACTAATGCGTTAAATGAAAACTCTAAGCCAATTATATCAAAAAAATATCGAATTGTATGAACTCGACTATTAGGGTTCATCACGAATACGGATTTGGGGGTTTTTACTCAAATGTGTTTCAAAAACAAATTAAATGGTACCATGAGTTTCATAAGACGCCGATAAAGCTAAACCATATGTTAATTTTGATAAAAAAACAATGAATTGAACCCTAACCGGTTTCATGTGTCAATTTTAAAAACGTGTTGGGGTTCTCTAAACAAATGGTTTTCAAAATTCAATTAATGTACATGTGTAGGTTCGGTTTGAACTAAGGATGAAAATCTCTAAGATTTTGTGCACTAAAAAGTTCGAATTCGATCAAATTGAATCGGTGTTGACGAGTTTGAGTCGGTTCTATTCGAGGTGATTAAATCACTTAAACCGAATCAAAAATTGAATTAAAAACAATTACAAGTTCGAATGGATCCATAGAATAAAACCCATAAGGTTTTAGAATCAATCGAGTTCGAATTGCAGTGTAATCGGAACTAATTGAGTTCGGTCATGGGTTTCAAAGAGGGGAACCCGAGTGTTGGTGGTTAAAAACAATTAAAACGGGATTCTAATGCGAAATCAGAGTTAGTCGGATTGGTTTGAGCGTGGTGTTCGGTCCAGGAGGTCAGGGGTTCGAACCCTGCCTCTTGCAGTTTTTGAAATTTAAAACAAATTTTAGTTTTTAAACCATAATTCCTTCGTTCGAACTCCGTTTTAACTCGTTTCAGTTTCGTTGGAACCAGAATTTAACTGTGAACTAAATAAAACAATATAATTTATATTTTGACCAAAAAAAAAAAATCACGGCCGTATATAGTTACGTGTATATAAACATAATGGTGTATGTTTATATGATTTAAACAAATGATCACTAATTCACGTACACTTTTGTATGTGCAATTCTAACAATTTAACATACGTATGTTGACACGTATGTGATTTCAAACACAAAACGACATCCCGAATAACACAACGTTATTGTTAAACAGAGATTCTTCGTAGAGGATTTCCTACGCGAATTCATGTGTGTTGATCATTCTGTTCACTATCAAAGGTGCGTACACGGCCCCTTTCTTACTTTAACTGTTTTGGGGGAGGAAACATGTGCAACAAACATTTTTAGATACATATCACTTGCATGAGTTAGCTGTTTACATGAAGTGCAAATATAGCATTACAAAGCCTTCCATTTCGAACCGTTTAGTTTGCCGTAGTGCAAAGCGTGGTAGTTGAAGATAGATCTATTGGGTTTGACAAACCTCACTTGGTAGATGGGATCTACGCAGGTGTTTGACTGACCAAACACACACATTACTATTGTTCGTGCTAGACAATAGTGTTAAGGCAAAAACATGCTATAGCATGGCAACGTCAGCTTCGGTGTCGACCACTTATGTAAATAGTACAAATGACTAGCTATCATGACTATGCATGTGTGATTATGTTATCTGCAACTTTATATTTAAACTGTGGTTTCAACATTTGTGAATGCTTAAACCTGTGTATGCACCAACCTTTGTGTTGACTTGATTTACATGTTTTCTCAGGACACTAAGGCACAAGCAAGGACAAGCAGGGACTAGGATATTGAGTCTCATGCATACATTTCAGTTCAAGTGTTTTTAGCTTTGCTCAATTAAGACATTGAATACTATTGGAATTGTATTTTACATTTAAAAACCATTATGTTTTGTTATTGGTTTTTAAAACGCTTCCGCAAACATTGAAATTTTGATATTACAGTTTTAGACCAAAGTATGTTTGAATATCATATAGAGGTCTTCGTTATGTCTAATGATCTGAGATCCTGGTTTGTCACGTCCTAAACGGTATGATTCCGTTAGTTGAAAATTGGGGGTGTGACACAATTCCTTGAAACAACAAAGTCATGTTAACACCTACAGCATATAATAACTATCATAGCTTTAGAACCCCTTTCATTGGAGAAACATTCCACTTTTGCCAGTTAATAGTCATATTGCGACTTCTATTAGATATCCAAGAAAAAGCTTGAGTTTTAATCTCGTCTACAATGTTATCCACTGAGCATCTTCTTTTATCAAAAATCCAATTGTTTCGAGTCGACCATATACACCATAGGGAAGTGTATATGATTAGAATAGTTACTTTTTTAAGCATCCCTTTCCAACTCTTAAGTGCCTTTAGAAATTCCTTCACTGAAGAAAATCTAATCGACTCTTTGTTAACCACCAAGAGAGTCTTCTCCATATCTCTTGAGCAAAAGGACATCTTATGAAGATGTGATCAATATCTTCAAGTTCTCCCAAACATAATTGACACATTGAGGGGATGTTGGTTACTCCTCTGGATATCAATTTTGAGTAAACAGGGATTCGATTTAAGGAAACTCTCCAAATAAAACATGTGACTTTAGGTGGAATCCATTTCAACCAACATACATCATCATTAATCGAACGAATGGTTGAATGGGTACTAAGCCATTCCCTACAAGAACTTGTTGAGAACTTCCCTGATGCATCTGCAGCCCACTTCCATATGTCATCTCCAATATTAAATGTGTAACACTTGATTAATTCTTCAAGTTCTAATATCTCCTCTTGTAAGGTAGAATTGTCTTGATGTTTTTTCCAATTCCATTTGAATTTCAACCCCTTGTCTCCTGATGTACTAATTTTCCTGATGTACTAATTCTTTGAGCAATAGTACATTTCCTTTGTGCTTCAATGTTGTACAAATTTGGGAATAAATGTTTAAATGGGACCAATCCATACCATGTGTGATGCCAAAACAGTGAGCAGGAGTTAAGACCAACATGTATTCTTAAAATTGAAAAAATTGATTTATCAAATTCCATAAAATCCATGTTTATGTTTGAGATGGATGACCAAGATCCCCCTAATGACTTCTTGCTTAGCTTATCCAAGGATTTGAATGAAATATTGTGTATTGATTGTATACATTTAGCCAATAAGCTAGTAGGTTCATGTAATGCCCTCCACCACCATTTTGATAGGAGAGCCAGGTTCATTACTCGAAGACTGTTTACACCCAAACCACCTTCATTTTTTGATTTCATTATCCTTTCCCATCATACCCAATGGATCTTCTTATGGGATGCATTTCCTCCCCATAGAAATTTTCTTCGTATTGCTTCTAGTTCATTAATTGTTTTTTTTGGGGCTTTGAACATGGAGAAGTAGTACAATGGAAGACTACCAAGGACCGCCTTGATTAAGGTAAGCCTACCTGCGAAAGAGAGGTTTTTTGCTTTCCAATGAGTGAGCTTCTTTTTAAATTTTGACACAATTGCACTCCAATGTATATTCAACCTCATGTTTGCTCCAAGTGGCATTCCTAGGTGTATTATTGGCAAAGATTCCACCTTACAACCCATAACAGAAGCCAAATATTGTACATTTCCTCCACATGATCCAATGTCAATAAGCACACTTTTGTGGTGGTTAATTTTATGCCCTGATGATATATGAAAACATCTCAACAAACGTTTGAGGTTCGTAATATTGCTCTCATCCCATTCCCCTGTAAACACAACGTCATCTGCATACATGGAATGAGATATAGTTGGGCCATCATTAGGGAGCTTGATTCCTCTAAAAGGACATTTATCCACCACATATTTCATTATAGCAGAAAGCCCCTCCATGGCTATGATAAAAAGGAAAGGAGAAATCGGATCTCCTTGTCTTACACCTCTTGATAATGGAAAGTCATCCGTCGGCGATCCATTAACGAGAGTGACTAGTACACAACAGCCAACGTTGTTGAGTGAGTTTTATTTTTTATTTGTTTAAACAAGAGTGGTTCAAAACATTTTTCATGTTGTAACCTTTTTTATGCCTTCATTTTATTGTCTTTATTCATCTTGATATATTATCATACTAGGTTAAATCTCGTGTATTACACGGGTTAAATATACAAAATGTAATATAATTTTTAATAAAATGGTTATGTTTGTAAAAAAAACAAGAGTTACACTTAAATTTTTCATAATTATACATATTGTATTTTAGCATTCAAATCATCCTATCAAGTTAAATATTTTAATATATCTAAAAATAACTCATTGAAAACAATTGCTTTCATTATTATTATTATTATTATTATTATTGTTGTTGTTGTTGTTGTTGTTGTTGTTGGTGCTGTTGGTGCTGTTAAATATTTCAATGAATATAATTTGAAGTTAAAAATAGTTAGAGACCTAAATAAAAGTTTAGATAAGAAAATTAGTAAAAATATTTATCTACTAACATTTAATAATGTTACTACACATAAAAGGAAGTAAAATTAATGAATTATAATTATACCTGTGAAATACATAAATAAGTCCTTAGTTTATGTAACTTACAAAAATGACAAGATTTAAAAGTTTTATAATGTTCAATGATAATAGTAAGTTAAAATATAAAAATATATGAATATACATGAAATAATTTAAGTTTTTAAGATCTTCATTATAAAAAAATGATTATATATTTGTATAGTTTCGATTTGTCTTATTATCGTTAATAATTATATTCATTCAACATGTGTCATCAGAGAGTATGTTGATTAATTGAATCTGAAATAAAATTCTGATGAATGTTGTTGCTGTGAAAAAAAAATGTTTCAGAAATTGGAATCGACCGTTTAACCCATTTTTACGATTGGAAATTTTTACGTTCGAAAACCTAATTTTCTGTAAACCTAAATGGTCGATTGCTTTAACAATCGTTGCATATATTTTACTAAAATCAAATGAAAAACCTGGAATTAAGATATTCTTCATCAAAAGCAATTGTTGTTTGTCAACGAAGGAATCCCAAAATGCCTTCAATTTGAATCTCAAATTGGTTATGTCAAGCGAAAGATGCTTAATTCGGACACAAAAAATCGATTGCTTTAAATTTGTTCACCATCTCTTTTGTTTTCATTTTAATAACATAAATCACATTTGGAGATAAGATCAAACAAATAGAACAAGATTCCAACTTTGTTCACTGCTTCTGGATTTTCATGCCTTCATATTTGAATATCAAAATGATTTTGTTCACTACCCTCTTATCTTCAAAATTCTTCAAGATTCTATGAAGTTAATGAGGTGTTTTGTTTTGATGATGAACAAATGATAAGCTTTAGATGGAGTTGTCTTGAAATCAAAATTCTTCAATTTTGATGAACATTATATGTACTCTGTTATTCTTGTTTGAATAAGAATATTAAAAATAAAGTTAGGGTTTTAAAAATTAATGGCCTCTGAACCCTTTAATTTAATTAAATCTGTTAAAATATAAGTGTTTGATTATTTTTTAAACTTTTATGGGAAAAAAAAAGATGATTGTTCTCATGATATGGGATTTATTGATTTTAAAATTCATTAAAAACAAATCCTAAGTTTAAATAAACAAAACTATTGGATTAAATGCTTTTATTAGAAAAGTTCAAAGTTTAAATTTATTTGAACTTCTTAAACTACATAAAAGTTAAACATATAATTTAAAATAATATGTGATCTCTTCACATACTAAAATCAATGGATTTGTTTCAAGAGTTTATGTTTTACTAAACCCAAAGGTTTTATATCTCATTTATTCATTGAAACCTACGGTTAAATCCACTTACTTAATCATATTTATTTATTAGATAATGAACCCAAAGGCTAATTATTTGATGATATATTATGATGAATTTTATTGGCTTAGAATGCATAGTTACTTTGTTAGTGCCCAAAGGTGATTTGTTGTGGTTATGCATGTCGTATGTTCTAATTAGGATTTCTAATACCTGAATATTGGTTGTAACCAAAGTGAAGCTAATGTTTAAAGTAGAGTCATAAACATTATTCTATTACATGGGTGTTATAATAGATGTTATCTTCAATGTTCTTAGTATTCTTATCTTGTCTGATTATCCAATAATCTAATTCATTTCTTTTTCTTCACTTATAATTGTTTAGCATCTCCCATAATGTGACGATTGGAGTTGAGAATTACGTCATTAATGACGAAATCACATGTGGTCGTGCTTGAAATCCACGTTGATTTGATGATTTTAATTATTACAGGTTGATAGTATGCGTAAAATGGTGTTAGTAGATCTCAAAGAAACATTCATCACATAATGCTTATTCAAATAGATGACCAACTGATTTCATGTCTAGAATCATAACTCGGAAATGAAGAAAATGAGTGTAAGCGAAATCGCGAAACGAGGCTCCGATTTCAAGATACACTGAGTCGAATATAGCGTTAAATAAGAGGTCAAATATTTTGAACTCTTTAAGTCTTGAAATTATAACCATTGGAAAGAGCTCGAAAAATCGTGAACGTAGGAGAAAACCGTGCGCAAAACGGAGTTCGTATGCTCCCGGAATCGCGAAACGAAGATATAATCAAAATTTGGCGAAATAGCCGCGAGGTACGCCCCGGGACACGCACCCAGTTGGGGCGGTGCGCCCGGAGGCCCCTGAGCGGTGGAAAAGCTTAAAAATCAGATTTTTGTGAAGAAACTCATTTTTTACAAATCTCTCGAAATTTCTTCACTTTACAGACGAAAAACACTTATTTTAATCATCCAATCTCCATCCTAAAGCCATCAGATCGTGTGGTTGAAGCCAAGGAAAGTATCTACAAGTCCTGATCGTTATTTCCGTCCGAGAAATCCGTCAGATTAGGTAACGGTTCGTTTTAACCTTCTAGCTTGATTTTGATTGATTTGATCTTGTTTTTGAACATAATGAGATAGTTAGGGTTGTTGATTATTGCCTAGATGATGGCTAGGATTGATTATAAACGAAGAACACGATGTTTAACGGGTAAATCCTTGTTTTGATCCGTTATAATGCCCGGTTTTCATGAAACCATAACTATGATTAAAATGGTTTAAACCATTTGATTGTAACAACGATTGTGATTATCCTGATCATTTCTTGAAATGCTAGGTTAAATCCAAGTATTTCAAACTAACGACAAGCATAAAGATAATCACCGGAATAACGATCTGATGTTTATGATAACAGTCATATTAGTACATTGAGAATGGTTATTAAACCTATTTTAATATCACATTCTCATATTTCAAGATACCTAAATGATCAATAACAAGGATTGACTATTCCTAAGCCAGAAATTCATCTAAAAATTGTTTAGTAAAATAATCAACAATCAACATCTATTTGATTAATCCGAAAATGTCGTGATTAATCCAGTTAGTCATAAACTCCTTAATAGGAACCTAAATCATTATAGGTTCCTTGTTTATCGCACTTTGTGCAATATTAACTTAAGGAGGCTGATTAAGGATTAAGATCAGCTTGATAATCCGAGCTGTTATTCCTTGTTATCAAAAGTCAAGGAATATTCTGATAATCCAATTCAAATACAAAGAACTCATAAAACATTAATGAATTGCAGAATCCTCTTTGTATTTTGTGTGAAACTTCAATATCAAAACATACTTCAATAACACAGGTGAGTCTCATAACCCCTTTTCTTTTCTTTTGCTAAACCGCGGGGTGGAACATGTAAACTATTGATAACTCAAACATTTTAAACTATTGTGGAAGCAAACTATTGATACAATGCAAATCATTTACATGTTTTGGTTATACAAATGCTGAATGATGCTATTCTTATGCAATATCATTAACTTGATTCGTCAAGCCCCCGGTAGTACTGGTATGGTACATATGCGGGAAACCGCGAACACAAAAACGCATGCTCCAACTACGGGTTGGACACCACAAGAACTGGATACACGTGGTGTATCACACATGAAAAGCTATTGCAATAGGTTTGATATTTGCATGTTCATTGGGTTTGTATTTCAATACATTTATATGATGAGCTTGTGCTATAATTGCTACTCAAGTTTATACAAAATATGTTAACTCAAAATATATGTTTCTCACTCAACCACGTGTGGTTGATCCAAGTTTTCTTTACATGTTTCAGGAAATCAGGATCAGGAAACTCAGCTAGGTCAAGATGCCATGAATGTTTAGGGTGACCTAGAAACAAGAAACAAACTAGATGTTTTGTAATATTCTCATTATGTTTATGCATTAATGTATAATATTGTGTGCGTTTGTATTAATCTATCTAATAACTATGAAACATTAGTAGATTTTGGGTTATTCTTGAACTATGGCTATGAATTCATTACGTCACGCGCCGTGGATTCCGCACGCGGCGCAGGGTGTGACAAGAGTGGTATCAGAGCCATAGTTGTAGAGAACTAGGATAAACCCATAATGGAATACCTAGACTACAACCTCAGTGTCCCTTATGTGCAAATATTCTATTTAAACTTTCTACATCTTTGACTCTTAAATTCTTATTGTGCTAAATCATTGTTTGTCATTCTTTATCTAGAATGGCTGATAACAATGACGAGCGTTTGGCAAACATCATCACTCAACAGATATCACTGGTTTTACCAAATATGGTTACTCAACTCCATAATAGTCTTAGCAACTCATCAAACAATTCTCAAGATCATCCTCACAACAATACCGGTGAAAATTTAAAAACTTTCACCTTTAAGCAATTTAATGATGCTAGACCTCAGGTTTTCTCTGGCACAGAAGGTGCGATCGGGTTATTGCAATGGTTTGAATCTATAGAAGATACTCTCGATTTTACCAACTGTCCGGAAGACCAGAAAGTTAAAATGGCAGCAAGTGCTTTCCAAAAAGAAGCACTTACTTGGTGGAACACAGAAAAGAGGAACCGTGGTCGGGATGCTGCTTTGGGTCTCTCTTGGGTTGATTTCAAAGCTTTGTTGATTGATCATTTCTGCCCAAAGCATGAAATAAAGAATCTTGAAGACGAGATGTGGACTCTTGCTTAAGTTGGAGGGAACAATAGAACCTACACAACTCGATTCCATGAATTGAGTGTCTTAGTTCCCCACATTGTTACCCCTCTAACCCGAAAGATTGATAAATACATTGGGAGTTTACCACTCAAGATTCGAAGCACGGTTATGGGAAGCAATCCTGTTACTCTTGAATCGGCTATTCATCTAGGGGCAGCTCTCACTGATGAATACGTTAAAGCAGGTCAGCTTACCCGAACCGAAGATGGCCCAACTAAAGCTACTGAGGGAAAGAAATATGAACCACCCAAGAAGAAACAGAAGTCCAACAAAAACTTTGCGGTAGTCACGCCTGCTGTTCCCCTCAACCAGATTCCTCCATCTTCCTCTTCACAAACCTTTACTAAGAAACCATATGAGGGACCACATCCGTTGTGCAATAAATGCCAATATCATCACTCTCTAAGACGTCCATGTCTCCGGTGTACAAAGTGCGGGAAACTTGGTCACCTGGAAGCTTACTGTCGAACCATTGAAAAGACAACTACAGCAACAACCTTGGTACCGGCCAAGCCAACTGACAGGGCTTGTTACGAGTGTGGAGCGGTTGGTCACTTTAGGAACAAATGTCCCAGGCTCAACAACAACAACATTCGAGGTGCACCTGTTCGCGCCTTTGCTATCAACGCACCGGAAGCTCGCGAGGAACCAACTGTCGTTACGGGTACGTTCATTGTCAATAATCATTATGCATCAATACTCTTCGATACTGGTGCCGACAAGAGTTTTGTTTCCACTACTTTTACATCATTACTTGGAATACATCCGACTGCATTAGAACCCCCATATACTATTGAAATAGCAGATGGTAAGTTAATTCATGTTCATACAATTATCCGTGGGTGTAAAATGACACTCAACGATCATGTATTCTCTATTGATCTTATCCCTATGAATCTTGGAAGCTTTGATGTTGTCGTGGGAATGGATTGGCTATCCCGCCACCATGCTGAAATCATATGCTCTAATAAACTTATTCAAATCCCGTTGCCAGTCGGTGATATTATAAGAATCTATGGAGACAAACCTTGTCGTATCTTGAAAATCGTTTCATGCATGAAGGCTCGTAGTTATCTTAGGAAACAATATCCTGCCTTCTTAGCTCATATTGTGGAAAAGGATTCTATAAAGAAAACCATCCATGAAATTCCTGTTATACGTGATTTTCCTGAAGTATTTCCTGATGAATTACCCGGACTTCCACCGATTTGTCAAGTCGAATTCAGAATAGATCTCATACCTGGAGCAAATCCAGTTGCAAAATCACCTTATCGTCTTGCACCCTCTGAGATACAAGAATTGTCCAGTCAGTTGCAAGAGTTGTTGGACAAGGGCTTTATCAGACCAAGTTTTTCACCTTGGGGAGCTCCGGTCCTTTTCGTTAAAAAGAAAGACGGTTCTTTCCGGATATGTATTGACTATCGAGAACTTAATAAGCTGACCATCAAGAATCGCTATCCTTTGCCCCGGATTGATGACCTATTCAATCAATTACAGGGAGCCATTTTTTTTCAAAGATTGATCTTCGATCTGGTTATCACCAGTTGAGAGTCCATGATGATGATATATCCAAAACAGCGTTCAGAACACGCTATGGACACTATGAGTTTTTGGTTATGCCCTTCGGACTAACCAATGCCCCTGCAGTGTTCATGGATCTTATGAACAGGGTATGTAGACCATATCTAGATCAATTTGTCATTGTCTTCATTTACGACATATTGATTTACTCTAAGACTGAGAAGTATCATGAAGCTCATCTCAGGCTGATTTTGGAACTTTTAAAGAAAGAACAACTTTATGCCAAGTTCTCGAAGTGCGAGTTTTGGTTGAAAGAAGTTCAATTTTTGGGTCATGTTGTCGACGAAAGAGGCATACATGTAGACCCGGCTAAAATTAAAGCTATAAAGGACTGGAAAGCACCAAAGACACCATCGGAAATTCGTTCTTTCCTAGGATTAGCCGGGTACTATCGGCGATTTATCGCCAATTTTTCTAAGATAGCTGTTCCACTTACTACTCTCACCTAGAAGAATCAACCATTCATTTGGAGCGAAGCACAAGAAGATGCATTTCAATTGCTTAAACACCAGCTATGCAATTCTCCTATTCTTAGTTTACCAGAAGGCAATAATGACTTTACAGTTTATTGTGATGCCTCAAACCTCGGTCTGGGTTGCGTGTTGATGCAACGAGACAAAGTCATTGCTTATGCATCAAGACAACTCAAGATCCATGAGAAAAACTATACCACCCATGATCTTGAGTTAGGTGCTGTAATCTTTGCTTTGAAAATTTGGAGACATTACCTTTATGATACCATATGTGTTGTTTACACAGACCATAAAAGTCTTCAACACATCTTTGATCAAAAGGAACTTAATATGCGACAAAGACGTTGGATAGAATTGCTCAATGATTACGACTGCGAAATTCGCTATCACCCAGGCAAGGATAATGTGGTGGCAGATGCGTTGAGTCGAAAAGACAGGGTAAAACCTAGAAGAATACGAGCATTGGAGATGACTATTCATACTAGTCTTCTACCCCAAATCCGTGAAGCACAACAAGAGGCACTTACTGAAATTCATGTTTGTGAAGAAGCTCTACAAGTTTTAAATCAACAATTTGAAACCAAATCAGATGGGGCATACTATTTCTTAAATCGAATATGGTTACCTTCTTTTGGCAATCTAAGGAAATTAATTATGGACGAAGCCCAGAAATCTCAATATTCGATTCACCCAGGCGCAGACAAGATGTACCAAGACCTTCGTGAATTTTATTGGTGGCCTGGGATGAAGAAAGAAATTGCTACATATGTTAGTAAATGCCTCACATGTTTACGAGTAAAAGCTGAACATCAAAGACCCTCTGGGTTACTACAGCCATTGGAGATCCCAGTATGGAAATGGGAGCAAATCTCTATGAACTTCATAACTAAGTTGCCTAAAACGCCTAGGGGTCATGATGCAATTTGGGTAGTCGTTGATCGATTGACTAAGTCAGCACACTTCTTAGCCATTCGAGAAGACTACAATACTAATAGGTTAGCCAAACTATACCTCGATGAAATTGTGAGCCGACACGGAGTGCCAATTTCAATTATCTCTAATAGATATAGCCGATTGACTTCAAGGGTTTGGCAAACGTTTCAAAAGGCTTTAGGTTCACAACTTAATATTAGCACAGCTTACCATCCTCAAATCGATGGCCAAACCGAACGAACCATTCAGACTTTAGAGGATATGTTAAGAAGTTGTGTTATTGATTTTGGTGGTAGCTGGGATACTCACCTTCCTCTAGTCGAATTCTCCTACAACAATAGTTACCACACAAGCATCAAGTGCGCACCGTTTGAAGCTTTATATGGACGAAAATGTAGATCTTCTGTTTGCTGGGCTGAATTAGGGGAAAGCCAATTCACAGGTCCGGAACTTATACAAGAAACAACTGATAAGATTGCTGTTATACGAGACCGAATCAAGGCTGCGCAAGATCGTCAAAAGAGCTACGCTGATACTCGAAGAAAGCCTTTAGAATTCCAAATTGGTGACAAAGTTATGTTAAAATCTCTCCATGGAAAGGCATAGTCAGATTCGGAAAACAAGGTAAGCTAGCATCCAGATATGTTGGTCCTTTCAAGATCCTTGAAAGGATTGGACCAGTAGCATACCGATTGGAATTACCTTCCGAACTCAGCAATATACATGATGTATTTCATGTATGCAATCTTAAAAAGTGTCTATCAGACGAATCCCAAATCATTCCGCTTGAAGAAATTCAAGTTGAAGATAAGCTTCAGTTTGTTGAGGAACCTGTTGAGGTTATGGATCGAGAAGTCAAGAAACTAAAACGCAGTCGGATACCTATTGTGAAGATTAGATGGAATTCCAAGCGTGGACCTGAGTTTACTTGAGAACGTGAGGATCGCATGAAAGAGAAATATCCTCATTTGTTTTCATAAACAGACAATCATAGATGAGCGCAAACTGAATTTCGGGACGAAATTTCTCTAACAAGGGGAGACTGTGGCAATTGGAGTTGAGAATTACGTCATTAATGACGAAATCACATGTGGTCGTGCTTGAAATCCACGTTGATTTGATGATTTTAATTATTACAGGTTGATAGTATGCGTAAAATGGTGTTAGTAGATCTCAAAGAAACATTCATCACATAATGCTTATTCAAATAGATGATCAACTGATTTCATGTCTAGAATCATAACTCGGAAATGAAGAAAATGAGTGTAAGCGAAATCGCGAAACGAGGCTCCGATTTCAAGATACACTGAGCCGAATATAGCGTTAAATAAGAGGTCAAATATTTTGAACTCTTTAAGTCTTGAAATTATAACCATTGGAAAGAGCTCGAAAAATCGTGAACGTAGGCGAAAACCGTGCGCAAAACGGAGTTCGTATGCTCCCGGAATCGCGAAACGAAGATATAATCAAAATTTGGCGAAATAACCGCAGGGAGGTACGCCCCGGGACACACACCCAGTTGGGGCGGTGCGCCCGGAGGCCCCTGAGCGGTGGAAAAGCTTAAAAATCAGATTTTTGTGAAGAAACTCATTTTTTTCAAATCTCTCGAAATTTCTTCACTTTACAGACGAAAAACACTCATTTTAATCATCCAATCTCCATCCTAAAGCCATCAGATCGTGTGGTTGAAGCCAGGGAAAGTATCTACAAGTCCTGATCGTTATTTCTGTCCGAGAAATCCGTCAGATTAGGTAACGGTTCGTTTTAACCTTCTAGCTTGATTTTGATTGATTTGATCTTGTTTTTGAACATAATGAGATAGTTAGGGTTGTTGATTATTGCCTAGATGATGGCTAGGATTGATTATAAACGAAGAACACGATGTTTAACGGGTAAATCCTTGTTTTGATCCTTTATAATGCCCGGTTTTCATGAAACCATAACTATGATTAAAATGGTTTAAACCATTTGATTGTAACAACGATTGTGATTATCCTGATCATTTCTTGAAATGCTAGGTTAAATCCAAGTATTTCAAACTAACGACAAGCATAAAGATAATCACCGGAATAACGATCTGATGTTTATGATAACAGT
Source organism: Mikania micrantha (assembly GCA_009363875.1). Taxonomy (NCBI): domain Eukaryota; kingdom Viridiplantae; phylum Streptophyta; class Magnoliopsida; order Asterales; family Asteraceae; genus Mikania; species Mikania micrantha. The sequence goes on along the minus strand of CM018691.1, from coordinate 91,559,374 downwards.
CATATTAGTACATTGAGAATGGTTATTAAACCTATTTTAATATCACATTCTCATGTTTCAAGATACCTAAATGATCAATAACAAGGATTGACTATTCCTAAGCCAGAAATTCATCTAGAAATTGTTTAGTAAAATAATCAACAATCAACATCTATTTGATTAATCCGAAAATGTCGTGATTAATCCAGTTAGTCATAAACTCCTTAATAGGAACCTAAATCATTATAGGTTCCTTGTTTATCGCACTTTGTGCAATATTAACTTAAGGAGGCTGATTAAGGATTAAGATCAGCTTGATAATCCGAGCTGTTATTCCTTCCCAAAGTTCAAACCTCATCGGAGAGGATATGAAGGAGTCATACTAATGCAGCTAATTGTACGGTGAGGAAGCAACAAATGCGAACTCTTTTATCACATACAACAACAACAACAACCACCTTACCCAGTATATTCCCACTTTTCAGTAGGGTCTGGGGGGAAGGATAGATACAAACCTTACCCCTATCCCAATTGGGATAGAGAGGCTGCTCCGAAAGAGTCCCCAGCTCAAAGTTATCTTTTGAAGTTGATCATCCCAATGATTTTAACATTATTTACACAAAATATTTAAAATAACGTTAAAATTAGTGCACTTTTACTTTTGCCCTTAAGGGCCCACACATATATACATTATATGCGTGCACCGCAAATGGACGTTCTTTTATCACATGCTCTCAACAATTTACTATGCAAGGGTCCTTTTAGGGGTTATTTCTTTAGATCCACTGTTTGAACCTTAACTTTAATCATGTACCTTTATTTTCTTCTGTTGGTTTACTTTATAAGTTTTTTTTTTTTTTCCATTCTAGATTACCATTATCCTCTGCAATGACTTATTTTATTTAACTATAATAGAGAATTGCACACACGACTTTGCTAGACTTGAGTTTTTAGTTAGAATTAAGTCATCCATAATAACTCATCTTAAGTCTTAACTCATCTGCAATGGGCCGGTCTCACTCTCAATAAGTACTACACTTAGATTTTTTAGATTAACCATGCCACAATCGTTTAACTTAGGTGCTCAAGGTGAGTTCAACTCAACCACAATGGACTTTATGTAGGCGCTCGCAATGAGGTTTACTCTACTTCAATGAGATCGTCTTGATTTGTCTATAAACTCAACTGCTGAAGTAATTTTTCAAACCATACCACAAGTTGGTCTCGTGATCTCTACATCCGCGCGTAAACTTTCAAACTTTATCATTTTTATAGAGTAAATTACAGAGATGGTTCCTGTGGTTTGCTAATATTTCACTTTTGGTCCTTGGGTTTTATAAACAACTCACATGGTCCCAAACTTTAAACATTTGTAACCCATATAGTCCTTATGTGAGGATAATTTGGTCAACTATGTGAGGATAATTTGATGACATAAGTACTATATGTATTACAAATGTCTAAAGTTTGAGACCATATATGTAATTTATGAAATCTAGGGACTAAGAGTGAAATAGTAACAACCCACAAGAAACATATCGGTAATTTACTCTTTTTTATAATTCAAAAAACCAACTAAGCATGATTCCATGCTTATACCCGTGTTTTAGTGGAGAGGAATGATGTAAAGATCTTAAAAAAGAGTAGCAGCTAATGGAAGTGCAAAAAGTTCCATTCTTGCACTCAATTAAGCTTTTGAAGCACATAAAATTTCAGTAGACCATGGAAATCTTCCATCCTTAGAATATTCATAATGTAACTAGATAGAATGTTTCTTCTTAAAAAAGGTAAGTCCATAAAAATAAGGAAAAATAATAAAATCCAGGAAGAAATCTTTTTAAGAAATCAGTTACGATCGGTAGAGACCACAAATAAATCTTCACCAATCATGTAAAAATATTAAAAATTTGTTACAGTGGGACCAAAAGAAATGAAAGGTCCACTAATAACGAACATAATGCTTTTATGTAGGGCCCATCAACCTTAAAAGATACCTTATAAAAGGGAACATAAAAAGAGGGGGGAAAATCTAGAAAAAACAAAAAGTACAAGAAGAAAGTCACACTAAACACACACACACAAACCTAAGAGAGCACCCTTTTCTGAAAAAGTGATGGTAGTGTTTCATTGCTATGCTCGCTCATGACGGTGACAGAGATTTAGATAATCAGTCCTTGAGACCTTAAAGGTTTTGATTATTACATCTTCATTCTTCAAATTTTCTATAAAGATGGATGAGATCTTAGAAATTTCTTAATAACATTGTTGTTGCTAAACTCCAAATCAAACCCTCATATTTAATCTACTATATAATTAAATCTATTGAACTAAGTTGTCATACTATCACCTTTGATGTATGAGAAAATCTCATGTTGTTGCCTCTGCAAATTTTGTCTGATTTCCTTTTTTCTTACGTTTCTTTTAACTTTTCTTCAAAGGCATCCCACAAAACCTTTGTGTTTTTGTATTCCGTAACGTAATAAAACACTTCATTGGCAAAGCTATCGTGAGAGTACCATATGATCAAAAATTTAAACTTTATCCTCCTTGAATCTTAAACAATATATTTGGAGATCTCTTTAGAAACAAGAGTACCTCTAGCTTCGGCAGACGCAACCATAGGTTGATATGTTATAAATAAAATGGATTCAATATGCCACTAGTTTATTCATGTTTTATTAGGTAAATTGTTTTTACTATTAAAACAAAAGAGCTATAAGATATACAACTGTTTTTTCATAGGATTACAGTTGGTTATTATCAGTTGATAGCTTCCTAGTTTAGGTTATGTTTTCCTTGTTTACATTAACTTAGAGGTTAAGTTTCTAGTTATAAATAAGCTTAATCTTCTCTATTATTATTATATCAGTTTTCTCTTCTTCTTTTTATTGTAGCAATATGACAGCTAGAAATCAGTGTTTTTGGTTTGTTCTTTGAGCAAATTGTCTAACAATTGGTATCAGAGCATTGAAGAACTAGGGGCTTTGATAACAAAACAAGAAGTCACTTCATCATATTTTCATTTTCTAAAAGGTTCCGGGCAGCAGTTTGATCAAGATCAAGGCATATTCAAAAGCTGATCAGGAAGTGATCAGACTTCATTAACAATTTCGGTTCTTGATTCAGATACCCAGACCCTTCATTACTCGCCAAGGATAAGACCCCGCGGCATGTTCTTTTTGGCAGAATGTTCTGATAAGATTTACGATAAAAGCGAACGATCAGATTCGTTAAGCAGGACGCTTGGAATCCAGTCTCGCTTAGCGGTTGAAAATAAAAACAGTAGAGGCAGTGGGATAGCAGGCTTTGTTTTTCTTTTTTCAGTGATCAGGAGCAGGAAAAGGTCTAGTGTATCAGATTTGGTCAGCAGGGTTGAAGTTATTTAAACAAGAAGATGGCAACGGTACCAACAACAAAAGGTGGTTCTATGTCATATCAGTGTGTCTGGTCTTGACGTCTTCAAACTACACGGTGTGGGCTATTAAAATGAAGACGATTATGGACGCTTATGGCATATGGGAGACTATTGAACCAACAGTTGGTGCTGCTGTTGATTCTAAGAAATCAAAGATGGCTCTTGCTTTCTTGATTCAAGCCATTCCGGAATAGCTTGTGCTACAAATGGCAGCTTATACTGATGTAAAAAAAAGTTTGGGAAGGGCTGAAAACATGTTTTATGGGGGTTGATCGAGTCCGAACATCTAGGTTTCAAACATTGAGGAGAGTGCTCGAAAGCCTGCACATGAAGAAGAATAACATGGTAAATGATTTTGCAAGCAAGCTAAGTGGGCTAGCTTCAAAATCAGAGTCTCAGATCAGACATAGAGGAGAAGGTATTGATGAGACGTTTGCTTGATTATATGCCTAAATAATTCCTCCAAATTGTAACCTCTACAGAGCAATGTTTTAAGTTGGACACTATGCCATTTGATGGAGCCATTGAAAGGTTGACGGGATATGAGGAACATGTCAAGGGACCCAACAAAGAAGAAACTCATGGATGGTTGATGTATTCTAAATAAGAAAAAGAGAAAAAGCACGATTGTGAGCATTGTGAATGTTGAAGTTCAAATCGGGATAACTTTAGACGTGGCTAAGGAGGATGTCGTGGATCCAGGAAAAGTCAAGATGATGAACGGTTCAAACTAAATAAGAGCCACTTTAGATGTCGTATGTCGTGGGTCCAGGGAAAGGTCAAGGGGATTTCTACTGTAGTATTTATAAATGTTTCATTGCTCGTTTACGAACTCAGAACAAATGCCTTAAGCTTTTTAAGCTTTTTTATTTTTAATTTTTTAACTTCTAAAAATAGCAATTAGGACAGCCATAAACCATCATCTAGCGTATATCCCACATAAGTTTTTTTTTGAACGACATTTAATCTCAACGTGTGAACCACTGATTTCCAGGCCACGTCACCAAAGTCTAGTTACCATGACCTCCGTTGAGACCCCACCACCACCCCAGGAGGAAACCGCACCGAAAAACCCCCTGACCCATAAGTAAGACGGTAATATCACGTTCTCAAAAGTTAAAAGATCACTAAAACTTAAAAGATTTAGATCCGTGTTGCCGCAAAAGATGCCAGAATTTTAAAAAACTCAAGGCTAAAAAAGTTGAAGATAACGATCTGATACACCAGATATAACAAAATCCTTTATTCTTGTTCTACTACAATCTTAGTAGAATTTGATTTTAATAATTCAAAGCAATTAAAATAAAATAAAAAAAGTTGAACCCTTTTTGTAATCAAATAAATTCTTTAGGTTATAAAAAATCAAATATCATTTAACATAAAGTTGTGCCCTTATGTCAATAAAACACATTTTCAACATATATTATGCTCAACACAACATTTAAAAAAAAAATCCTTACAAGATTGGCTTGCCAAACAATTCAAGGCAAACAATAGCTTTGTAAGACTTAAAGGGCAGTCAATTATAATGCAAACAATTACAAAAACAGAAAACTTAGTAAAAATGTAATCAACTTTGACAGATGTTCTAATCAAGTCATTCAAACTTTTTTTATTCAATGTAATCACTCAACTTATATGCAACATATACTATTATCACGTTACTTATAACTCAAGTGACAAACTGGAAAAAAAAAAGTTTGAGCAAGTTAATTAGACCAGCTATAAGAATTGATTACATTTTACAAAATCCCGTTAAACACATAATGCTTTAAAATAGATTAAAACCCCAACAAAACAACAACATTCAATATGACTGCATCATCCTCATCATCATATAAATACATGATTCTTTAAAATAGATTGAAAATGCAACAAAACAACTACATTCAATCCAATCCAACCCAACCATACCCAAAAAACTATAACGACTATTTGTAACGTTTGGAAAGGGCGGTGCGCGCTCAAATACAAACAAACCATGGCAAACAAAACCAACAACAGACAATGATAAAATGTTCAACATATTTTCAAACAAGAAAAAATCTGATAAAAAAACAGAACTACAATTTAGGGTTCAAACAGGTTACAAGAAACAATCACTATAAAGAAAAATTGTAATAATACCTTAAATGTTGCTTGGATACATAAACACTCTCACCCTAGATCCCTGAAACAACATAAATTGAGTCAAAATCAAAACATGAAAGATCAAAATCACATTAATGAATCAACCAATAGCTAGGGTTTGAATACCATAGATTTGGGAGGGAGATTCGACTTGAACTTAGCACGAACAACACCTGTGTTACCATGAGGCCTGGTAACTTTCCCCCAAATGCATCTGTAATGCGATCCGTTCTTCTTCACCTTAGCCTTGTAGATGTAAGCCATACGTTTCCCTTGGTACCATGACACCTCCTCTTTGGTGTTCACACCTTCGATTTGGATCAACGATGTGTTCGGATACTGGTTCGATTTTGACCTAACAATAACCATTAACATCATCAATAAACAATCAATTTCAATCCAAAAATTTTTAAAAAAATGCGAGCAAGAAGAAGAAACCTTTTGTAGCCAAGAATCGTTCCTCGGGTGTAGAGTCTGAAAATTGGGGAAACAATTGTGAGAGAAATGATGAAGGTATATATGCATAGATGATGATTTGGTGTTTGGGAGATTATGGTACCTGACGCGTTCACCTTGACGGCCCTTCACCATTTTTGTTTTACTGGAGGTATGGAAACACCTGATGAAATGATAAACCCTAGGGCTACGGCTGCTTGTTGAATGTTTAGTTTATGTATATCAAGGTTCAATGGGCTTAATTTTAGGGTTTCTGATGATGATATATGGACCCATATTATATGGCCCAAGTAAATCGTAATAATAGATTTTTTTTATTTTTTTATTTTTTTATTTTTTTATTTTTTTTTTGGATTTCCCTTGGTTCAACTCTGTGTAAGAATTTAATTTTAATTTTTTATGGTGATGATAATAAAATATGCATATCCAAGCATGGGATTCTAAGTAGTGAACGTGCACAAAAATTTGGTTTAAAAACTAAAACCTATCGGTACCGATTCGATTAATACAGGATCAGAATTCAAATGGTTTCCAACCTGAAAAAACCATTGATTCGATTAATACAGGATTGTTCGTGTTCGTTCATTAAGACTTAACCGAATACGAACACATTAACAAACATGAATTTTGTGTTCGTGTTCGTTTGTTAAGAAAATGAATATGTTCGTTTTCGTTTGTGTTCGTTCATTAATAAATTAAACGAACTGTTCATGAACACAAACGAACTAAAATAAACAAACAAACATAAATGAATATTTTTTAACACCATTGAACAATCATAAACGAATATGAACACAATTAAACAAGCATAAACGTACACAATTGAACAAGTATTAATGAACACAAACAACAAGTCTCTTAAATGTAAATACATATTAGTCGTAAATTAGGCAGTTAACCGAACAAAAACTAACATTACATAGTTAACGAAACGAACATTAACGAACACAAATAAACGAACGTAAATAAACGAACATAACCGAACTGTTCATGAACATAAATAAACGAACACTAGGTGTGTTCATGTTCGTTCATTTAATTAAACGAACACAAATTTTATGTTCGTGTTCGTTCATTTATTAAATAAACGAACATAAACGAACTTCTTACCGAACAGTTCACGAACAATTCATGAACTGTTCGGTTTGTTTACAGGCCTATTAGTGTTAGCATAAATAAGTATTTAAGTATATTGTTCCAATCATAATACTATAAAATATAAAACCCCAAAAAATCTTGTATACAAAAACGCTCTTGAATCAACATGGCATCTCAAAATGCTCAATTTCAATCATATGTTGGTATTGGTGCCTAAAATAACAAAATTGACACATGTCAATTATTTAGCCACTTTCTTAAATTTTTTCCCCCTTTTTTCTATTAAATGATAACCTCTCTCTTATTAAATATAAAAAAAATTATTCTAGTAATTTATTAAACTTAAAAAATCATAAGAAGTTTTCAAACCATAGTTTTTAAATCCTTTTTTAAATATAATTTTATAATTTTTAAATATTTATTATTCATTATTGATATTTTTAGATTACTTTTTTTATTCATGCTAACATTATTATATCCAAATAGCCTAACGTGCCTATGTATTTCCAAGTTCATACAGATATAATTAGTCTGATGTTTGTATTTTATATATTAAATTTCTTTATATGATTTCAGCAAAATTTACTATTTTTTTTACCAAATAGCATCATTCAATAACTTAACTAACAAAAAGTTATATGACAAAATCATTTTGTAATTATTAAATCTTAATTACTAAATCGTATAATTTAATTTAATTTTTTGATCAACCCGTGTAATTCACGGGTGACTAACCTAGTACATTTATATATTTACACGGGTAAACCAAGTAAATCATAAGATATTACAACCACCAAATTCGGAAGCACGATAAATAATCAAACCCCTAGACAAGAAATATTAAAAGAACACCATAGCTCCCATGTAAGCGAATCCGACTTGGATCTATGACGAATCTAAAGGTAACAAAACACTTTGACTTCTTCAATAAGAATAGATAAAGAGATTGTTCTAGACATTGGTGACGTAGCCTGGAAATCTGTGGTTCACACGTTGAGATCAAATGCCGTTAAAAAAAAAAAAAGATAACCCCATTAATTTCTTCGATCCTCGATAGTTTTCTTGCATGTTCTCCAGATAATTAATGTTAAAAGCAATAACGGCTCTAAGCTGCACCAGACATAAACAAACTCCCATATCAACTGAGCTAATGGGCATGGCCAAAATATATGATCTCTTGACTCCTCCTCTTCGCCACAAAACACACAAGCACCATCTTCAAAAACTACATTTCTTCGTGCCAGTGCGGTCTTGCGGCATCTTAAGTAATTCTACCACTGTGAGGATCTTGCGGCATCTTAAGTAATTCTACCACTGTGAGGATCTTGCAGATGACGAGGAACCAAGGAAATTTTACAAGTTTACTTATATAGGATTGTAGTACTTCGTGATTCATGTAAGGTTATCATTTAACCATTTTGATACTCCTGGCTTGACATGGCTGATTTGAGATAATCTCTTAACGATGTTTCCATTCAATCTCTTATTTATAAATCCTTACAATGTTTAATCTTTGTTCCAGTGTGGGACCCATTCCTCCTATTATCACTCATTTTTTAGTTTAATCATACAATTTTGAGGGTCAATTTTTCATTCATTTTAGCTTCATTTTGAACGTTGTTTGGCTTGTTATGTTCCTCTCACACAATAGAACATAATTACTTTTGTTTAAACTAAGTGAAAAAAAAAACACATTTTCTAAAAGAATTTCCAACATCACTTGCAATTTATGTCGATATCATCAAGCATCTAATTATGTGCTTAATTTTATAGGATGATAATGAACCTATACTTGAACGCAATATAATACAACAATAAAATATGGGTTGGTTAATTGTTTATATCCCAAACTCAAATGCATATTAATTTGAACACACAACAAGATATTACCACTATTAACATGACAAAATAAATTTCACCAAATCCTCAAGTGAAGAGTATGATGAACCTCCTTTCTTTAAGCAAAGGTTTGCTTTCTCCTTCAAATTCATGATTCTATCCTTCATTTCTAACCCATCTTCATCCACCATCACCCTTTTAATCACACTTTCAATCTCCCCCCTTTCAAAACCATTCCTCAATTCCACCCCAATCTTCCAAACATCACTTACATTTCTTGCATTTGGTAGTTGATCACCAAAAGATGGTGAGCAAATCATCGGAACCCCTTCGCAAACACTCTCAAGCGTCGAATTCCATCCACTATGAGTCCAAAAACCACCTATGGAATGATGTGCTAATATCTTTCTTTGTGGAGCCCATTTCACAATATACCCTCTTCCTTCTGCAATTCTTTCCAAAAACCCATCCGGCAACGGTTCAAGCCACTCTGACCCTTTTACGGACCCTGGTCTAACAACCCATAGAAATGGTTGTTTGCTATTAGCCAAACCCCAAGCAATCTCGAGGAACTGGGATTCTTCTACCCCAGCTAGACTACCAAAGCTAACGTATAAAACAGATTTGGGTGCTTGTTTGTCTAACCATGATATACAATTTTCGTCTCGTGTTAGGAGGCTAGTCGACAATGCTGGGAAGTACTTGTGAAATGGACCTATTAGAAAATGTCGGTTTGGGAAATCGCGGTGAAGGTTCACTAGTTGTAGTTCTTCAAGCTCCTTAAATGTGTTCCATATCACGGCTTGTGCAGGCTTCATTCCTTGGACCATGAGTTCCATTAGCTTGCTTGCACCCTCTGGGTCACTAGTGAGGAATTTTGATAGATCTCTAACTTTTAGTGGTTCAAGCCCAGTGACTAATGCTTCTGACTTCTTTTCTATGTTATATATTGTGAAACATGTTAGAGAAGTAAAGGATATTATCTATTTTTTAATAATTCTTAAAACCAAGTGAAAAACATAGTTTTTCTTTCTTTCTTTTTTTTGAAAAACAAACCTATGAATTACTCAAAAATAATTACATTTTTGCCCGATATTGAACCGTGACCTTGTCATCTAAAAAGTAAAGTCTCTGTCAAATAGGTTGACCCTTCATTAACGCTTGGGTTATTTATAAAGTTGTCTAATGGGTTTAAAAGAACAAATTTACATGAAAAAAGTAACTATTAACTTCTAAATAATTTGATATTTTTCAAAGTGATAAATTCCAAATTACCTGGAAAAAAATAATAACTTACAAAAACTCAACTTAATATGATTTTAACAAAGATTTATGTTGTGAGGAGAGATGTCAATCTGACACCGTTTTTCTATATTTTTAATGGATTACATAATAACTGAATCTAGAAAAAAAGTCTCGTTATTATTACATTGATCATATAACATCCCTTATATAACACGACCCATATTATTAGATGTGATGTTATTACGTTATGTCATAGTTGAACTTTGAGTCTTCCACTATAAAAAAAACAAAGAAGTACGAAGTGAATGAATAGCACCCAGGTAATTTTATTTTGATTTTAGCCACTCACCAATATTTATTATTAGATCGCACATTAAATTAGACATTTTACTAGGTTTGTAGGTCAGACTCATACCACACCTCATTTGCGGTGCACGCATATAATGTATATATGTGTGGGTATTTAAGGGGCAAAAGTAAAAGTGCATTAATTTTAACGTTATTTTAATTATTTTGTGAAAATAACGTTAAAATCGTTGGGTTGATCAACTTCAAACGCTAACTTTGAGCCGGGGACTCTTTCGGAGCAGCCTCTCTATCCCAATTGGGATAGGGGTAAGGTTTGTATCTCTCCTTCCCCCCTAGACCCTACTGAAAAGTGGGAATATATTGGGTAAGGTCGTTGTTGTAGGTCAGACTCATACCGGATGACATAATACCAAAAAGTTATAAAATTATAAAACACATAAACAAATATAAGTAATGTTTAAACAAATGTTATCATGCTTAAAAAATATAGACTTTAGTTTTAATGTTTTAATTTTTTGAGTTAAAAGAAATCCGTTCACCAGTTTAACAGAGAGCAGTCCGAACTCCTTATTTTGTACCATTTGCCCCACCGTCGGCTCGATCCGATCGATCTGTTTTACCGGTCTGGTTTTAACAACATTTTATGAGTTCTTTCAGGAATAACTATATCTTGGATAAATAAATAGGGTAAAATGGTGTAAACAAGATCCTGATGGTTGGTGCAATGTTGTCAGAACCGGACTGGACAAGCTAGCCAGATCTGGAACCGGGTGGTCGACCAGTCGAAAAAACACTTGCGAACCGCCCTCAAGGGAACTGGCCGGTTGAGCCGGTTAACCGGTCGGACCGGGAACCGGGTCACTGGTCGGACTGGATTTCAAGTTTTTTTTTTAACTAAAGTCCAAAATTTAAACATTAATATCAAACCTTGTATTTTTTTTTAACATGATTATGTTTGTTTGAAAATTAATTATGTTTGTTTAAATGTTTTTATAAATTCTATAATTTTTTTTTGGAATTTTTTATATATTTATTATGTCATCCAGTTTTTGAATCCGGTCCAACCGGTCTGACCGGTTCGACCAGTAACCAGTAAGACGTCCGTTTCAACATCCGGTCCGGTTTTGAAAACATTGGGTTGATGTGCAAAGCGAGAGCATAACAAAAAAAACAACTTACCAAATATATTCTTATTTTTCAGTATGATCTAAAAGTAATGATGGACACAAACCTTACATGTATCCCAGTTGTAATAGAGAGGTTGTTTCAAAGGAGTTCTTAGCTCAAAGTTATTGTTTGAAGTTAATCATTTCGATATTTTTAACGTTATTTTCACATTATAAGTAAAATAACGTGTACCGTTGAGTGGGCACACATACAAATGAGATGACAAACGAGATCATATGCTTTTTATTTATATTTAGTTATTTCATCCAGAGGCCGGCAAGAAGATGATCGGGTGTTTTAAATCGGACAGGACACGTAAAAGGAAACAGTGATTGTTACCTTCATCGGAGAATCGCCGGAAACAGCCCATGTGACGTAAGAGTGGGACGGCAGAAAACGAAAGAAAAGCTGAGACGCTGCTGGTCCAATAAACTACCCTCGGAACTTTGAGTCCGTCGGCTACCTTTTGAACGGCGAACCACTGAGCATCCGTAACGAAGCACGCAACTCCGGCATCCTCCGACAACAACCGCTCCAAACAATCCCGAACTGGACCCAAACACTCATCGTTGAGAACGTGCATCAACCGGATCAAGTTACCGGTGTCGGATACCGGGAGGTCATCTCCGGCGACCCCCGGGATGGGGATGAAGTTGAAATGAGGATGGTTGGTGGGGTTGGGGGCGTTGAAACGAGTATGGAGGACGGTGATCGAAAAGCCTTTGGAGTGAAGTATGTTTGCGAGTTGAAGCATCGGGTTTATGTGGCCTTCGAGAGGGTATGGTAGCATCACCACCACCCGGCTGGTTTGGACCGTGCCGGTGCCGGTGATGGTGAGGTCCATTGTTTCCGAGCTCTGGATTGTTGTGGACTTGTGTGTGATGGATGACCAAAATATTTAATTTATAAATAAAATATTAAAATGGTTAAAATATTTATAAACCGATCAAAGAATAAATTTGAATAATATCCGGTACCGATCAAGCCATCAAGGTTAAGATGCTGTTTTGGAAGCTAATGCGATAAGTTGACTATGATTATTTGTTTCTTTTCATAAAAAATAGAGATAAGTCCGTGTCCAGCGGTCACCCCGTCATCGCAGCGGGATGCTTCATTCGGCGGGCATCCACGGGAACACCGCCCCGCCCCTCGGTGGCCCCCGTCCAACAGCCTTCCACGGCCCCCGCTCCCCGCTACCGTTCTCGCTTTCTGATTGGTGCAACCCCTTGCTTTCTGATTGGTGCCAAGATAATAGTGGGGAAGGGTTTTCAGTAAGGTAACCACTGTGGATTTAAGGTTTTCAGTAGGGTGATGACGTGTCATGAAATTTCGGTGGGAAGGATTTTCAGTGGGGTGACCACTATGGATAGTCTAATAAATGTATAATCTAATTAAGAATATAAGTTATGATTATTTGTTTTTTAAACTAAAAATAAATTTATTAAACAAAAAATAAATTATATATAATAATACAAGTGATTAAATTATATATTTCAAATATAAAAAAAGAGTTTTGGTCCTGTAGTTTAATTATTTTAACTATTTCGACCTAAAATGAAATTTTCTATCAACTGATCCCTGTCGTTTAGACAACTGTCTGTTTTGGCCCCTCAACTTAACTATTATAACGGTTTTGGCTCAAAATCTAACTATAGTTGGGGGCCAAAAACTTTAGTTTGCTAAACCATAAAGGCTAAATTGATAGAAGATATTTTGAGCCGAAAATAGTTAAAACACATAAACCACAGAGGCCAAAATCGTAATTTACTCATTTAAAAATAACAAAGTTATATTTTACAAAATTAAGATGCTGAGTTTAAAATTTTTTTAAATATAAAAGTCAAAATTTAAAGTATCAATGACACCAGGGGCGGCCCTCAGAATTGAGGTGCCCAGGACGAGCAGGCGAAAAAATGCCCCTTAGCGAATTCAAATTTTAAAATAAGGGTGTCGGAAAAAAACGAAAACGAACTGTATTTGTAACGGAAAAAACCGAACCGAATTCTGAATTCGATTTTTGGTTTGGTTCCTAAATCCTAACTATATCCGAATTCCAAATTAAGGTTTTCGGTTCGATTATCGAGTTCAACTTTTTTTGAATTTAGTTTCTTTGGTTAACCAATTAAACTGAATTCAAATTTAAATTTATCATCTTGTTAATAATATATAAAGTTGAATTCGGTGTATTATTATCATTTTATTCAGGCTTTCACCCGTTTATTTAGTTTTTAGTCATTTTATTCAATTGAATTTGGTTTATTCAGATCGGTTTATTCGGTTTTTAACCATTTTATTTGGTTTTTAATCGGTTTATTCAGTTTCTTTGGTTTTAACCGAAACCAAACCGAACCACTTCTCGAATTCGGTTCGGTTTTCAGATAAGGAAGAAACTGAAAACCGATTAAACCAAATAAAACTTTAACCGAACAGATGAGCACCTCTTATTTAAAGGGCATGAAAGTAACTTCTTCTACATCAAAGGAAATTACTTTTTATATCCCTTTAATCATGTGTTATAAACAATTCTTTTAAGTTTTATAACTTGTTGTTTCTCATTTAAATGAATTTATATATATACATATATAACGAAAATTTTGTGCCCTTAAAAAAATGGGCCCGGGACGGGGGTCGGGTTTGTCCCTCCTCCGGGCCGCCCCTAAATGACACACTGCTTGAGTTAACATATATATATATTTTCTACCTATTAATCTCATATTTGTGATGGCTCTTTTCTCTAAGACCATCGGTAATACCCACCCTACTCTTCATGTGGGATTCGGCGGCGTAGCGGGGCCAGGCCGGAACATCGCCCCCTCCCGGCGGCTTCATTTCGCAAAGGCTAGCAGCCCCTGCTCCCCGTCCATCTTTCTAGATTTCTTCGAACAATATCGTTTCTCAACGGTAATTTTTCAAAGAAACACAACTTATTTTTATCCCTTATTGTCACACCCCGGGCTCTCGGCGGTCGGAACGCTGCGACACGAATTGGTTTCATAGACATGTCTCGGTCAGAGTTTATTATTCTTTTTTATATGTTTTAGCGGAAGCGTTGTTTCATGAAATTTATAATTTTACAAATAATTCACATGCATGTATGTGAAAATCGTTTTTCATGATTTATAAATATTTCATACGCGTGGGTATGAAAAACCACATTTTCATCGTTTTTAATAATTTTTCAAAATAACTTTTCAGGATTTCATAATGCCTCATACGCATATGTATGAACACCATCATTTCAATTTATGGTAAACCGGATTTTTACAACACATAATTACAAATCATTTTATAGTATTCGGCTTATACATGACTTGGAGGCATATCTCCAATAGCTCAATGGTCTCACCACAAGATCTTATTCAAGTCATCATAGGCCAAGAATCTTTAATCTTGCTTCTCTTTTACATTTCGTTATTACCTGAAAAGTTTTTTAAAATAAAACGTCAGCATAATGTTGGTGAATACAAATAACAGACTCGATATGTAAGCATAGCATGTTCGGTCCTTTAACCATAACTAATATACGTTTTGTTCCCTACAGCCCACAGCTGGTCATTATTAGGTTGTTTGCGGAGTACGTCTTACGTTTAACCTTCCAGCCCACCTGCACCAGCCACATATATGAATTTCACCCATTTGTGGACACAATTTGCAAATCATGTGTATACTAATACCCTAAATGTTGGTCAGGTAGTATCCCTTTATGTGTTAAAGTTTAAACATACAATGCTCAAAAATACATTTATAGTTAAAAAGAAGTTAAATGTATTCACCAGTATTTTTGGTTGTCTATGTGACATCTTAAAACTTCTTAATATAATTCGGCGGCGTTTATGCTTAACCTATCATTTTAACTATTTGCAAGGATGATGCATGATGCATTTATTTTATGTTCCTAAAATAGATCATAATCAACATACCATTTTATATATAGGATCGGATCTTAACCCTAACCTTATAGGTTATTATTGTAATAGAAATTAAAATTTAAGAATTAAAATAAGAGATTGAAATGCATACTTAATGGCGTACCAACTTCTTAATTTGAGAGATTTTAAAAATTTTCACGAAGGAAATTGATTTCTTCGTTTGTCCGACCGACTTATCCTGTTTCTTCGAAATCTTCTTCAAGAATATTAAAGGTGAATGATATATATTTGTGATGTTTACGGTTCACCGCCTCAATATTTTCTTATTTCGAAGTTGTTGATAACGAGTAAGCATGTAGATATCTTCAATTTGAAGATTACATGGCATATACACACACGTAAATTTCTTTGACACCAAATTTATGTTTATTTATTATTATTATATTATTATAATTAATTTAGCTCAAATTTTATTTTTCTCTTATAACTTATAAAATATAACGTTTTATAAAATTATAAATATACGGGTAGAACCTGCTCATTTTTCTCTACGTTTCGACATAAGTTTCGTTAAAATCGGATCAGGTTCAAATATAATATTTTATTAATTTTAGACGGTCTCCTATAATAATAATTGATCGTTCAAACAACGATTATTTCTAATAATTGTTTCATCCTACTTATTCGTTTGAACGAACGCTAAAAAGTTTGAGCGTTTATTTCTACTTTTATACTCTTGAATAATCATGTTTATGAAATAAACTATTTTATATTATCAGACGAAGCCTTACGTTTTAATTGATCGTTTTTTTATATTTATGATTAATAATATTTTAACTATAAACGAGAGTATTTTATTTATCTCCATAAAACGATATGTTACATCATCCCCACCTTTGTTTTAATCTCGTACTCGAGATTATTGAAATAGGTGTGGATATTTTTTTTCTCATTTCAGACTCAAGTCCCCATATGTATTTAGGGCCATATCTGGAGTTCCACTAATCCTTAACTAATATCAACTTCTTGCGTTTAAGTCTTTTTTTTTTTCGAGACGATCCTCAATTTGAATTGGTTGTTTGATAAACTTTAAATTTTCGTTTACCTCAACATCTTTTAGAGGCATTATCAAGGATTCATCAACCAAACATTTTCGAAGATTAGAGACATTAAAAACATTTTATACTCCGGCCATTAAAAACATCATACCCAACTAGCTCCTCATCAATCCTCTCAACAGGACGATGTTGTAATTCACAGGGAACCCACACAAACCACTGAAGTATCACTTGATACTCAGATGGAAGTCCCCTCTCCCAGGGACTCTCCTGTTTCTTCTACCCATCAAACCATTAACTCTATATCCCACATTCTCCAAGAGATTGACTCTGCTCTTGGACCTACTAGTTCTCCTTTCACCACAACACTTGAGGAGCATCCCCTTCAAACCAGGGTCCAAGATGGTCAATCTCCAACCCCTAGAGATTAGGATGAGATTGGGGTGTCAAGTCCATCTAGACATCCTGATCAAGTAACTAGAGCATCCACTCCACATGAAAGCCCAAAAGGTCTTAATTTGGATGGATCAGGCAATGAGACTCCATTTACGACAATAGCTAATGAAGTTCTTGAAACTGAGACTAGAAATCCCCTATACTAGGAAAAAGGGGTGCATGAAAATCCTGAGATGGACTTGGGTCATGTTGAAACTGATACACCGGTCAGCGATTCGGATGATATCCTTAAACAGATTGACAAATCAAACCTTAAGATTCAGGAATTGACGGCCACTGTCACCAAAATTTAGGCTGATGTAGCCAAACTCACTGAGTTGGTTACAAAGGTCTTGAATGACCAAGTCTTGCAACCCAAACCCAACCCAATGCAGGCACCTTCACTTGAAGGTCCCCCATACTCTATACCCACCTCCACTACTCCTGCCTTTTCTCCCCAAGCTCTAGAAAAAGTGTAAACCCACTTCTTACCACCCACCTCACAAATTTACTTAACAACTTTACAAAAGACTTCTTTCACACCTAGACAACCCAAATGGATCTACTGAAAGTTTCAGTACCAAAATTAAATCCCTCAAAAATGTAGTCGCCAACCATACCATATACCTACAATCTCTTACAGCCATAGCTCCTTCTCCCCCTTGGTTCAAGGAACAGGAAGATGAAGCCAAAAAGAGGGATAATGAAAAACTTCTCTCCGAAGCTCAAGCAGCCAAGATGGCTCAAGATGAATCTGAGCAGCGAAAGTTGAAGGCCTTGAAACTAAAGAATCAAGAGGCCCTTCTCAAGGCTGCCCTAGATCAGCAATTTGAGACTGCAGTTGTAAAGGCCAGCGTTGAACAGAAGCTAAAAGAAATAGCTTCTCAACTTGACACGGGAACATCTGGGGTGATCAGCAAACCCAAACCCAAGCCAACCAAACCAGCTCCTACTGTACTAGTAAAAGCTACAGCTGGGGCTGGGGTTTCCTTTTTTTCTGCCCAGGACAACCAGCTCAAACTAAGCCTGCCCAATCTGAGCCAAACCAAACCTCTTCCAATCCTGTACACACTTGTAAATCAACTTCCCCTACCAAGTCTACACCTCCCTCGCCTACAAACCCCACCGGAGAAACCTCCCACCTTATCTCCCAAATCTGCATCTCAAACCTCCTGGACTTATCCAGAGAACACTTACCCGCTCGTACCCTTCTGGACTCATCCAAAATTAGCCAAAAACCAGACCTATTATCACTCGCTCCTTCACAAGAAGATAAAAGAGTATAGCCAGAAAGTCCAAAACCCTCACAGCCAAACCCAAGAAACCTTTAACCCCTATACCAGAGTCAAAATCAGACTCAATTGATAATCAACATATCTCATCTCTAAAGCCAAGAAAATGAAGGCTTAGATTGGCTGATGATGATGAGTCTGATCTCAATCCACCCAAGACTACCAAAGTTCCCTCTCCAATAAAACCAACTGAGGCTGCAGCTAAGAAACCTCAAACCTCTCCTCCAAGAGAATCTTACTCCCCAAAGAGGCACATCCCTTCAACCGAAAATATTCAAAGTCAAATAAATGAAGATGATGAAAGGGAGAAGAAGATCTTAGCCGATCTTGAAGCTTCTGGCCTTGAAGGAGAAGAGCTGATTAAGGCATAACAGGATCAGATAATTCTGATTGATCAACAACAAGATAAAGCCTATCAGGCTGAGAGGGAGAAGATCATCAAGTTTTTGCTGAATGAAGGTAAGTACAAAGTAGAACCCTTCATGAACTGGGATATCACAAGCCTCATAAGGAAGCTGAAGTCCTTTCTAGAAGAGTGAATGAGGCAAATAAAAAGAAGAAGATCGCTGAACAGAGGAAAAGAATAAAACATATCCTTGTCCAAAATGGTTGGGAATCAATGAACACTGATGTCGTGCGGTAGCTTAATTAAAACTAACAAAAATCAAAACTAACCTAGACACTAAGTAATACTCTAGACTCTCTAAAACTAAACTACTGACAGACAAGTGAACATATCGAAACTAGTATAGCCTAAGCAAGTCCGGATATCGAACCCAAAGACTTATATAGAAAGCATTAACTAGAAACTAAAAAGACTTATATATACAAAATTTGTACTTAAATGAAATATTAATAAGGAAGGGGGGTTTTGCTAACAAAACTAAGAATAACTAAAAGAAAGGCTAAAGAGAAAACACCAAATTGAAACAAAGATAGATACGAAGATCAGACGAAGAAAGAACACTACCTAGGCGTGAATCCTACACATGCTCAACAACGGATCTATCGGTAATGGAAATGATGTGATACTGGGATCTTAAATTACTAAACTTAAAAGAAACCTAGAGCACCCTCGATCCTTCTCAAGGATTGTCAACTAAGAGTCCTAAAAGCCATCAAACCACCTGTTGAATGGATTTCCCTCACAGGTCATCCAATTATACTCAAAATGCATCCGCTAGACAATCTACCTTACAGCGCGATAGTCTCAAACATCTAAGTGTTGTCTGTTGTACTGTCTATCTCACGGCGTGATAATCTTAAGACACCTAGATTTAAGGGATAACTAGGATTTTCCTATTGGATTCGGTAAACACGGATGCAAGAGACACTAGATAGATCTTCTCACAAAGTCTCTAAGCTAGAAATTCTAACACCCTAGACAAACCGACAATCTCTCACCTCACGGCTATCGAGATTGGTTGCACATCTAATATATCTATATCAAGATAATTACACCTATGGTAAACTCGTACGCAGTAAACCATCCAATAATCAAAGACACACAGTAATTGACCTAGCAGGAACCTATTACATGAAAGACATTTACCAAGGCACACGAGGAGTAAATAATCAATCCATAAACAATCATAGATATACTTAAAACATCCAATAATCCAAACCGAGTTTGTTACATCATGAGTTCATCACAAAAACATAATCCAAAACCGATAAAAACTATTGTCAAACATGTGCAATCATCAAAACCTAGGTAGTTCTACAAGATTAGCCAAGAAACATCACACGAATAAAATCCATAATCTGTTTAAAAGTCAAAGAGAAACATGGAAATCAAAGAAAACAAAAACCAAGTGAACCGAATGAAGAACACCCGATATCATTGATCCTAGGCCTTGATTCTTCAATCCTATGCTTTCCCCACCTTTTATTCACCTTAGAATAGCCTTTCTTCGTCCTCCTAATCGTCTCCAGCCGTCCAAAATCGTCTCTTCTCCTAGGGTTCTCGACCTTTTGGCTTAAAATTGATTTTCTGCGATTTTAAGTCTGTTGCGTATCACGACAGTTACCTCCAAATCTGTCGCGTAGCGTGAGGGGTTTAAGTGAGGGCATTTTGGTCTTTCCCACCTCTAGTGTAGCGCGACAGGGTTTTCTAGGATTGTTGCGTAGCGCGACGGGTTTCAGATTGCAGTTTTCTTCTTTTCTTGTTTCCGGGTCCGTCCTCGCCCAACCGTGAGCTCGTTTCTTTGTACTTTAGCACCAAATATGCATGTTTATTACCTGCAAGCATCAAATTACTGAAATGTGAGGAACCAGCTTAAATCGACTCCAAAACTGAATAAAACTGTACAGAAACTTAAACAAAACAAATGGAAAAACAGATGTGTTTCACAAAACATCACATCCCCACACTTATCTCTTTTTCGTCCCTGAAAAAGGCTTATGCAAAAATATGGGATCATAGCTTGGTAAAAGTGGTTTCTACACAATTAAAGTCATTAATTCAAAATTAAATGCTTTGGAAAAGATTGCAAGTATTATTATCCTATTAAACCCATACTGATTATTCAAGTCCCTTAGTCATGGTCTATTATGTTCATGTTCTACATTTCATTTCATTAGAACATACTTAGGAAATTTAAAACTAAATCAATCCTGAATTCCAGCTTTCAAGTTACCCTCACATATAAACAAGACAAGATATTTCTCAAATCAGATTTTTATAATGGAAACAGATGGAAGCGTGAGCAATTTTTCTTTTATTCATTTATATAGTTTTTTTTTCAATCCATTGAACTTTACTTAGTGGTGTTTCAACCAGGCTGCAACCCGGCGTGTGACACATAAGTCTTTAGTCCAACTTCTTATTTTTATGTATTTTTTTCTTTTTTCATTTTGCTCAGCTTATTTGATGAAATGGAGGCGCCATAAGACTCGGATTTATTCTCATAAAAAGAGTACTTATGTGCCAAACAAAAATCAGATTTTCAAAACTCTTACCCGTTATTATGCAAAGACTACTTATCAACTAGAAAACAGTTTCATTAATTCCAAAATCCCAAGATGTTTCCCATGAAAGTCATGCATTTAAGTGAAATTATACCAATCCTACGGGACAAAAACAACCAGTTGAGCCTACCTACACATCCCATAACCAAAGCATAAAACCCAAACCAACAAGTTAACCATGACTGAAACCACAAAACCCAACTTTCCTATCATTTCCCATCGTGATTTTGCAACCAACTTAAACAAGGACAAGAAATATCTAAGCTAAAAAATAAAAATAAAAATAAATTTAAAAATTTTGACTCAAAAACTTAAGTAAACTAAAATTCAAAAACTAACTACTAAAACAAAACTAAACTAAGTTTCCCATCCCCACACTTAAACTGTACATTGTCCCCAATGTAGAGAAAAAGGAAACCCAAAAGAAAAACTAAAAACTAAAAACTAAAAACTGAAAATGACTTAGCTAGTTGAAGAGAAGACTTTCGAGTGCCAATCTTTCCACGTAGCTCCATAATCTACGAATTTGCTCCGCAGGCTACAAACAATCACATAAGATCTAGAAAAGCCAAAGATCAAACAAGCATCATCCCATCCAAAACATGATAACCATGATATCCATGATTAAGTCCAACCACAAACCAACCCGGATTCCCGAAACCAACAAATCAAAATTTACACAATGCAAAATTGTCTAATCAACATAACCATGAATGAATTAACCAAAGGAACCACAAGCCTCCCCACACTTAGCCTTCATCATCACCATCTCCTCTCATCTCGGGTGGCTACAGTGTATGAGAATGGCGGGCCAATGGAGTAAAAGAGAAGAAATGGGGCTAAAAATCTGATTTCTAAGTTTTGAAAAGCTTTTAACTAATCTGGAAGGGCGTCGCGTACCGCGAAAACATGTGAAGAAACCCTCGCAATACGCGAGGGAACGTTGACCCGCGACGTTGACCATGTCTTCGCGTAGCGCGACATATTGCCCTGTGGGTGTCGCGTGACGCGACGATGCTCTTTTTCTAGAGAGTTTCCAGATTTCCATGCCTTAGCCAAATTTTCAACCCCAAAACTCACTAAACCATCCACAAATGTTCTAAAGCAAGAAATACATTCCTGGTGGCTCCAATTCATCATTATGGCATCAAATTGATTAAAAACCTGCAAAACAAATTAAAACACACAAAAACAAAAAACGAAAAAAAATCACGAAAAATGAAAAATACCAACGACACTAGGAACTAATAACTTACATACTCTACACTTGGGAGTTTAACCCGAGAGCTTCCTCAAACCCAACTCAAATGGGGGAATCAAGGGAAACCTCCTCCCTTGCAATCAAATCAGGACCACGATCACCAACATCCCATGGTCCTCCTCCCATGACCTCATTCACACCTAACTCATCACTCACCAAATTCACACCATCCACTTGATGGACTAACTCACCACCGGCGCTCATAGATTTTTCTATCTTCAAACAAACACTCTCATCACCCACTCTAAAAGTAAGTTTACCCTCATACACATCTATAATCGCCTTAGCGGTGCGCAAAAATGGGCGCCCAAGAATGATGGGAACCGCCGTGTCCGCCTCCATGTCCATCACAACAAAATCCACGGGAAACACAAACCTATCCACTTTGACTAACACATTCTTCAAAATTCCCCGTGGACATTTAACCGATCGGTCGGCCAACGAGAGCGTCATGCGCGTGGGGGACAAGTCACCAAGAGCTAGCTTCTCATAAAGAGAATATGGCATCAAATTGATGCTAGCCCCTAAGTCCGCCAAGGCATGCCTCGTAACATCATCCCCAAATAAACACGAGATTGTAAACATTCCTGGATCTGCAAGCTTTTCAGGCAGCTTGTTTAAAATCACCGCGGAACACCCTGCACTCAATGCGATGTTGGCAACTTCTCCCAACCGATCTTTACTCTTCAGCAATTCTTTGAGATACTTGACATATTTTGGTATATGCTGAAGAGCTTCAATAAATGGGAGATTGATCTTGAGTTGTTTAAACATGTCAAGAAAGTGCCAGTATTCCTTAGCGTGTTTTTGATTAGTTAGACGAGCTGGGTAAGGAACACGGGAAATATCAATCCCCGAGGTGGGTCTAAACATGACCGGCTTACCAACTACCGGCTTCTCAACGGGAGACTCTCTGTTAGGTGCGATACTTGCTGGGACTAGCCTCGGGGGCACCCTCCCAAGAGTCTCCATCTCAATTTCTTCATCCACCGGTTCCTCCTCATCTAAATCAACCGGTGGGACCACTCTCTCACTCTCCTCAACTTCCACCATGTAACACCCAAACTTTACACACGATTACACGTGTCCCATTTTAGGTCCCAGATTAAAACATTTTCATAAATTATGTTCGGAAGCGTGAAATTAACATTTCATGATTTAAACACACTTAATTTCAAATCATTTACATTTATGATTAATAAAAACTAGTGTGTTTAAGTTTAATACCACCATAGGCTTTACATAACGTTTGGTTATGCTTCACAACGTGCCCGATCTGATCGCCCAATGCATATCTATCTTTGACCTGTAACATCACATATAAGTCACAATTAGTTCATATGAACTAAGTAAGTAACCCATTCTAGAGTTCCCAAAACTCATTTGAACACATCCACATATATATCATATGGATGTTTTTTCATGTTTAGATAATAATACATCATATTCCAACATCAACCTACACCCCACACACATTGTGCATTTATTTCGCTTAATGGGACATTTTCACAATATGAGTATATTATCTAATCCAACTCTATCACCAGCATCTCTAGCTAAATTTAAAATACCAAATATATATATTTTATTGGCTTAACCAATTACCCACACACCTGTGGTTTCAACAATTTAGTTTCCGAATTAACCGGTTATCCACACATTTGTGGTATCAAACATATATTAGAAATCTCTCACAAGGTAATAATATCATATTACCAATCATCAACTATTGCTCACAATAGTTTAATCAAAATTACACTATGGTGTTCACATTCCTGTGCTTCCACCATAGTTATTTGTCAGCACCTCTGACTATTCACACATTCGTAATAACATAATTAATTTAAGTCTTAAGATGTTCACCCACAGGTCCTTCCATCTAAGACAATTGCCAGCACCTCTGGCTATCCACCATTGTGAAGTCATAATTATTAAGTCTAAGATGTTCACCCACCGGTACTTCGATCTAGACAGTTGCCAGCACCTCTGGCTATCCACCATTGTGGAGTCATAATTATTAAGTCTAAGATGTTCACCCACCGGTACTTCCATCTAGACAGTTGCCAGCACATTTGGCTATCCACCATTGTGGAGTCATATATAATTCAATTCCCGGATTAACCGGTTAGCCACACATTTGTGGTTCAACAATTTAGTTCTCGGATTAACCGGTTAGCCACACATTTGTGGTTCAATTAAATCAATTTCACCGGCTCATCCGGCTAAATTTTTTAATGCATTTATACTATGCACACCACACAAGCATAACATTCGTTTTGAAACTAATAAGCCTTCTCATAGGTCTTATAATTCCATTAGTTTCATTAATCAAGTTATGCGCCATCATTATATAAACACCAAAATCGTATTAATTAATCACCGGTTCATCCGGTTATTCTAATGCAAATATATTGCATATACGTTTCCCATGGAAACTTAACAAACACAAACTAAAGGATTTCTCATCCCATAGTTTCAATCACATATTTCAAGCACACAAGTAGACTCTTTCTACTACTTATATGTAATGTTACAGTAAGTTGGGTAACTTACCTGGTTCAAGCGGTTGTTCACTTCATACAACCTCTTTTCCACTTCTGTGGTCTATCCCTTGATTTTCACCACCAATACCTAGTTGCATATTCACACATATACAACTATATTCAATACATATTGTGACAATCTGACTTTTCGGATTAACCTTGTTAACTGAAGATGGTGATATCACAGGCC
Organism: Mikania micrantha; assembly: GCA_009363875.1. Taxonomy (NCBI): domain Eukaryota; kingdom Viridiplantae; phylum Streptophyta; class Magnoliopsida; order Asterales; family Asteraceae; genus Mikania; species Mikania micrantha. The sequence continues at coordinate 91,534,118 of CM018691.1, read as the reverse complement.
CAACAGAGCCTATGTAGGCCCAACAGAGCCAATGTAGGCCCAATAGAGCCAAAGAAGGCCCAGTAAGGTCAAGAAAGGCCCAATAAGGCCAAGGTAGGCCAATGAGGCCCAAAGTAGGCCCAATTGTATTTAGGAGGCCCAAAAGGATTAACTTAGCCCAACAATATTCTAAGTGACTCAATTAGTGACAATCTGGTATTTCCGATTAATTCCGTTAACTCCAGGATTAATCGAAATGATATGTTATTGATCAAAAATAATCAATAAGGGTTAAAATGTATCTAAAACTGTTATAAAGTAATTAGTTTACAAGAATTTGATTTGTAAAAGGGTTAAATAAGCAATTTTGACATTTAAAAGTCAAAATTCGTTCTAAATAATTAGGGGAATTCGAAATTATCACAAGTTGTGTTGTAACTGATCATTTAAACGTCTTTAATCATCCTATTGATGATTATCATCACTGAATATCGGTTATGATAATCTAATCATGTCGAATTTAACTCAAGGGATACCAAAGAGTTGAAACCGTAATGTAATTATATCAAAACCGTATACCTTGATCACAATTAGCAAAATTGGAGTTCTAGAACTGTTAGTCGGCATCCTTAGGGTCTGTGACATACAATAATTTCATCTGAGAAGCCACAAAAGGAATACCTCGATCGTGAGTCGGCCGAACCACAAGCTTGAAATCGAACTACTTCAATCCGACATCAATTCAGGTAAAAATTTATTCCTTTACAACCTAAATTGACCGAATAAACATAGCCCCATGTTAACTCAAGGTTACATTCTCGAATTATACAAGTTTAAACAATTAGGGTTCGTGATAAAGTCGTTTTGGGGTTCTCAATGTAAATGATGTTGAAAATCCAATTAATTAGTGTCTATAGTTTCAGAATGTTGCGATTAAGGATAAACACATGTTGATTTTATGAAACAATAACAAATTGATGGAGTTCGATTCTAGGGTTCATGTTGCCAAGAGATTTTGGGGGTTTCGGTTCAAATAAGTTTGTTAATCAAATTATTTTACATGGTCAGTTTCAGAAGACTCCGATTATGCTAATTGTCATGCTAATTTCATTATAGAATAGCGAATTGATCGAATTCGATTATTAGGGTTCTTGATAAGAACATAATTGGGGGTTTCGACTTAAACATGTTAGATATTCAAATTAATTGATGTAAATAGTTTCATATAGTTTCGAATAAGTTTAAGCATGTAGTAATTTGAAGTTCTGATATCGGATTTCAAGGTTTTGATTCTAGAGTTCTAAAGAGGAAAACGAATTGGGGATGTTTATTTTAATGAGCATGATTTTCGAATCAAACAACTTAGACATGGTCGAAATATCATTCACAGTGAAAACCATATGATTTCAGAATCTATAGATCATCAATTCGATGGATTCGAATTGGAATTTGATGAACTCGAGTTCGAATTGATTTATAATCGATTTAAACGATTTAATGTTATCAATTTTCAAATTAAAACCATCTTTGAATCTGATTTGGATAGAGGATCAAAAGCCCCATGATAGTGGGCTAGATTTGGGTTTGGATCGGCCCAATTAGAAATAAATTAGGTTCGGTTGGGGAAGAATAGGGGAACCAGGTGAGTTGGGTTTAAAAGAAATCAATCCCATGTTATTTCAATAGAAACTGAACAGATTAGATGGTAGGTAGTGTGTGTGGTGGATGGGGGGGTCGCGGGTTCGATCCCGGCTCAACCATTTTTGGGTTTTTTTAATGTTATTTAGTGTTTTAATCATATCTTACTCGTTTTAACTCCGATTCGATCCGTTCAAGTTGCGTTGGAACCGTAATGGGAATACGGACGCGGTGAAATAATAAAATTCATATTTTAATCCGAAAACGAAATCGCGTATAATTACGGTTATTTAAATAAAATCAAATATGATTTTATTTAAACGATTTCAAAGGCACGCGTACATACGTATGCACATTCTTAACACTCTAACATACGTGTGTTGACACGTATGTGATTTCAAGCACAAAACGACATCTCGAACAACACTAAGTTATTGTCAAACCACAGATTCTTCGTAGAGGATTTCTACGCGAGTTCACAAGTGTTTGATCATTCTGCAACTATCAAAGGTGCGTACACGGCCCCTTTCTTATTTTAAACTGTTTTGGGGGAGAAAACATGTGCAACAAACTCTTTTAGATACATATCACTTGCATGAGTTAGCTGTTTACATTATGTGACAACATAGCAATTTGAAAGTCCTTACACACCTCGAACCGTTTAGTTTGCCGTAGCGCAAAGCGTGGTAGTTGGAAATAGATCTATTAGGTTTGACAAACCTCACCTGGTAGATGGGATCTACGCAGGTGTTTGACTGACCAAACACATTTTACTATTGTTGTGCTAGACAATAGTGGCAAGGCAAAAACATGCTATAGCATGGCAATTCGTCAGCTTCGGTGTCGACCACTTATGTAAATAGTTTATATGACTAGCTATCATGACTGTGCATGTGTGATTATGTTATCTACAACTTGATATTCAAACTGTTGTTTTGAACATTGTGAATACTTAAAACCTGTGTTATGCACCAACCTTTGTGTTGACTTGATTTACATGTTTTCTCAGGACGCTAAGGCGCGCAATAAAGACTGGCATGGACTAGGAGATAGAGTCGCATGCATTTTAAACATTTTGGATATTTGAATTTGAACATTTGATACTTTGTATTGTAATTTACAATTTTACAACTGTTACTGGTTTTAAAACGCTTCCGCAACTTTTGAAAACTCTGATGTTATGTTTTTAAGACCAAAGTATGTTTTGAAATTCATATAGAGGTCTTCGTTATGTCTAATGATCTGAGATCCTGGTTTGTCACATTCCCAAACGGTGTGATTCCGTTAGTTGAAAATTTGGGGGTGTGACAGATTGGTATCAGAGACATTGGTTATAGCGAATTAGGTTTGCATTTGTAGACTTAGACTATGACTGTTAGACATTAGACACATATGCTTACACATACTACTTAGAAATTACATATGACATTATGTAATTGACTTGTTTACACATTCCATGGCACTGCACTCACATATGGTATTATGTAACAGGCATGGCATCATCATCAGTACCTTACATTTATATTGATGATTCTGAGGACGAGGAACCGATAGTTCCAGCACCACCATCATCACCACCACCACCTATTCCATCTCCTCCACCATATGAGAGGGATGACTCAGATCCGGATGAGGATCCGGATGAGGAGCCAGTGGAGGGCACTCAGCAGATCCCTGCTGAGGGACCTTCTACACATCCACCACCAGTGTTGGATATTCCGGATCCTAAGAGGCAAAGGACTGACGCTGAGGAGATCGCCAAACTGCGCGAGGATTTGTATGAGGCAGAAGACAGGATCGCACAAAACTCTCAGGAACTGTGGGATGCTAATGAGAGGCAAGAGGAACTTGCCCATCTGGTTCATGATATGCGGGATGAGATGATTAATTTGATTGGTCGTCTTGAAGCTTCAGAGAATCGAGCCGAGATCTTGGAGGGCAGGATAGAAGCCTTAGAGGATTTAGTAGCATCAGACAATGAAGAGGAGGATGAGGAGAATGGAGAGGAAGAAGGGGAAGAACCAGCACCAGTTGTTGATTCTGATCCTGAATCCTCTGTTGAGGATGATTGAGTTTCCTTGTTTTGTTTAAACTTATTAGGAACGGGTTGTGTTCCTACACTAGATGTTTGGAAAGTTATGTTTTGATTTCAAAAGTATTGTACTCAAATCAAAATTTCTATCTATTGAAAAACTATTATTTATTTCCAGCAGTTGTGTTGATTTGTATATTACATGTTGTGTTTGTTGTTTGCTTACACATGTCACATTGGATTTTGATAACTCTCTAACATTTCTTTTAACTAGGAAGATAATGGCAAACGAGAACGTTCACATGACAGTTGCTGAGCTCAACGAGCTAATCAATAACAGAGTCGCTGAGGCAATCACACAATATGCTCAGACACACACCACAGGGCCACAGGGTCCGGCAGGGGGACTGGTTAACCCACAGTTATGCACGTTCAAGATGTTCTTGGACTGTAAACCACACAATTTCAAAGGGTCGGAGGGGGCCATAGGACTCCTTCGATGGATTGAAAAGGCAGAATCTGTGTTCGAGATGTGCAACTGCCCTGACGAGAGCAAGGTGAAGTTTGCTACGGGAACATTGGAGGGTCCAGCATTAACTTGGTGGAACTCAAATGTTCAGACTTTGGGGTTGGGTGAGGCTAATGCATTGACTTGGAATGGCTTCAAAACTTTAATGCAGGAGGAGTACTGTCCTCGTAGTGAGATGCAAAAATTAGAGGAAGAATACTGGCACCTCAAGATGGAGGGGTCAAATATCGAAGAGTACACGACCAGGTCACATGAATTGGCCAGACTTCTACCACACATGGCTACTCCAGCCAGCAACTGGATTGAAAGATACATTGGAGGACTAGTGCCTCAGATCCAGGGGTTAGTTACTTCAGCAAATCCCACCACCGTCCAACAAGCTGTTCGTTTAGCGCATCAGCTTACTGATCAGGCAGTATTACAGGGGACTCTGCCTAAACGAGCATCTGCTACCAAGGTGGGAGACCATAAAAGGAAGTGGGAAGGTAATAACTCCAAGGGTCACAACCAACAATCATATCAGCAAAACCGAAAGCAAGACTCAAACAAGTCTTATCATAATTCAAGCAGTGGTCAGCAATCATCATCATCGGGGGGTTATATTGGTAAACACCCCAAGTGCAACAGGTGTGGGTATCATCATGCAGGTAATCAGTGTGATAGAGCTAGGTGCCAAAGGTGTGGCAAGATTGGACATGCGGCTAAGGATTGTCGCGGGGAGCTACAAAACAACCACAACAACCAGAATAATAATCAAAACAATGCACAGAAGGGTTGTTTTGAGTGTGGCAAGATGGGGCACTTTAAGAAAGATTGCCCACAACTCAAGAAAGGCGGGGACAATAATGTCAATGGCAATGGGAATGGCAACGGTAATGGTAATGGCACCAACAACAACAACAACAATAACAACAACAACAATGGTGCCAGGGGCAGGGCGTTTGTGATTGGAGGACGTCAAGCACGGGAGGATCCCAACATTGTTACGGGTACGTTCCTCTTAAATAATCACTATGTCTCTATGTTATTTGACACTGGTGCCGATCGGAGTTTTGTATCTAGTTCACTTGCTAAGTTGCTAAATGTTAGTCCCACTGCCTTAGATAGTCCATACACTGTGGAATTAGCTGATGGTAAGTTAATAGTAGTTGAAAAAATCTTTAAGGGATGTATGCTTGATTTGATGGGTCAGACATTGGAAATTGATCTTATGCCTATTACTTTAGGTAGTTTTGATGTAGTCATTGGCATGGACTGGTTATCCAAACACCAGGCTGAAATCGTATGCCATGAAAAGATTGTTCGTATACCTCTTTCGCATGGAGAGACATTGTATGTACAAGGCGAGAAGAGCAGTACGCCACTGCGTCTCATATCTTGTATGAAAGCACATAAATGTCTGCGTAAAGGTCATACAGCAGTTATAGCACTTATAACTGAAAAGCCGGTAGCTGAGAAGAAGATTGAAGATATACCTGTAGTTTGTGAATTTCCGGAGGTATTTCCAGAAGACTTGCCGGGATTACCGCCTATCAGACGGGTGGAATTTCGAATCGACCTTACACCAGATGCAGCACCGATAGCTAGGGCGCCTTATCGACTTGCACCGTCTGAGATGCAAGAGTTATCCACACAATTGCAAGAGTTGTTGGATAAGGGTTTCATACGACCTAGTTTTTCACCGTGGGGAGCTCCAGTCTTATTTGTTAAGAAGAAGGACGGGACTTTCCGTATGTGTATCGATTACCGGGAATTGAACAAAGTCACTATCAAGAACCGGTATCCGTTACCCAGGATTGACGATCTGTTCGATCAGTTGCAAGGTTCGAGTTACTACTCGAAGATTGATCTCAGATCGGGTTATCATCAACTCAGAGTTCAGGAGGAGGATATTCCAAAGACAGCATTCAGGACACGCTATGGCCATTATGAGTTCTTGGTCATGCCATTTGGGTTGACAAACGCTCCAGCTGTATTCATGGATCTCATGAATCGTGTTTGTAAACCTTATCTGGGTAAGTTTGTCATTGTTTTCATTGATGACATTCTCATTTATTCTCAGACTGAAGAAGAGCACGCTGAACATCTTCGATTGCTACTAGAATTACTGAAACAGGAACAATTGTACGCCAAGTTCTCGAAATGTGATTTCTGGATGCGAGAAGTACAATTCTTGGGTCATATAGTTAATGAAAAGGGTATACATGTTGATCCAGCGAATATCGAGGCAATTAAGAATTGGGAAGCGCCAAAGACCCCTACCGAGGTACGACAATTCCTTGGTTTGGCTGGTTATTATCGACGATTCATTGAAGGCTTCTCAAAGATCGCTCAACCACTTACAGCACTTACGCATAAGGGGACAAAGTATAACTGGACAGATAAACAGGAAGCTGCATTCCAGTTATTGAAACAGAAACTTTGCAGTGCACCGATTCTGTCCTTACCGGAAGGGACGGAAGACTTCGTGGTGTATTGTGATGCATCTGCACAGGGTTTGGGATGTGTGTTGATGCAACGTGATAAAGTGATTGCTTATGCTTCCAGACAACTACGACCACACGAAAAGAATTACACTACTCATGACTTGGAGTTAGGAGCAGTGGTTTTTGCCTTGAAGATTTGGAGGAATTACTTGTATGGAACTAAGTGTACTATTTACACTGATCATAAGAGTTTGCAACATATCTTTGATCAGAAGGAGCTTAATATGAGGCAACGACGATGGGTTGAGTTGTTGAACGATTATGAGTGTGCGATTAAGTATCACCCGGGAAAAGCTAATGTAGTAGCTGACGCTCTGAGCAGAAAAGACACAACAGGAACAAGACGAGTTCGCGCACTTATGATGACTATACATACTGACTTACCTGACAAGGTACGCAGTGCTCAACTCGAGGCCTTGAAAACGGAAAACTTGGTACAGGAATCATTACGAGGAATGGAAACACAGTTGGATGTCAAGTCTGATGGAATTCGTTATTTCATTGATCGACTGTGGATACCTTTGTATGGAGGTTTAAGGGAACTCGTGATGGATGAAGCACACAAGTCCAGGTATTCAGTCCATCCGGGATCAGACAAGATGTATCATGATTTGAAGGCAATGTATTGGTGGCCTCACATGAAAGCGAATATTGCTAAGTACGTTAGCAAATGTTTGACTTGTTCGAAAGTCAAAGTTGAATATCAGAAGCCATCTGGTTTACTGCAACAACCAGAGATACCGATGTGGAAATGGGAACAGATTTCGATGGACTTTATTACTAAGTTACCCCGTACACCGAGTGGTTGTGATACGATATGGGTAATTGTTGATCGATTAACGAAATCTGCACATTTCTTAGCAATCAAGGAAACTGATAAGATGGAGAAACTGACTCGCATTTACATCAAAGAAGTGGTAGCACGGCATGGCGTGCCAATCTCTATCATATCAGATCGGGATGCCCGATTTACTTCCAACTTTTGGAAATCACTTCATAAGTCATTGGGGACTCGCTTGGATATGAGTACCGCCTATCATCCGCAGACCGACGATCAAAGTGAACGAACGATTCAAACGCTCGAGGATATGTTACGAGCTTGTGTAATTGATTTTGGTGATAGCTGGGAGAATCACTTACCGTTAGTGGAATTCTCTTACAACAATAGTTATCATACAAGTATTCAAGCAGCACCGTTTGAATCTTTGTATGGTCGCAAATGTCGTTCACCAGTTTGTTGGGCTGAAATTGGTGACAGTCAGATAACAGGTCCTGAACTGGTGCACGAGACGACAGAGAAGATAGTTCAAATCCGGAACCGTATGGCAGCGGCCTGGGATCGACAGAAGAGTTATGCTGACAAGCGTCGTAAACCATTGGAATTTCAAGTAGGAGACCGAGTTCTTCTAAAGGTATCACCTTGGAAAGGTGTGATACGATTTGGCAAGCGCGGTAAGCTTAGTCCACGTTACGTAGGACCTTTTGAGATTCTGAAAAGGATTGGTCCGGTTGCGTATCAACTCAAACTACCGGATGAACTCAGTGGGGTTCATGATGTCTTTCATGTATCGAATTTAAAGAAATGTCTTTCTGATGAGACATTGATTGTACCGTTGGAAGAAATACAAGTAGATGAACAGTTGCGATTCATTGAAGAACCAGCAGAAATCATGGACCGGGAGGTTAAACAACTTAAGCAAAGCAAGATTCCGATAGTCAAAGTCCGATGGAATTCACGACGTGGTCCTGAATTCACATGGGAACGGGAAGATCAAATGATGAAGAAATATCCTCATCTATTCAAAACAACTGCAAACACTGAGAGCGCACGTTAAATTTCGGGACGAAATTTCCTTCAACAATATGCTTCACACATCAACACTGCAAAATTCAAACTGTAAGCACAAACACTTTATTCAATTGGTTTTGTTACAAACATTTGTGCTACATTACATTTTATATTTTATGTGCTACATTTCATATGTTACATGTTATGGTAGTACATACATGATTAGTTACATACATTTTGCTATGTGCGGGATTGCATAGTACAAACAGTTATAGACACTCACTATGTGTGAGGTTACACAACACAGTATGATCAAACACAAACAGTCACAGTTAGGTGAACTAACTAGTGTACACGCAAACAGTCACATTGAACGATCACATTTAGTTGTGATGTTGCAAGCATTAGGCTTTGTGTGTGAGTACACACAAGCACACAGAATGATCAAATCACACTAACACGTACGATTTAAACTCGTAAATAGTTTCCTAACTACTCCTAACACTTACTAATTTTCGGGACGAAAATTCCTTCAACAAGGGGATGATGTGACAATCCGACTTTTCGGATTAACCTTGTTAACTGAAGATGGTGATATCACAGGCCCAACAGAGCCAATGTAGGCCCAACAGAGCCAATGTAGGCCCAATAGAGCCAAAGAAGGCCCAGTAAGGTCAAGGAAGGCCCAATAAGGCCAAGGTAGGTCAATGAGGCCAAAAGTAGGCCCAATTGTATTTAGGAGGCCCAAAAGGATTAACTTAGCCCAACAATATTCTAAGTGACTCAATTAGTGACAATCTGGTATTTCCGATTAATTCCGTTAACTCCAGGATTAATCGAAATGATATGTTATTGATCAAAAATAATCAATAAGGGTTAAAATGTATCTAAAACTGTTATAAAGTAATTAGTTTACAAGAATTTGATTTGTAAAAGGGTTAAATAAGCCATTTTGACATTTAAAAGTCAAAATTCGTTCTAAATAATTAGGGGAATTCGAAATTATCACAAGTTGTGTTGTAACTGATCATTTAAACGTCTTTAATCATCCTATTGATGATTATCATCACTGAATATCGGTTATGATAATCTAATCATGTCGAATTTAACTCAAGGGATACCAAAGAGTTGAAACCGTAATGTAATTATATCAAAACCGTATACCTTGATCACAATTAGCAAAATTGGAGTTCTAGAACTGTTAGTCGGCATCCTTAGGGTCTGTGACATACAATAATTTCATCTGAGAAGCCGCAAAAGGAATACCTCGATCGTGAGTCGGCCGAACCACAAGCTTGAAATCGAACTACTTCAATCCGACATCAATTCAGGTAAAAATTTATTCCTTTACAACCTAAATTGACCGAATAAACATAGCCCCATGTTAACTCAAGGTTACATTCTCGAATTATACAAGTTTAAACAATTAGGGTTCGTGATAAAGTCGTTTTGGGGTTCTCAATGTAAATGATGTTGAAAATCCAATTAATTAGTGTCTATAGTTTCAGAATGTTGCGATTAAGGATAAACACATGTTGATTTTATGAAACAATAACAAATTGATGGAGTTCGATTCTAGGGTTCATGTTGCCAAGAGATTTTGGGGGTTTCGGTTCAAATAAGTTTGTTAATCAAATTATTTTACATGGTCAGTTTCAGAAGACTCCGATTATGCTAATTGTCATGCTAATTTCATTATAGAATAGCGAATTGATCGAATTCGATTATTAGGGTTCTTGATAAGAACATAATTGGGGGTTTCGACTTAAACATGTTAGATATTCAAATTAATTGATGTAAATAGTTTCATATAGTTTCGAATAAGTTTAAGCATGTAGTAATTTGAAGTTCTGATATCGGATTTCAAGGTTTTGATTCTAGAGTTCTAAAGAGGAAAACGAATTGGGGATGTTTATTTTAATGAGCATGATTTTCGAATCAAACAACTTAGACATGGTCGAAATATCATTCACAGTGAAAACCATATGATTTCAGAATCTATAGATCATCAATTCGATGGATTCGAATTGGAATTTGATGAACTCGAGTTCGAATTGATTTATAATTGATTTAAACGATTTAATGTTATCAATTTTCAAATTAAAACCATCTTTGAATCTGATTTGGATAGAGGATCAAAAGCCCCATGATAGTGGGCTAGATTTGGGTTTGGATCGGCCCAATTAGAAATAAATTAGGTTCGGTTGGGGAAGAATAGGGGAACCAGGTGAGTTGGGTTTAAAAGAAATCAATCCCATGTTATTTCAATAGAAACTGAACAGATTAGATGGTAGGTAGTGTGTGTGGTGGATGGGGGGGGGGGGGGGTCGCGGGTTCGATCCCGGCTCAACCATTTTTGGGTTTTTTTAATGTTATTTAGTGTTTTAATCATATCTTACTCGTTTTAACTCCGATTCGATCCGTTCAAGTTGCGTTGGAACCGTAATGGGAATACGGACGCGGTGAAATAATAAAATTCATATTTTAATCCGAAAACGAAATCGCGTATAATTACGGTTATTTAAATAAAATCAAATATGATTTTATTTAAACGATTTCAAAGGCACGCGTACATACGTATGCACATTCTTAACACTCTAACATACGTGTGTTGACACGTATGTGATTTCAAGCACAAAACGACATCTCGAACAACACTAAGTTATTGTCAAACCACAGATTCTTCGTAGAGGATTTCTACGCGAGTTCACAAGTGTTTGATCATTCTGCAACTATCAAAGGTGCGTACACGGCCCCTTTCTTATTTTAAACTGTTTTGGGGGAGAAAACATGTGCAACAAACTCTTTTAGATACATATCACTTGCATGAGTTAGCTGTTTACATTATGTGACAACATAGCAATTTGAAAGTCCTTACACACCTCGAACCGTTTAGTTTGCCGTAGCGCAAAGCGTGGTAGTTGGAAATAGATCTATTAGGTTTGACAAACCTCACCTGGTAGATGGGATCTACGCAGGTGTTTGACTGACCAAACACATTTTACTATTGTTGTGCTAGACAATAGTGGCAAGGCAAAAACATGCTATAGCATGGCAATTCGTCAGCTTCGGTGTCGACCACTTATGTAAATAGTTTATATGACTAGCTATCATGACTGTGCATGTGTGATTATGTTATCTACAACTTGATATTCAAACTGTTGTTTTGAACATTGTGAATACTTAAAACCTGTGTTATGCACCAACCTTTGTGTTGACTTGATTTACATGTTTTCTCAGGACGCTAAGGCGCGCAATAAAGACTGGCATGGACTAGGAGATAGAGTCGCATGCATTTTAAACATTTTGGATATTTGAATTTGAACATTTGATACTTTGTATTGTAATTTACAATTTTACAACTGTTACTGGTTTTAAAACGCTTCCGCAACTTTTGAAAACTCTGATGTTATGTTTTTAAGACCAAAGTATGTTTTGAAATTCATATAGAGGTCTTCGTTATGTCTAATGATCTGAGATCCTGGTTTGTCACATTCCCAAACGGTGTGATTCCGTTAGTTGAAAATTTGGGGGTGTGACACATATAACACATACAGTCAAGTTCAACGCACTTGACTGGTTTGACTTCTTCAAAGTCAATTTATCACATAATTGACTCTATCTTACTATATTTAGTAAGTTTTAGTCAATTATTGCAATTAATCATATTACATGCCTCTCTTAGGCATTTTATTAACTAATTGATGTTCATTACATTAGTTATGATCTTAATTACTTCTTTTAATCAAAATTCATTTATGATCATAACTGTTAATAATTTTTAACATCAATTCATCAAAATCATCATTTAACCCATGGATCATAGTCCATACTTCATTTTAAAACCACGATTTACCCATCCTACCAGTTATCACATCATGATATGTGTTTCATAACAACCGGACATTATACAGGCTTCAAAACGAAGATTTCACCATCAAAATATCAAATTCTTCGTTTCTAACAATCCCTAGTTATCAACTAGGCAATAATCAATACCCATAATCATAATAATACATTCAGAACTAGATTTAATCCACACAATATTAAACTAGTAGAAGAAATCAAATCGTTACCCTTTTGAACGAAGTTCTCGGATGAAAACGACGATCAGATGTCGTAGAATCGAATCCTAGCTCGATCCGGACGTTCTGGCAGCTTTAGAACTGTGATTTGGTGATTAGAAGATGATCTGATCGTTTATGGAGGTGCTGGTGTTAGAAATATAATAAAAATAAATTTTCTTGAAGCAATCTAATAAAAATATCAATCTGCCAAACCGCCACACTCGTCGCGTACCGCGAAGGAGGGTTCAAGGGCTCTTCGCGTACCGCGAAGCAATTCAGGATCATCAGATATTTTTGTTCCTTCGCGTACCGCGACGGGACCTCAGAATCATCTTCGCGTACCGCGAAGAGTCCCAAAACACAATATCTTTGAAATTTTCTTTGTTTCGCGATTCCGGACAATCCGTAACTCCGTTTCGCGCACGGTTTTCGCCCACGTTCACCATTTTTCACATACTATCAACCTATAATAATTACAATCATCAAATCAACATTGATGACGTAATTCTCACATGTTTTCAAATTACAACAATCACAATCGTTATTTTAACGATTATTTCAAATACATTCAATCGTTAAAACCGGTTGTTACAAATCTCCCCTCCTTACAAAGGTTTCGTCCCCGAAACCGATTAAACCTTAAAAAGGAAAGGATAATAGTTTCTCATTTCATTTTCTGTCTCCCACGTGGCGTCAGATCCCCTTTTTATTTTTTTTTTCCATTGAACCTTCACCTGGTTCAGGGACTTGTTTCTCAACTGTTTGACATTTCTGTCTAATATAACTACCGGCCTTTCCACATAGTTCAACTTGCCATCATTTTCCAAGTCTTCTAGTGGTTCATAAGTTGATTCATCCGCCAAACATTTTCTTAGATATGACACATGAAAAGGTCATATATGCCATTCAATTTCTCCGGTAGCTCAAGATGATAAACAACTTTGACAATTCGAGCTATAATCTTGAATGGTCCAATGAAATGCGGCTTATCTTCCCTTGCTTTCTAAAGCATACAACACCTTTCCAAGTAGAGAGCTTTAACAATACAAAACCTCCCACCTGGAACTCAATAGTCATCCTATACTTATCAGCATAGGAATTCTGACGTTCTTGTACCGCTTTCAAATGAACTAGAATCCGATCTATACGTTCATTTGTTACTTTAACTACCTTTTTTATTTGCCAGTTCTCATTGCCCAACTTCTCCTCAACACCTAGGAGTACAACACTTCCTCCCATACAACATTTCATATGGAGGCATTCCAATACTGGAATGATAACTATTATTATATGAAAATTTAGCCAAAGGTAGATAATTATCCCAACTACCCTCAAAATCTATTATACACGCTCGTAGCATATCCTCCAACGTTTGAATGGTCCTTTCATTTTGACCATCAATCAGAGGATGATACGCCGTGCTTATCAACAATCCTAATTCTTTCTGAAATTTATCCAGAAATGAGAAGTAAATAAGTGTCTCGATCAAAAATAATCATCACTGGCACACCATGCCTAGACACTACTTCTCTAACATATATTTCAATCATAATTGAACATTTACCCTTATCATTTAACACAATACATATGTGCACACAAAACTCCAATTGTGCATCATATTTCCCAAAAGTCAACTTAAACAATTTGACTATTGAAATTTGATGTCTACACTCTTGTAGATCATCTTCTGTTCACACATCTTGTGAATCTACTACATTGGATTTGCAAGTTTTATGTTTACACACCGTGTGAATCAAAACATGCACACGGCCAATTTAATGTCTACACTTTTGTAGATCATAACATCCACATTATGATGGTTGTTTACACTCTTGTAAATCAACTCAATCATTATCATTAGTTGAATGTTCACATACCTTGTAAATCATTTAACTACAATAACGACACTAACCATAACCGTTTACATCAACTTCAATTAAAACAACAAATCACAAGTGGTCTTAGAAATAAATCATTTGACCAATCCACACGCATGTGGATTTTTTTTTCCAATACCTCTCTAAGGAGGATTTGTATGACAAATTCAATGTCATTCCAAGATGGTTTTACACATCTAACACAAGACGACCCACAAGTGGTCTTAGAAATAAATTCAACGCCACTTACGAGTGGTCTTATATGATAAATCCAATGCCATTCACCAATGGTCTTACATGTTAAACCCAATGCCACCCACCAGTGGTCTTATATGTTAAATCCAATGCCACCCACCAGTGGTCTTATATGTTAAATCCAATGCCACCCACCAGTGGTCTTACATGTTAATACACACAAAATGCCATACGTTATGGTCTTAAATTTGCTTTAACACTATTACGAATAGTTTCCAATTCAATGTTTCAATTACTATCAACATGTAATAACACTATCACTAGTTATGAAATCATATCATAACATTCACCATACGTATACACATTGTATACTTACAATTCTATATATCCCGCATATAGATTATATGCACATTATATAAATTATTAATATGTTTAAATCATTACATCTCAAACTTAAACATGTATGAACACATAAACACAATTATGTGTCTTTCTCCCCTATCTTGCCTTAAACGGTCAAATTATACATTTTTTTTAATTCATGTATCCACACCAAGACACTTTCCATGTTCAAATGGATTAATTTCCCCAACACATCAAGTATTATTGCCTACACTCATGTAGGTCTTTCCACATTAATCTTCCAATTCATTTCTCCTGAATTGGTAACACTATTACATACAAGTGATAGACACATTAAGCTCCAAACACCTTACCTAATCTCAATAGCCTAAGTATAAAATGATTCCCATAAGAACTTGTTCATATCATGTTTGCACTAGTAAGTTGGCCAAACGTACTAGTTCATTCATTATAAGCCCATTTCCTTACTTCTTCATTTCATACTTAAGACATTGATTTCGGTTTCACATGATCAATCAATTCACATTTAACATGTAATGATTCACATTACATTTAACAAATATAATACAGGACATAGATATGCTGACCTCATACATTCGGCATCATGATTGGGTCTTCGAATCAAACGTTATGTTTTCATATCAAGAGCACAAGAGTTTGAGATCAAGACGCACTTGATTCACTCAAACCATTGCTCTGATACCAACCTGTAACACCCAAACTTTACACACGATTACACGTGTCCCATTTTAGGTCCCAGATTAAAACTTTTTCATAAATTATGTTCGGAAGGGTGAAATTAACATTTCATGATTTAAACACACTTAATTTCAAATCATTTACATTTATGATTAACAAAAACTAGTGTGTTTAAGTTTAATACCACCATAGGCTTTACATAACATTTGGTTCTGCTTCACAACGTGCCCGATCTGATCGCCCAATGCATATCTATCTTTGACCTGTAACATCACATATAAGTCACAATTAGTTCATATGAACTAAGTAAGTAACCCATGCTAGAGTTCCCAAAACTCATTTTAACACATCCACATATATATCATATGGATGTTTTTTCATGTTTAGATAATAATACATCATATTCCAACATCAACCTGCACCCCACACACATTGTGCATTTATTTCGCTTAATGGGACATTTTCACAATATGAGTATATTATCTAATCCAACTCTATCACCAGCACCTCTGGCTAAATTTAAAATACCAAATATATATATTTTATTGGCTTAACCAATTATCCACACACCTGTGGTTTCAACAATTTAGTTTCCGAATTAACCGGTTATCCACACATTTGTGGTATCAAACATATATTAAAAATCTCTCACAAGGTAATAATATCATATTACCAATCATCAACTATTGCTCACAATAGTTTCATCAAAATTACACTATGGTGTTCACATTCCTGTGCTTCCACCATAGTTATTTGTCAGCACCTCTGACTATTCACACATTCGTAATAACATAATTAATTTAAGTCTTAAGATGTTCACCCACAGGTCCTTCCATCTAAGACAATTGCCAGCACCTCTGGCTATCCACCATTGTGAAGTCATAATTATTAAGTCTAAGATGTTCACCCACCGGTACTTCGATCTAGACAGTTGCCAGCACCTCTGGCTATCCACCATTGTGGAGTCATAATTATTAAGTCTAAGATGTTCACCCACCGGTACTTCCATCTAGACAGTTGCCAGCACATCTGGCTATCCACCATTGTGGAGTCATATATAATTCAATTCCCGGATTAACCGGTTAGCCACACATTTGTGGTTCAACAATTTAGTTCCCGGATTAACCGGTTAGCCACACATTTGTGGTTCAATTAAATCAATTTCACCAGCTCATCCGGCTAAATTTTTTAATGCATTTATACTATGCACACCACACAAGCATAACATTCGTTTTGAAACTAATAACGCCTTCTCATAGGTCTTATAATTCCATTAGTTTCATTAATCAAGTTATGCGCCATCATTATATAAACACCAAAATCGTATTAATTAATCACCGGTTCATCCGGTTATTCTAATGCAAATATATTGCATATACGTTTCCCATGGAAACTTAACAAACACAAACTAAAGGATTTCTCATCCCATAGTTTCAATCACATATTTCAAGCACACAAGTAGACTCTTTCTACTACTTATATGTAATGTTACAGTAAGTTGGGTAACTTACCTGGTTCAAGCGGTTGTTCACTTCCTACAACCTCTTTTCCACTTCTGTGGCCTATCCCTTGATTTTCACCACCAATACCTAGTTGCATATTCACACATATACAACTATATTCAATACATATAACACATACAGTCAAGTTCAACGCACTTGACTGGTTTGACTTCTTCAAAGTCAATTTATCACATAATTGACTCTATCTTACTATATTTAGTAAGTTTTAGTCAATTATTGCAATTAATCATATTACATGCCTCTCTTAGGCATTTTATTAACTAATTGATGTTCATTACATTAGTTATGATCTTAATTACTTCTTTTAATCAAAATTCATTTATGATCATAACTGTTAATAATTTTTAACATCAATTCATCAAAATCATCATTTAACCCATAGATCATAGTCCATACTTCATTTTAAAACCACGATTTACCCATCCTACTAGTTATCACATCATGATATGTGTTTCATAACAACCGGACATTATACAGGCTTCAAAACGAAGATTTCACCATCAAAATTTCAAATTCTTCGTTTCTAACAATCCCTAGTTATCAACTAGGCAATAATCAATACCCATAATCATAATAATACATTCAGAACTAGATTTAATCCACACAATATTAAACTAGTAGAAGAAATCAAATCGTTACCCTTTTGAACGAAGTTCTCGGATGAAAACGACGATCAGATGTCGTAGAATCGAATCCTAGCTCGATCCGGACGTTCTGGCAGCTTTAGAACTGTGATTTGGTGATTAGAAGATGATCTGATCGTTTATGGAGGTGCTGGTGTTCGAAATATAAGAAAAATAAATTTTCTTGAAGCAATCTGATAAAAATATCAATCTGCCAAACCGCCACTGTCACACCCCAAGCCGGCGGAATAGGATCGTTTGTCCCGTCGGGCGGAAGGTTCCCGGGGCGCGATATCGTGAATGATAATCGGATTGATCAGATTGTTATATTGCACATGATACATAAATGAGAAATGCTAAATATGATAGAATTACAAAGTTAAATTACATCAGTATGTTTATAATTTAACAATGTAAATCTACTATTAACATCATAAGTTTCTATCTTGTATTTACACAAGATATACAAAATGGTATGTGTAATGATGTCTTCAAAAATATGCAGGTCCAAAATACTAAGTCTTCTAAGAGAAGTCCTAGCCCAGAAGTAATGACTTCCTAATTGACCTGTTCGTCACCTGAGAAGTCATGCAAAAAGATCAAGTCAACACATGGTTGGTGAGTTCATATAGTTTTATGATTTGTAAATGATTTGAAAGTCCTCTTTGGTAAAGACCCTAACCTCATTAACACCACATGTAATATCCACATCGGTATGCTTATATATAGGGCATATGTAAGGGACAAGCCCTAGCCAACATCCCACCACATACTGATATGCATATGACACTGCTGTTAATGATAATTAAGCATTTTTACCCTTGACACCATTCCATAAGTTCTTCTGTTACTGTCCCTGTGTTTACAATCAATTGAAATCCATGTTGATTTCACAAGTTCATCACACAACATGACCAACCATAGTAATTGTATAAACAGTTGCAAATGTTTAAGTAAATAAATAATTAAACATTGAATAAAATCTAAGTCCTAATGATTGGGGCCTTTGGTCAACTCGAGTAGACTAGTCTGTCAATCAAGGTACTTAGTAGTAAAGGGGATCTGTAAACCTCATCAAACATGTGACCTATAATCAATCAGTCTAGCTAGGACATCTTTTGATATATAGGCTTTCATAGTTCTTTAGACCATCCATAGTTCTTTAGTTCTTTAGTTCTTTGGCACATGTTATCTTTGAGCATTTCCTAGATTTCCCTTAAAATAGTTCTTTGTACTTAGTTCTTTGAAATAGATCGTTAGTTCTTTGACAACACACCCTTGAAATAGTTCTTTGAAAATAGATCGTTAGTTCTTTGAGAATAGACCGTTAGTTCTTTGAAATAGACCTTTGAAAATAGTTCTTTGTTGAGATCTTTAGTTCTTTGAAAATAGTTCTTTGAAATAGTTCTTTAGTATGTAACAATTACCTAAACATGAGTCTAGGATAACATTTATACATGTAAAACATATAAATGCATTTAAGTAAACAATTTAAATAAAACAGTTTACGCATGCTTCTCAGCCCCGCGTTTTAAAACAAAATGTTAGAAAAGGGGCAATGAACTCACCTTGTAGCTGTTGAGTTGACTTAGCTTAAACAAAAGAATGCACGCGCTCTGTGTTGTAATTGGGTTTGTTTTCACGTTCCTGTATTGATTTCACGTTGTTAAGACTTGTAAGTATAAGTTTTGTAGGGTTTTGTGTGTGTAGATGTAGGTGTTAACCCTAAAGTTGGCTAATACGCGTAAGACTTGGTCATAATCCTTGTTCGGTCCCATATGTTTGATTCAAGTCAATGACATTATAAGTTATCATTCTGTCATTTGTTATAAGCAATTTGCTTTGATAAAAGACTTAGTGCTTAGTTTCCAACTCATCTTTGTTGATCTCGTACGTTTTGAACATTTATTGCATAATTATGAATTAATTAAGCAAACAATCTTTTGACATATCTTATTTTGATCTTATGAAATGTATTAAACTCATGTGGGCCTAATCATGAAATATGGACCGAACAATGTGACCAAGTTACTTGTTGGGCCTTTGTGTAACAAGTTGGGCCTTGGGCCCAAATCTATGGGCCTTGGAATAGTTCTTGAACATTTGAGGGTTGTGTGACTTATTTGAAAGTATGGGACAATGATTTGGACTATTTGAATACAAAGGCCCGGCCAAATGTTGCAAGGCCTAGAATTAAAGTGATCTTATGGGCCTCTATTGGGCCACAAGGGAAATTGTTGGGCCAAAGGTGGGCCCAGGCAAGATTTGTTGGGCCTATAGTTAGAATGAGCTGTAGGATTCAGAAATGGGCCAGAAGTAGGCTGTTGGCCAAGTTAATAGCAAAGTGGCTCCAAAATGAGGACAAGGGCCTCAAAATAGGCCTTGGATCAGTTTCTGTGGGCCTCGGGCTGATTTTGTTGGGCCCAATGAGTTTTGTCTCAGGCCTTCACTAACATAGTTCATAAGCCAAGCTGGGCCTTGCTTACATGGGCTGAAACAACTGTGGGCCCATTTTGTCCTTGGTTACCTAATGAATATGGGTCACAACTAGGTTTTTGGTTAATTATTTGGGGCCTACTAGGGCTACTGGGCTAGAACAGGATGTTTGGGCTAAGATACACTTGGGCCTAGACAATAGTCTGTTGGGCCTACCCGGGGCCAATATTGGGCCAATCAGCAACCACATGGGGCCTGTTGTGGGCCGGCTGATTTTGATGTTGGGCCTGTTCAAGGTTATTGGTCCAGGATAGTGGCCATGGCCTAAATCGCCTGCTGATGAATATAGGGCCTGGTCCAACCCACACGCTGGCCAACCCAGCAAATCTGATGGGCCAAGAGGGAAATTATGGGGCCTGAACAAAAAGAGACTATTGGGCTTCTGTTCGGCCGCGTAAGTGCTGCTGGGCCAGCTTCTTGGGCCGATTGAATGGTGGGCTAAGTGGTTGGACCTAGGCACTGACATAAACAACACTACTCATCTAAGTCCATTGAGCCGATTAGGGTTCAAGAAATCAGTTAGGGTTGCCATCAACTGAGCCAGCCAAGGGTGGTCTGTGTATGAGTTGGTTCAGCCGAAGTGGGCCTGGTCCTCCCCCGAAGGAAGAAGTGGCGAATGGTGGTGGTCGACTAGGTTGTTGGCCGAATGAAGTGGGGTGGCGAAGGGAAGTCTTGGCCGAATGTAGAACTCGAATGGGATCTCCTGGTCGAATGAGTTACTTCCGAATGAGGTTCATTCGCAGGTTGATGGCTGGCGCATGAGAAGGGTTAGAATGGGGTCATTCGGCGTATGGGTGTGGCTCTTTCGGCCATAGATCACTGGTCATTCGGTTCGGGACAGGGTTGTCCTCCGCAAAGGTTTGTATGGCTCAAGTGGGTAAGTATTTTGGCCGACTAGTTTAGAAGATAGAAACAAAGGGTAAAAACCCTAATTTTCGTGGTTCTTTGCATCACCATACCTCGATTTTCAGTGGTGTGTGGCTCCGATCTGTTGTACTTTCGTGTAGAGGGTGATGAGAGCTTCGTGTGGGTTCAAAAATGGAGTGATTTGGTTAAGAAATGAAGAAGTTATGGAGGAGAGAAGGTTGGAAGTGGCTAGGGTTTTCAAAACCGGGTTTGAGAGTTTTGGTGGGGAAGATGAAGTGGGAAATGAGGAAATTAAGCTCATTTATGTGTATTTATACCCCGAGGATGTTCGGGTTCGTTTTCGTTGCTCGGTTCGTTAATTCGTTACGTTTCCGGAAAATTACGCGTAATTTAAATGGTTTTAAATAAAAAGAGTTTAATTTAATTATTTTGATGAGTTTCAAAATTGTAAAATGTTATTTATTTTATTTTATTAAATTACTTTCGTTCGTGTCGTGTTTTCGTTTTCGTTTCGTCAGATCGCGTCACCTTCGCGCGTAATTCGTTCGAATCGTCACCCGAACGAATACGACGATGGTTTTGCTTTCTGACTTTTGTTTTCTACTTTTCAGTCATTATTTCAGAACTCTAAACTCACAGATATGTTCGTGTGAATCGTCACCCACGCAAACACACTGTCAGTTCGTTATTCTGAAATAACACTGTAATTGTGTTTAGATTGTGTTTCCTCACTGTCGGACTCAACTAAACATCCTGTCTTCACATTGTTCTTGTACTGATTTGTCGGTCATCTGATTCCTGTCATTTGTGGACATCAGATCGCAACCGATATGTTTCTGAATATTGTTTGAGTTCAGTTGTTTCTCATGATTTGTTGTGTTAACTGTAATTAAGTTTGCACTTAATAAACGCAACTAATGTTTCAAATGTACATTGTACTTAATGTATTTAAGTTTATACGAAAATACGTACAACAATTTCTTGTACTTAGGATTCTGTTAATACAAGTACTATTCATAATCGTATAAGTACACATAGTTACTGTAGAAAGTACACGTACCGTACGGACTTTCCGGACGATCTGGTACTTGCTGTTACAGTCTCCCCTTGTTAAAGAAATTTCGTCCCGAAATTTAAGAGTTGTTATCGGGTACAGCTTCTTCTTCAAACAGTTGGGGATACTTTAACTTCATGTGATCTTCACGTTCCCAAGTAAACTCGGGTCCTCGTCTTGAGTTCCAACGAACCTTTACAATGGGGATACGGCTTCGCCTCAATTGTTTAACCTTGCGATCCATAATCTCTAAAGGTTCTTCGATGAAGTGCAATTGTTCATCAACTAGAATCTCTTCAAGTGGAATGACGAGTGATTCGTCAGCAAGGCATTTCTTTAAGTTCGAGACGTGAAACACGTCATGCACACCACTGAGTTCGTTCGGTAAGCTCAACCTGTACGCCACAGGACCAATACGTTCGATGATCTCGAACGGTCCCACGTATCGTGGTGTTAGTTTGCCTTTCTTCGCGAATCGAACTACACCTTTCCAAGGGGAAACCTTTAACATGACACGATCACCCACTTGGAATTCCAACGGCTTGCGCCGTTTATCAGCATAGCTCTTTTGTCTGCTTCGTGTTGCTTGTAGTCTTTGTTGTATCTGAGCTATCTTGTCTGTAGTCTCTTGTATAAGTTCTGGCCCAGTGATATGATTATCTCCTACTTCTGACCAACAGATCGGTGACCGACATTTTCGACCATAAAGAGCCTCGAATGGGGCACAACCGATGCTGCTGTGATAACTGTTGTTGTAGGAGAACTCAATTAGTGGCAAATGAGAATCCCAATTACCACCAAAATCTAGAACACAAGTTCTTAACATGTCCTCTAGGGTTTGAATTGTACGTTCGCTTTGGCCGTCTGTTTGTGGATGGTAAGCTGTACTCAAATTTAACTGTGTCCCTAGAGATTTCTGCAATGATTGCCAGAACCTTGAAGTAAATCTGCTGTCTCTATCAGAAATAATTGACAATGGCACACCATGGCGTACCACTATCTCATTGATGTATAATCTTGCCAGTTTATCCATCGTGAAAGTTTCACGCATCGGCAAGAAGTGAGCAGATTTGGTTAAACGATCGATGATCACCCAAATTGTATCATGACCGCTGGAAGTGCGGGGTAGCTTGGTAATGAAGTCCATAGCTATTTGTTCCCACTTCCAGAGTGGAATTTCAGGCTGTTCCAGTAAACCAGACGGTTTCTGGTGTTCCGCCTTTACCTTCGCACACGTTAGGCATCGACCAACATACTCAGCTATGTCTTTCTTCATACCCGGCCACCAATAAAATGCACGCAAGTCTTGGTACATTTTATCAGCACCAGGATGTACAGAGTACTTGGTCTTGTGTGCTTCATCGAAAATAAGCTTCCTTAACTCATCTACTGCAGGAATCCAGATACGATCCTTGAAGTAAACAAGTCCATCAGGTTTTGTTTCCAAATGTTTCTCCACACCGCAATCAAGTTCTTTCTTCAAGTTTTCCTGTTCAATCACCTCTTGTTGTGCCTGTATGATCTTGTCGTGTAAGCTTGTCTGCACAGTCATTCCCATTGCTCTAACGCGCAAGGGTTTGACCCGTTCCTTCCGGCTCAAGGCATCAGCAACAATGTTTGCCTTGCCCGGATGGTACTTGATCACACAATCGTAATCATTCAGAAGTTCAACCCAACGGCGTTGTCGCATGTTGAGCTCCTTCTGATCAAAAATATGTTGCAGACTCTTGTGATCAGTAAATATGGTACACTTGGTGCCATATAAGTAATGTCTCCAAATCTTCAGTGCGAAGATCACTGCTCCCAGTTCAAGATCGTGAGTGGTGTAATTCTTCTCATGAACCTTTAACTGTCTTGATGCATAGCCGATAACTTTGTCCCGTTGCATCAGTACGCAACCTAGCCCTTGATGAGATGCATCACAATAAACGACAAAGTCATCACATCCTTCCGGGAGTGATAGAATTGGAGCATTACATAGCCTCTGCTTCAATGTCTGAAAGGCATCTTCTTGTTTCTGTTCCCAGACAAACGGTTCACTCTTCTGAGTTAACTTAGTGAGAGGCAAAGCTATCTTAGAAAAGTTCGAGATGAACCTCCTATAATAACCTGCCAATCCCAGAAAAGACCGTATCTCCGTTGGTGTCTTCGGAGTGTCCCAGTTCTTTATTGCTTCAATCTTGGCGGGATCTACGTGTATTCCCTCACTGTTGACTACATGTCCCAGAAATTGTACTTCTCTTAGCCAAAATTCGCATTTAGAGAACTTGGCGTAAAGCTTCTGTTCTGTCAACAGTTCCAAGATCTTCCTGAGATGTTGTTCGTGTTCTGCCTTGCTCTTGGAATAAATCAGGACGTCATCAATGAAAACAATAACAAACTGATCTAAATAAGGCTTGCACACTCGGTTCATGAGATCCATGAAAACCGCTGGTGCATTTGTTAATCCGAAAGGCATCACCATGAATTCGTAATGCCCGTATCTGGTTCGGAATGCCGTCTTCGGTATGTCTTCATCTTGAACTCTAAGCTGATGATAACCAGACCGCAAGTCAATCTTAGAGAAGTACTGAGCTCCTTGCAGTTGGTCAAACAAATCATCAATTCTCGGCAATGGATACCGATTCTTGATGGTTAGTTTGTTCAGCTCTCTGTAATCTATGCACATTCTGAACGATCCGTCTTTCTTTTTCACAAACAAGACCGGAGCTCCCCAAGGCGAGTAGCTCGGTCTAATGAATCCTTTGTCCAATAACTCCTGCAACTGGTTTGATAATTCCTGCATCTCCGAAGGTGCTAGCCGATAAGGAGATTTAGCGACAGGAGTTGCTCCAGGAACTAAGTCGATTCGAAACTCTACCGGTCGCACCGGAGGCAAACCTGGTAGGTCTTCAGGAAATAATTCTGGATATTCTCTTACTACCGGTACGTCTTGTATCTTTTTCTTGTCTTTCTCTTTTTCCACTACGTGAGCCAGGAAAGCTACACACTGCTTCTGTAAACACTTACGCGCCTTTATGCAAGAAATGATTTTGACACTTCGTTTTGCTTGATCCCCTCTGACTTCCAATACACGATCATCGGGCAATGGAACTCGAAGCAGCTTCTCAGAACAGACAACTTCCACTCGGTTAGAGGAAAGCCAATCCATTCCAACAATGATGTCGAAACTACCCAACTCCATCGGTATCAAATCGATAGAGAATGTATGACCGTTAAGTGTCAATGGGCAATTCCTGTGAACTGTACTAACTGTGATCTGTTTTCCGTTAGCTACTTCTATAATGTAAGGGGAGTCTAATTGTTCTTCTATGGAATCTAGTTGGCATGCAAAATCGGCAGAGATAAAACTCTGATCCGCACCAGTGTCAAATAGAACAGATGCATAAAAGTCATGTAAGAGAAACGTACCAGTGACCACATTTGGGTCCTGGCGTGCTGCTGGTGCTCCAATAACAAAAGCTCTTCCACGAGGAGCTTGAACTGCCTGCTGAGCCTTCTTAGGGCAGTTCTTTGCAAAGTGGCCTTGTTCACCACAGTTGAAGCATCCACCGTTGTTCTGGTTAGCAGGTGGAGGGAGAGCTAAAGCAGCATTGTTGGCTGCTTGTTTTGGTGTCATTCGACAGGTTTGGACCCAATGGCCCTTCCTTCCACATCCCGTGCAGTGTTTGCAGGGAGTGTCAGCAGCATGGTGGTACTGACATTTGGCACACAAAGGATATGCACCATTGTAGGGTCTCTTGTTGGGGTTTGTTGGTGCAGCTGTTACTTGTTGGAGAGGGGTGGCCATCGTGTAGTTCTTGATGACCTTTTGTTTCTTCTTGGGTTGATGATGAGGTCTCTTTGATGACTCTTCCTTGTTCTTGCCAGCATCAGCCTCTTTCTTTAAAACTCCAGAGGCAACCATCAGATCGGTGAGTTTCCCAGACAGTCTCACTGCTGACTCGACAGTGGTAGGGTTGGCTGAAACAACCATACCCTGAATACAGGCGGGAAGTCCTCCTACATACCTGTCGATCCTCTTTTCTAGAGTCGGTACCATGTCTGGCACCAAAGCAACCAACTCGTGATAACGAGTAGTGTACCCCATGTGATCAGCCCCTTTCATCACATGGTTGGATAACTCAATTTCCAACTTCTGTAGCTCATTCTTGGGGCAGAATTCTGTTCTCAGTAACGCCTTGAAGTCCTCCCATGGCATTGCCATAGCTTCTTCTCTTCCTCGAGCGTTGATCTGACCATTCCACCAGGTTAGAGCCCGCTTGTTGAATGTTCCAGCAGAGTAGCGGACTTTATGGTGCTCTGGACAGCTGCAGAGGTCCAGAGTAGCCTCAATCTTTTCAATCCATTGGATTAATCCAACGGCTCCTTCCGACCCACTAAAGCTGGGTGGTTTGCAGCCCATAAAGGACTTATAAGAGTGGTTTGAAGTACCACCAGTGTTCCCACTGGCTTCTCCTGATGAATTGCCAGTGTTGTTGATCTCGTTACGGAGAAGGTTGAACATCTCCGGTATTGCTTCCTTCATCTGATTAGTCATCTGACTGCTCAGTAGGGTCACCAAAGCGATAGTAGTAGGATCCAGTATGGGAGTCGTGCCTGAACCTGATGCCTCTGTGATCAGTGGGGGAGGAGGTGGAGGCGGTGGAGGAGGTGGCGGTGGTGAGTCATTTGGTGATGGTGTTGAGGAATGTGGAGCTTGGTCTTGTGATGATTGCAACAGGGGAGGTTGTCTTCGTGGCGGCATTCTGATCATAACCAAATGAATATTGGTTAGTGCAATGATCGAATGTAGAAGACACAATGCAATAGATCTTAAATCCTAAGTTCTCTACATGCAGGGTCCCTAGGTTATAGTCTAGGCCAAACCGTTCATATCAGTGACCTATATTTCTCTATAACCATGGCTCTGATACCAATCTGTCACACCCCGAGCCGGCGGAATAGGATCGTTTGTCCCGTCGGGCGGAAGGTTCCCGGGGCGCGATATCGTGAATGATAATCGGATTGATCAGATTGTTATATTGCACATGATACATAAATGAGAAATGCTAAATATGATAGAATTACAAAGTTAAATTACATCAGTATGTTTATAATTTAACAATGTAAATCTACTATTAACATCATAAGTTTCTATCTTGTATTTACACAAGATATACAAAATGGTATGTGTAATGATGTCTTCAAAAATATGCAGGTCCAAAATACTAAGTCTTCTAAGAGAAGTCCTAGCCCAGAAGTAATGACTTCCTAATTGACCTGTTCGTCACCTGAGAAGTCATGCAAAAAGATCAAGTCAACACATGGTTGGTGAGTTCATATAGTTTTATGATTTGTAAATGATTTGAAAGTCCTCTTTGGTAAAGACCCTAACCTCATTAACACCACATGTAATATCCACATCGGTATGCTTATATATAGGGCATATGTAAGGGACAAGCCCTAGCCAACATCCCACCACATACTGATATGCATATGACACTGCTGTTAATGATAATTAAGCATTTTTACCCTTGACACCATTCCATAAGTTCTTCTGTTACTGTCCCTGTGTTTACAATCAATTGAAATCCATGTTGATTTCACAAGTTCATCACACAACATGACCAACCATAGTAATTGTATAAACAGTTGCAAATGTTTAAGTAAATAAATAATTAAACATTGAATAAAATCTAAGTCCTAATGATTGGGGCCTTTGGTCAACTCGAGTAGACTAGTCTGTCAATCAAGGTACTTAGTAGTAAAGGGGATCTGTAAACCTCATCAAACATGTGACCTATAATCAATCAGTCTAGCTAGGACATCTTTTGATATATAGGCTTTCATAGTTCTTTAGACCATCCATAGTTCTTTAGTTCTTTAGTTCTTTGGCACATGTTATCTTTGAGCATTTCCCAGATTTCCCTTAAAATAGTTCTTTGTACTTAGTTCTTTGAAATAGATCGTTAGTTCTTTGACAACACACCCTTGAAATAGTTCTTTGAAAATAGATCGTTAGTTCTTTGAGAATAGACCGTTAGTTCTTTGAAATAGACCTTTGAAAATAGTTCTTTGTTGAGATCTTTAGTTCTTTGAAAATAGTTCTTTGAAATAGTTCTTTAGTATGTAACAATTACCTAAACATGAGTCTAGGATAACATTTATACATGTAAAACATATAAATGCATTTAAGTAAACAATTTAAATAAAACAGTTTACGCATGCTTCTCAGCCCCGCGTTTTAAAACAAAATGTTAGAAAAGGGGCAATGAACTCACCTTGTAGCTGTTGAGTTGACTTAGCTTAAACAAAAGAATGCACGCGCTCTGTGTTGTAATTGGGTTTGTTTTCACGTTCCTGTATTGATTTCACGTTGTTAAGACTTGTAAGTATAAGTTTTGTAGGGTTTTGTGTGTGTAGATGTAGGTGTTAACCCTAAAGTTGGCTAATACGCGTAAGACTTGGTCATAATCCTTGTTCGGTCCCATATGTTTGATTCAAGTCAATGACATTATAAGTTATCATTCTGTCATTTGTTATAAGCAATTTGCTTTGATAAAAGACTTAGTGCTTAGTTTCCAACTCATCTTTGTTGATCTCGTACGTTTTGAACATTTATTGCATAATTATGAATTAATTAAGCAAACAATCTTTTGACATATCTTATTTTGATCTTATGAAATGTATTAAACTCATGTGGGCCTAATCATGAAATATGGACCGAACAATGTGACCAAGTTACTTGTTGGGCCTTTGTGTAACAAGTTGGGCCTTGGGCCCAAATCTATGGGCCTTGGAATAGTTCTTGAACATTTGAGGGTTGTGTGACTTATTTGAAAGTATGGGACAATGATTTGGACTATTTGAATACAAAGGCCCGGCCAAATGTTGCAAGGCCTAGAATTAAAGTGTTCTTATGGGCCTCTATTGGGCCACAAGGGAAATTGTTGGGCCAAAGGTGGGCCCAGGCAAGATTTGTTGGGCCTATAGTTAGAATGAGCTGTAGGATTCAGAAATGGGCCAGAAGTAGGCTGTTGGCCAAGTTAATAGCAAAGTGGCTCCAAAATGAGGACAAGGGCCTCAAAATAGGCCTTGGATCAGTTTCTGTGGGCCTCGGGCTGATTTTGTTGGGCCCAATGAGTTTTGTCTCAGGCCTTCACTAACATAGTTCATAAGCCAAGCTGGGCCTTGCTTACATGGGCTGAAACAACTGTGGGCCCATTTTGTCCTTGGTTACCTAATGAATATGGGCCACAACTAGGTTTTTGGTTAATTATTTGGGGCCTACTAGGGCTACTGGGCTAGACCAGGATGTTTGGGCTAAGATACACTTGGGCCTAGACAATAGTCTGTTGGGCCTACCCGGGGCCAATATTGGGCCAATCAGCAACCACATGGGGCCTGTTGTGGGCCGGCTGATTTTGATGTTGGGCCTGTTCAAGGTTATTGGTCCAGGATAGTGGCCATGGCCTAAATCGCCTGCTGATGAACATAGGGCCTGGTCCAACCCACATGCTGGCCAACCCAGCAAATCTGATGGGCCAAGAGGGAAATTATGGGGCCTGAACAAAAAGAGACTATTGGGCTTCTGTTGGGCCGCGTAAGTGCTGCTGGGCCAGCTTCTTGGGCCGATTGAATGGTGGGCTAAGTGGTTGGACCTAGGCACTGACATAAACAACACTACTCATCTAAGTCCATTGAGCCGATTAGGGTTCAAGAAATCAGTTAGGGTTGCCATCAACTGAGCCAGCCAAGGGTGGTCTGTGTATAAGTTGGTTCAGCCGAAGTGGGCCTGGTCCTCCCCCGAAGGAAGAAGTGGCGAATGGTGGTGGTCGACTAGGTTGTTGGCCGAATGAAGTGGAGTGGCGAAGGGAAGTCTTGGCCGAATGTAGAGCTCGAATGGGATCTCCTGGTCGAATGAGTTACTTCCGAATGAGGTTCATTCGCAGGTTGATGGCTGGCGCATGAGAAGGGTTAGAATGGGGTCATTCGGCGTATGGGTGTGGCTCTTTCGGCCATAGATCACTGGTCATTCGACCATCTGGTTCGGGACATTCGGCCGTAGCAGAGGTGGTTGGGCCTCACTTCCATTTCAAGGATTCAAAGGTGATAGTGGTTAAGGGTTGTCCCACGGTTGTATGGCTCAAGTGGGTAAGTATTTTGGCCGACTAGTTTAGAAGATAGAAACAAAGGGTAAAAACCCTAATTTTCGTGGTTCTTTGCATCACCATACCTCGATTTTCAGTGGTGTGTGGCTCCGATCTGTTGTACTTTCGTGTAGAGAGTGATGAGAGCTTCGTGTGGGTTCAAAAATGGAGTGATTTGGTTAAGAAATGAAGAAGTTATGGAGGAGAGAAGGTTGGAAGTGGCTAGGGTTTTCAAAACCGGGTTTGAGAGTTTTGGTGGGGAAGATGAAGTGGGAAATGAGGAAATTAAGCTCATTTATGTGTATTTATACCCCGAGGATGTTCGGGTTCGTTTTCGTTGCTCGGTTCGTTAATTCGTTACGTTTCCGGAAAATTACGCGTAATTTAAATGGTTTTAAATAAAAAGAGTTTAATTTAATTATTTTGATGAGTTTCAAAATTGTAAAATGTTATTTATTTTATTTTATTAAATTACTTTCGTTCGTGTCGTGTTTTCGTTTTCGTTTCGTCAGATCGCGTCACCTTCGCGCGTAATTCGTTCGAATCGTCACCCGAACGAATACGACGATGGTTTTGCTTTCTGACTTTTGTTTTCTACTTTTCAGTCATTATTTCAGAACTCTAAACTCACAGATATGTTCGTGTGAATCGTCACCCACGCAAACACACTGTCAGTTCGTTATTCTGAAATAACACTGTAATTGTGTTTAGATTGTGTTTCCTCACTGTCGGACTCAACTAAACATCCTGTCTTCACATTGTTCTTGTACTGATTTGTCGGTCATCTGATTCCTGTCATTTGTGGACATCAGATCGCAACCGATATGTTTCTGAATATTGTTTGAGTTCAGTTGTTTCTCATGATTTGTTGTGTTAACTGTAATTAAGTTTGCACTTAATAAACGCAACTAATGTTTCAAATGTACGTTGTACTTAATGTATTTAAGTTTATACGAAAATACGTACAACAATTTCTTGTACTTAGGATTCTGTTAATACAAGTACTGTTCATAATCGTATAAGTACACATAGTTACTGTAGAAAGTACACGTACCGTACGGACTTGCCGGACGATCTGGTACTTGCTGTTACAGCCACACTCGTCGCGTACCGCGAAGGAGGGTTCAAGGGCTCTTCGCGTACCGCGAAGCAATTCGGGATCATCAGATATTTTTGTTCCTTCGTGTACCTCGACGGGACCTCAGAATCATCTTCGCGTACCGCGAAGAGTCCTAAAACACAATATCTTTGAAATTTTCTTTGTTTCGCGATTCTGGACAATCCGTAACTCCGTTTCGCGCACGGTTTTCGCCCACGTTCACCATTTTTCACATACTATCAACCTATAATAATTACAATCATCAAATCAACATGGATTTCTAAAATGATCATACGTTCTCTTGCCATTGATGACGTAATTCTCACATGTTTTCAAATTACAACAATCACAATCGTTATTTTAACGATTATTTCAAATACATTCAATCGTTAAAACCGGTTGTTACACACCAGCACCGGTGGTATGAATCTTTCTCCTCCACCTCCTCCAGAAAGGGTAGTGACTGCCTTAACGAGGGCATTTGGGGTGGTCTGAGGTTGACCCGGGAACTGGCCTTGGGGCCGTTCATCCAACCGTTTGGCTATGTCACCAACCGTTTGCTGTAAATACAAGAATGCAGGTTGCTGGTTCTTGAGAAGGACATCATGCTCATGTAGGATCTTCTGTGTAGTGGCATCTTTTGCCACTAACTGAGTCAATAACTCCTCTATCCTACCCATACTACCACCACCACTAGAAGTGCTACCAGAACCACTACCGCTAGGCTGACCCTGCCCCTGGTTTTGAGGATAACTTTGATGGAAACCAGGGGTTACCTGAAGATCTAAAAGGCTGAGGGTTTTGAGAATTTCCCCATCTGGGGTTGTATGAGTGCCTGAACCTACCCTGTCCTCCTAGATAGTTAGCCTGCTCCTGGCTCACCAAACACTCAGACGTGGCATGACCACTTCTGCAAATCTCACACCGATCCACTCTCATCTTCAAATCCCTAACATCCCTAGCTAAAGACTCAAGAGCAACAGCAACACTAGTGTCCACATTAACGTGGTGAATTCCTCTTGTTGAGGAGGAAGAACTAGCAATAGGAGTGAAATTCCTATTTGCAGACCGTTGCTCATACTCGGCCTGAGCTAAACTCTCAAAAAGGTCATTGCATTCAGCCACATCCCTCTTACCCATGAGGTGGCCTCCTGCAGAAGTGTTAAATCGGGCACGAGTCTCATATGTTTGCCCATTGTAGAATTTCTCTACAAGGGCCCGTTCAGACAAACCATGCTGGGAGCATCGACTTAGAAGGTTTTGGAACCTCTCCCAAGCAAGATAGTAGGGCTCATCAGGGGCCATTCGGAATGAATGGATCTCATCTCTCAGGTGGGTGGCCTTAGTAGGTGGGAAATACTTTTTAAGAAAAGCATCTCGGAGGCTAGCCCAAGTGGTAAAAGTGCCTGGTGGATGAGAGTCAAGCCAAGTGGCTGCTCGCCCCGATAAAGAAAAGGGAAACAGGTGCATGAAAATCGCATCTTCGGTGGCGCCTTGAAGATTAAAGGTGCCACAGATGCGTGTGAGTCGAGCAAGGTGCGCGGGTGCATCTTCATCATCACGACCGCTGAATTGAGCATTATTAATAGCGGTCATGATATATGAAGGAATCTGCCACGAATTTTCATTCGGGATCGGTGGTAGTGTAATGCGGTTATTAAGCCCCGTGAAACCTGCGGTGGCCTGCTGGTGAACAGTGCGACGCTCAGCCATGGATGAAACAAAAGGCAAGCGTGGACTGGAATGAGTAGAATAATTAGAAGAAGATGATGGTGTATGCTCAGAAAAATGAGCAGAAATGGGAGTGGAAACACTTACCTCGCTCGTAGAACCCTCAGAAAAGTCCCGCGAATCGCTCCTTGAAGGCAAAGAAAGCTCAGGTGGCGGTCCGTGTGAGCGTAAGTGTGGCATACACTACCAAACCTGCAAACAAACAAAAATCAATCAAAACGAAATAAGTCAAAATAAAATAAAATAAAATTAAAAACAAAATAAACACCAATATGCACACATAAGAACAAGAACTAGTAAGCACAATCGACTAAGAAGTCCCCGGCAACAGCGCCAAAAACTTGATGTCGTGCGGTAGCTTAATTAAAACCAACAAAAATTAAAACCAATCTAGACACTAAGTAATACTCTAGACTCTCTAAAACTAAACTACTGACAGGCAAGTGAACCTATCGAAACTAGTATAGCCTAAGCAAGTCCGGATATCGAACCCAAAGACTTCTATAGAAAGCACTAACTAGAAACTAAAAAGACTTATTGATGTCCTTGAAAGTGGTCTAGAAAATAACTACAAATACTAACCTAGACTTAACCTAATTACAACGAGTTAAAACCGAAAATCCTAACTAAACCACTACAACAGGCAAGTGTACCTATCAATTGTAGAATAGCTAATGAAAGTCCGGATATCGAACCCACGAGACACTGACTTAACGAAACAAGATTAGAAAATGATTTAAAACAAAGAGGGGCGTTTTTGAATAAAAATGACAATTCAATTAAACTAATTATCCTAATTAAATTAGAAAAAGCAATTTAACTAATATTTAAACCCTAAAACAAATTAACAAATTTAATTAAAAGAAATGATTTACAGTTTAAGAAAAACCTAACCAATTGAGAAAACTTTACTTAGGTAGAGTTCCTGTTTGTGATTATTGACACTATTGACTTTGTTTGATATGATGGAACTAGGATCTTAAGCAGCAAAATATGGATAACCTAATGGATTCTGGATCAATTACCAGATATAACCAACTAAGAAAACCTAATTTTGTAATAAACACACTAGTTAATTGAATCACCTCCCGGATTTTTCCAATAACATTTTGTACTCAAATGAACAAGTCACATTCCTGATTTTCTCATTCCAATACATCAAAGATGCAAGAAGTAATCTTAGATGTCTAATTTGACACGAAATGACAATAACACTAAGTCTTTCAATTAACCAACCCTCCCGGGTAATTATTATGAAAACCCTAATGCTAAAGATCACCCGACAAGTCTATCACCTTCCGGATTTCTAAACTTAGATACACAAAGAACCCTAAAAACATCAATTATATCTTTTCCTATGGCTAGTGATATCAAACAAACCATAAACTAGTCATAACACCAAGTCGATGACCTAATACGTGTCTAACACTGAAAGACATTCAATAAACACGTATGGAACATGATATAAACTGATATAATTAAGATTAGATATGCAAAACTCATCAAAATGACAGAATAAGATCTGTTACAAAAGTGTTTTCCATCACAATTCAAAACAAAAGTCAATATCCATCAATAATCATTCAAACATTCATTCTAACCTAAGTAGAATCAAAGAACTAGCCTAATAACATCATAATCAGTCAAGAAATCTCAGAAACAACAGAACAAGATGAAATAGAATACTGAAAATTAAGAACAAATGAGAACAAAGAGTGACCAAGATGATTTCACACGTAAACAAAGTCTTCTAGCCCTCCAATGCTTCCCAAATGCTTCCTCAAGCTCCTGGAATGCTCTCTTGCTCCAAAAATGGTTGACCATGATCTATGAAACGGCTGGGGAGCCTCTCCTATTTAATCTCGCTTGAATCTTGACTTTTTTCAAATTTTAAAACCTTTCGCGTACCGCGGACCTATATTCAAAAACATATCGCGTACCGCGATGGACAAAATAAGTGGGAACTACCGAATTACTTCGCGTACCGCTAAGGTCTTCTTTCTCCTTATCGCGTACCGCGATGACGTCAGAATCATTAAAACTTGTCTTTTTCTCTTGATTTCAACCGGGGCTCAATTCCTTCGGGTTTTGAACTCGATTTCCGCTCATTTCATTCGACAAGCCTGTAAAAACAATAAAATGTAAAAAGAATTTAAAAATAAACTAAATTGACATATTTACAACTTAAAATTGACTCAAAACTATTTAAAAACCGGATGTGTTTTACAACCCATCAAAAATACCCACACTTGAACATTTTTCGTCCTCGAAAAAGAATTGCAATGGAATCACAATCAGAAATTTAGTTTTAAACTCAAAATTTTATACACATACGCATTAACCACAATTGTCAGTATTTATATCCACATAAACCAACAACTGATATCTAGGTTCCCTAGTCTTGATTCATTATGTTCAAATGATTCAATCAACTATAGGTATTACACTCAAGTCATATAGATCAACCTAATCCTGATAAAAGCTTTTAAGTTACCATTACATTCAAACAACCTAAATGAATTTAAAAATCAAACCTTAGATGGAATGGATGAAGTTATGGGCATTTTGCTTCTAATTTAATGAGCCTAACTTAGTGGTGTTTCACTCGGTTGCCATCCGAGGTATGACACATAAGCTGCAGCTCTTATTTTATTTTGTTTTATATATTTTTTTTTCTGCAAGCTCAGCCCATTTAGTGGATTGGTGGATGATGTTTCTTTTAAACAGGCGCCATAAATCTCGAATTTATTTTCATAAAAAGAGAACATATGTGCCAGGTTTAATTTTAAAAACATTAAGTTGTTTGTTTGTAAAAGTTCCTCTAATCACTATTAAACAGTTTCAGAATCCCCATATTTCCCAAGGCAAAACCTATTAGCATCATGAAAATTAAATAAATTATATCAATACTAAAGAACCTTTTTATCAGTTAGGCCTACTAACATATCCCAAGTTAGATGCGTACGTTTAAACTTTTAAGACAACACAAAATTCCTGATTATACTATCATTTTCCATTTTAAATGCAAAACCTAATTCAAAGACTTTTTACAAAATTATATATAATATTTACAATCTAACCTAGAAAATTTTAAATTAGACTCAATTTACAATTAAACAACTAAAAACCTAAATAAAAAATGAAAAAGACAAAAATAAAGAAAAGAAAATAAAATTTTGGAAAAGACTTAGTTGTTTTTGTGTAACATCCGTGCATGTCAAATCCAGAATAACACGATCGTATAGCATTCCATTCGCGATCGAGTTATTGTAATGCTCTTGATTGCCTTTCTACTACAATATATAAGTTATCACTACCCAACTGATAAGGGTAATTCAAACCAAACTACAAATTAAACTCTAAACAATCCAAACAAGATTAACTATAAAAGAAAAAAAAAAATAAAAGACTCAAACCTAACTAAAACTGACTTGATTATTTACAAATGACTCAAATTTAAAAATGAAAATCTTTTTGTATTTTACTAATTATTTTTAAAATTTACTAAAAATTTACAACTTATTTGCTAAAAATTTCAAAAATTTACAATTTTACACAAATCTCATACCCACACTTAAAATCACACATTGTCCTCAATGTGGAATATGAAATAATGAACAATTCAACAAAAATATACAATTTACAATAATTACAACTTCCCTGATATGTGACAATTTCCTCGTAAGTCTTATTAACCGCCATCAAATCCAATCGCAATCACAATCAAGTCCAAAAACGCATTCTGAACATTCACGATGAATTGGCAATCCACTAACACTCACAACAAACCATCAACATATACATGGATAATAATAAAAGAAAAATTGTACATACAATAATCAACCATAACAACCATAAAATATATACAATCCAATAGTCTATATACAACTGAGTTCAGCACAAAATATATCCAAATATATACAGACCATCATGATAAAAATAAAAATAAAGCGAAAGTACAAAAGATACAACTACTACTGCTAAGATACTGAAATCTAATCATGAGGCTCATAATCATGTCCTCCTGGGTGCTAAGGTGGATCTGGAGCTCTAAACCACTCAGGAATCTCAACCCCTAAGTGTGTAAAAAGAAGGCGCATCATCTGAGCCAGCCTCTGGTGCTCCTCCAAAGACTCTCTAAAGTAATGCGGGGAGGACGAGGCTGACGAAGGGGAAATGTCTGCGGAGGCCTCTCTGCCCTGTGTAAAATCCTCTGTCGCTCAGGTGGTACCTGCCTCTGCAGAACCTCAACATCTGGGGGTCCCTGTGGTGCAGGCCTAGCTGGCATCCAAGTGGCTGGATCTGTCATAGTGCACATGCCAGCTAACCGCATGTCATCTAGACTATAACGCCCCGTCACGGGCCCCTCTGTCAAAAATCGGCGTGGGAATCTGTTAAAGACTCCCAGCCTCGAAGCAATCCTCAATATAGGGTCCCAAATCTAGTCTAGCCGTCGCCCCTCCACGGCAAACCCTCGCGAATGATGACAATAAAATGCAGGCGAGGTTAGCCGGGCGACGACTAATCATACTATACATGCAAAACAGGTCCAGTTGGTTGCATTTCTCTGCACCGGCCCTGCGACCGATGAGAGTGCAACTAACCATCCTGTGGACATATCTAATGAGTGGATCACGAATCGAGGACTCGATAATCGCACTCGTAAATGGTCCGTCAGCTATGGATGTCCAAAACTCCTCCAGCTGCCTCTCTGTAATGCCCAAATCATTGGGCTCCCTGACCACTGCCCTCAGGCTCTGAGCAAAGCCAGGCTCTCTCACCTGCTCAGCTGTATATAATCCCGTCGCTATCGCGAACTGCGGGATGCTCATGGAAAATGTACGTCTGCCTAAGGCAAACGATACAGCAGCAGGATCATCGAATGAGCCTGACATGTGACGGAATGTCGAGTGAAACTCGACTGTAAGCTCCATGTACTGAGGCCACCTGCAATCGAGAGCAGTCCTCCACTCGTCTCTAACAATAGCATCAAACTCATCAAGACACCCTAACCTCTCTAGCAGCTCTCTATCAAAAGTACGGTGGTGGTAATGCTCCATCATCACATATCGCTCGCAACGAGTGGCCTCCTCTGTCCCCTGCTCGAACTGCAGGACAGTATGGTCTCTGAGGACACGCTGATCTATGGGAACCGCCTCATCCTTGCAATCGGGAGGATCTCCTCTGATGAATAACTGATCTCTCTAGCCCTCCTCCTCGATGAGCTCGAACCTCTGGCCCTCTTGGCCCCTGCAGCCGAACTCTCAGCTGCTCCAGACATCCTACAATAGCAGTGTACAAAAATACAAAATATAGAACAAAATTTACAAATTAAACTACTTTAAATCCTAATTTTAATCTATTTACAATTTTTACAAAAATTTACTATTTACAAAGTATAAATTTGAAATTGAAAACCTATTTACAAAAATTAAAAATGTTAAATTTATTTTACACAAAAAATATTTTAAAAAATTTATTTACAAATTAAAAATTATTTACAAAATTTACAGTATTAAAACTAATTTTTAAATATTTAGATATGTATACTAATAATGAAAACAAAAATTTTAACAAAAATTTATTTACAAAATTTTTACAAAAATCTAAAATGTTAACCTATTTTACAAAATTTATATATGTACAATAATATACTATAAATTAAATTTTATTTACAAAATTAATATACAAAAATTTCTGTGTATCAACAGTTGAACGAATTGGGTTCCGGCTGCCATCGCGTACTGCTAGGGGCTTAGTCCGCGGTACGCGGCCCCTTTTCAAATACAGCAAATCGATCGGCCATCAATGGTGACCAACCGAACCCTATTTCGTTCCAAATTCAATACAAATCAACCCTAAGTTCTAAATTAATCTATATTTACACAAATTACAAACTATCCTAGATCTAAAACCTAAAATCGAAAAAGAAAAGATAACTATACCTAATCGCGATGTATCGGTGGTTGGTGGTGTGATTGACCGGAGAAGATGATGGTGATGATGCGATGACGATGACAGTGGTGATGGTGGCGACCGGTTGTGATGGTGATAGCAGCGGCGGCTATGGCGACAACGGCTGGCGGCGATAGACGCGGTGGCGAGCGGTGGTGGTGAGCTACAGTGGCGATGTGGTGGTTGCAGGTGGTGCTACGGTGGATCTACGGTGGCTGTGGGGTGGAGAGATAATGGCAAGTGGTGGTGATAGGGTGGAGAACCGGTGGTAGAGGGGTGGTGTGTGGTGTGGTAGTGGTACGCGAAGAAGCATATGTTATTTATTATTTTTTTTCTTTTCCCGAAATCCTCCGCGTACCGCGGCGGTGATACTGGGTACATGACCGCGTACCGCGAAGAGTTTCGAAGCTTTTTGAATTTACTTAATTAACTAAAATAAAATAAAATAAACTAAATAAATAAAGTAAATAAAAAAACTTACCTAATTTAATTCTACTCTAAATATATTACAAAAATAAAAATTCTAGTAACACAAAATAAAATTAAATAAAATAAACACTACCTAAAAAAAATTTTGTTCTAATAGTTTACAAGACTAAAAATTAATTACCTAAACGTACTAACTAAGGTTAATTGCCTAAAATTTACAATCTAAACCTAATCGAGTTACGATGCGACTTAAATTTCGGTTTCAATGAGCATGGACGTTATAGGCGAAAACCGTAACGAATACCCACACTTAATTCCCGAGATAGTCCTATCGTTTAAGACTCGTGGAACCCCACAACACTTTACACAAAAATAAAGCCACGAAACACACGCTAATCTATTTTACAAACTCTACAAATCAGGCACTATCCTCACTTACGCAACTCAAGGAGTGCTACCTCCTTTTCAGTACCGATCGGTCCTCCGATGTATAGCTTCAAACGATGCCCGTTAACCTTCCATGTCCGACCTTCTGATTCAAGCTCAACTGCTCCTTGTGGAAAGACTTCATGCACAACAAACGGTCCTTTCCATTTGGACTTCAACTTACCTGGAAATAATCTGAGCCTTGAATCATAAACTAGCACCTGATCACCTTTCCTAAACTCCTTCACTCCTATCAACTTACGATCGTGCAACGCCTTTGTACGCTCTTTATAACTCCACGATCGTGCGTACGCCTCGTCACGCAACTCCTCTAACTCATGCAACTGTAGAAACCGATTCTTCACAGCACTCGGCAAATCAAGATTCACACTCTTCAACGCACAAAACGCCTTATGCTCTAACTCCACTGGCAGATGACATGCTTTACCATAAATCATCCGAAAAGGTGTGGTCCCAATCGGATTCTTAAAAGCTATCCTAAACGCCCACAACACCTCGTCTAGCCTATCTGCCCAATCCTTACGGTTTCTCCCTATCGTCTTCTCCAGAATCCTCTTCACACCCCTATTGGCATTCTCAACCTGGCCACTAGTCTGTGGATGATAGGCAGTCGACACTCGATGGGTCACCCCGTATCGTGCCAACACCTTCTCCAACTGTGCATTACAAAAATGCGTGCCTCTATCACTTATCAATGCCTTAGGGGGTCCAAACCTACAAAACAATCTCTTCAGAAATCCCACAACTCCTCGTGCATCATTCGTGGATAAAGCTTGAGCCTCTACCCACTTCGAAACATAATCAATAGCCACGAGGATGTACCGATTCCCTCGGGATGAAGGGAACGGTCCCATGAAGTCAATACCCCAAATATCAAAGACCTCAACCCCTGGATGGGGTTCTGGGGCATCTCATTCCTGCGTGAGATGTTTCCAGTCCTCTGACACGCATCACAGCTCCTCACAAACTCATGTGCATCCTTAAACATGTCGGCCAATAAAATCCACAATCAAACACCTTCTTCGCAGTGTACGATGCCCCATGGTGTCCTCCAGTCAATCCCTCATGACAATGTCTTAGGATGTCTAATCCTTCCTCACGACTCACACATCTCCTCAAAATCCCGTCTGCTCCCTCGCGAAACAAATATGGAGCATCCCATATATAATGGTTTGCTTCAGTAAAGAACCTCTTCCGCTGCTGTGAAGTCAGACCCTTCAACATGTATCCTTCAGACAAGTAATTCGCAATGTCTGAGAACCACGGTAATCCCTGCTCACCTGCACTCACTAAACCCACTATCTCTATGTCTGCAGAAATCAAAGTCTCATGTGGGAATGTGTCTCCAATCATCTCCTCATTCATCTTCTCCCGCAGGATCCTCAAGCCGCGACAAATGGTCGGCTGCAACATTCTCAGCTCTTCTTATCCTTAATCTCTATGTCAAACTCAGAAAGGAGGAGAATCCACCGAATCAAACGAGTTTTTGCGTCCTTTTTGCGAACAAGTATCGCAAGGCCGCATGATCGGTGTAAACAATGGTCTTGGAAAGAACAAGATAAGACCTAAACTTATCGAACGCATACACGACACTAACAACTCCTTCTCCGTAGTCGTGTCATTCTCCTGAGCATCATCTAAGGTCTTACTTGCGTAGTAAATCGGATGAAAGTGCTTATCTTTCGCTGACCAAGCACAGCCCCTACTGCAAAATCACTCGCATCGCACATCAATTCGAAAGGAGGGCTCCAATCGGGGGCTATCAAAATAGGAGAACTCACCAACTTCTCCTTCAAAAACTCGAACGCTCTCATGCACTCATCACTAAACTCAAACTCCACATCTTTCTCCAAAAGACGGGTCATCGGTCGGGTAATCTTAGAAAAGTCTTTAATGAAACGCCTATAAAACCCTGCATGACCTAGAAAACTACGAACTGCTCTCACATTCGTCGGTGGTGGGAGTTTACTAATCGTCTCTATCTTAGCTCTATCTACCTCAATGCCATCTCGCGAAATCTTGTGCCCTAGCACAATACCCTCAGTCACCATGAAATGGCACTTCTCCCAGTTCAGCATCAGATTAGTCTCCACACATCTAGCAAGCATCTTATCCAAATTCTGCAAACAATGATCGAATGAACTTCCAAACACTGAAAAATCGTCCATGAAAACTTCCATGGAAGTTTCGATCATATCCTGAAATATAGCCACCATGCATCTCTGAAATGTGGCTGGAGCATTACATAACCCAAACGGCATACGGCGATACGCAAAGGTACCGTATGGGCATGTAAACGTGGTTTTCTCCTGATCCTCTGGTGCTATAGGGATCTGGAAATAACCTGAGAAACCATCAAGAAAATAGTAAAACTGTTGTCCTGACAACCGCTCCAACATCTGATCAATGAAAGGCAGTGGGAAATGATCTTTCCTGGTGGCATCATTCAGTCTCCTGTAATCGATGCATACTCTCCAACCAGTGACTGTCCTAGACGGAATCAACTCCTTCTTCTCATTCACAATGACAGTCATGCCTCCCTTCTTCGGAACTACCTGTACCGGACTGACCCAAGCGGAATCTGAAATGGGATAGATCAATCCGGCATCTAAAAGCTTAAGAACTTCCTTCTTCACAACTTCAGACATATTAGGATTTAGCCGTCGCTGTGGTTGGACCACCGGCTTGTAATCCTCCTCCATCAAAATGCGATGCGTACAAAACGAAGGGTGTATGCCCTTTATGTCCATCAACTTCCACGCAATCGCCTACTTATTTGCCTTAAGCACCTCAATCAATCTCGACTTCTCTCCTCCGTCAATGAAGATGAAATGATGACGGGTAAATCAGAATCACCATCCAGAAATGCATACTCCAAATGAGATGGCAACTCCTTAAGCTCTAGGGATGGTGGTGCCTCAACAGATGGTCTCTCAACCGGATCTGTACTCTCAAAAACCTCAAAAGCAGTCGGGTATTCAGGAGGCTTACTAGCCAGACTGCTCGGAATGTGCTCAGAAGAAGCATCAATCTCAACAGCCTAGTTCTCCTCACCCAGGTCTTGATCTTTCAATAAATCAGATCCAGAAATGTAATCTAGACAACGATCTATGTAAGGAATGAAAGAATCAAGAAAATAAACAGAATCATCCTGGCCATTCGAATGCTTCATCGACTTCCTCACGTCGAATGTAACATTCTCCTCATCTACATGCAATGTAATCTTACCTTCAAAAACATCTATCATTGCCTTAGCAGTGCGTAGGAAAGGACGTCCCATAATGAGCAGGACTCGGTCATCGGCCTCCATGTCCAGAATGACAAAATCCGCGGGGAATACAAACTTATCAACCTTCACCAAAACATTCTCCACAATTCCCGTGGATACTTAACTGATCGATCGGCCAAAGTGATGCTCATGCGCGTCGGCAATGGGTCTCCAAGGTCTAGCTTCTGATAAGTCGAATATGGCATCAAATTAATGCTAGCACCTAAGTCAGCCAACGCATGGTTCACAGAAGAACTGCCAATAAGCAAGGGATAGTGAAAACCCCTGGATCATCAAGCTTCTCGGGCAGTTTGTTCTGGACCAACGCAGAACATCGAGCTCCTAATGTGACTGTAGAAAGTGACTCCAGCTTCTTCTTGTTAGACAGAAGATCCTTCAAGAATTTAGCATATTTGGGCATATGCTGGAGTGCTTCTACAAACGGGAGGTTAATCTTAAGCTGCTTAAACATCTCTAAGAAATGTCCATACTCCTGTGCATACTTCTGCTGCAATGCACGTGCCGGATATGGTAGCCTGTTACATCAACCTCGGGAGTCCTCTTCTCTTCCATCTTCTTCTTCTCTGCCTCAACTCCCTCTTCTCAACTGAAGACTCTCCTACTGGTGCTGTACTTGCTGGGCCTAGCCTCTGGTGCACCCTATCAGGAGTCTCCATTTCTATCTCCTCGTCAACCGGTTCCTCTACATCGACATCCGGTGACTTCTCCACCTCCTTCTCACCTCCACGACCACTCCTAGTCGTCACAGCCTTAACATGACCTTCGGGTTTGCCTCAGTATTCCCCGAGAAGGATCCACCCTGCCTCTCATCCAACCTCTTCGCAATGTCACCTACCGATCGCTGTAGGTCCAGAATTGCTGACTGTTGATTCCTCAGCAATGTATCATGCTCCTGAGGCTTCACCTGTGTGTGTTGATCCTTGGCAATCAACTGCTGTAGCATCTGCATCTGCTGCTTGAGCATGTCCTCTCATTCTGGGTCACCACTGCTGCTTGGACCCGCTCCTGAATTCTCATTCGCTACCTGATTCTGACGTAGTTGATAGGAGTTGTTACCACGCCAGTTGTTGTTCGAGTTTCGCCAATTTGAGTTAGGATTCCAATTAGGATTGGGATTGGAATTGAGTTGGAAGTGAAAGGCTTGTTCCAACCTGAATTAATGGAATCTAACTGCTCCTGATCAGTAATGGGGCACTCGGCAGTCGCATGTCCTCCTCGACATATATCACACTTCTTCAGCTGTGTTCAGTTCCTTCATATCTCTCGCCTAAAGACTCAATGGTAGCAGCAAGGCTAGTGTCAGGAGCGACCTGATAAACACCTCGAGCAAAGATGAGGTGTTGGTAGCCTTAGTGGTGGAGGATCTAGTGGATGCTTCTGCTGCTGCTCGGCTCTAGCAAAACTCTCAAAATGTCAATACAGACTCATCTTATCCTTTATCTCCATGATATGCCCTCCTGCAGCTGTATTGAACATGATTTGCTTCTCAAGTGTCAAGCCATTGTAGAATTTCTCTACAAGTGCCCATTCAGAAAGTCCATGCTGTGGACATTTGCTAAGCAAAGTGTGGAATCTCTCCCAAGCTGCAGAGTAAGACTCATCGGGCTCCATATGAAAGGAATGGATTTGGTCCTTAGACGGCAGCTTTGGAGGTGGAAAATATTTCTTCAGAAATTTCTTCAAAGAT
Organism: Mikania micrantha; assembly: GCA_009363875.1. Classification (NCBI taxonomy): domain Eukaryota; kingdom Viridiplantae; phylum Streptophyta; class Magnoliopsida; order Asterales; family Asteraceae; genus Mikania; species Mikania micrantha. The sequence continues at coordinate 91,489,132 of CM018691.1, read as the reverse complement.
CACCCACGTGGTGATGGAGTTCTCAGG